>JBBBDQ010001997.1:2420000-2620000 GCA_037127315.1 Ascarosepion bandense | reverse complement strand
TTCATGCGCAATGTCAAGTGTTGATTTGAAAAGTGATCGTTGCATAATATATATATATATATATATATATATATATATATATATATTGTACTATGATAGTAGAGCAATCTAGAAAGGGTAAGAAAAACTTTAAAATAAAATAAAAATAATATATACACATATACAAAAACATCAAAATTTCGTCCCAAACCTCATTCCGCCCCGCAGGTTCTATGTTGCCTGTTCGGCCACTATTGACCACAGGAACCACATCTTCCGGCTACTTCGGAGCCATGCGTTTGACCATTATAGGTGCCTATTTGCCTCCTGCTCGTAATGAGTGTAAGAGGATCTTGAAAGACGCTAAGCAGTTGTTTGCTGAGAGAATGAGGCAGCGCATAGTTCCAAAGACTATTGGCGGCTCTGCAAACGTGGGCTGAACAACGGCAAATCCTCCATCCCTCTCTTAATCAATAAATTTGAGGCCCTCACGGTATCTGTGGACAAGGCTGAGTGCTTTTGTCGTAGATTCTCATCCAACTCCACATTTGCTTCGTCTAGAATATCCTCACCCGACTTCCCTCTTAGAACTGAGGTATAACTGAGAGATGTTCACATAACTCCCTCTCTGGTATGTAAGATAATCTCAAAACTTGACCACCATAAGACGAGCGGAGGTGACGGAATCCCGGTCATTGTCATGAAGAAATGTTTCCCCTGAACTCTCCTCTGTCCTCTCTAAACTCTATAATAACTAAATCTCTGCTTCCTGTTTTCCTGCCTGCTGGAAGTCCTCTTCTGTGGTTCCTGTATTTAAGAACTTAGAGAGAGCCCTCGGACCCATCCAGTTATCGCCCTATCAGCCTCCTACCAATTTTCGGAAAAGTGTTCGAGGCTATTATGAATACTGAAATGGTTCTACATCTTACTGCCCATAAACTATTCTCAGACAGACAGTATTGCTCCCGCTTTGCTATGCTGATCTTCATAAACGACCTCTCTGGCGTGATCAAATCTCAAGTAAGCATCTACACTGATGACACTATCATTTATCCCCGCCTCAGTAAGAAATCTGCTAAGGCAGCCAAAGATAACCTCGCTGCTGTTCTCGAGGACCTCCACTCTGAGGTAGCCTGGGGTAAGAAATGACTTGTAGATTTTAATGCATCTAAAACGAAGCTGCTATCTGTCAACCACGATAGGCAGTCCCTCTTACCTCCCATCAGCATGGACCATGTGAATCTCCCTGAAAGCAATACACTGCGCCTCCTCGGTCTCACTCATACTTACACACACACACACACACACACACACACACACACACACACACACACACACACACACACTCTCTCTCTCTCTCTCTCTCTCTCTCTCTCTCTCTCTCTTTCTCTTTCTCTCACACACACATATTTCTGACCTCATAGAATCAATAGCTAAATCGACTGCTAGGAAGGCTGGGTCTGGCCAGGAAGTTTTTGCACATATACAAATCAACCATCCGACCGTGCATTTAATGCTGTTGTCAAATCTGGTCGGGCGCCCCTGCCATTCATCTCAGGATTCTCGACAGGCTACGAAGGAGAATTTGTAGCGTGATCGGTCCCGACCTGTCATCCTTTTGTTTTTCCGATGACAAAGGTATCTCTTGGCCATCAGAAAAACAAACGGATCTCGATATGTGAAGTCACAAGTTTATTCGCCTGAAGAGTGAACTTTAGACTCGAAACGCGTGTAGCGACACAAATACCATTATGGATACTTAATATATCATACAAAAAGCAAGTAATATTAATAATAACAATAAATCTACACTTTAAACAAAACGTTTACGGCTTCTCTCACATTTTTCTTATATATATTCCTTCCTGTCACGCTCAGGGGGAATAGTCTGAGAAAACGGCTAATATTCCTATCAAATATTTTATCATTTTTTGACGGCAGGGGTACACTCGTATACTATTTTAAAAAAATAATAATACGAGCGTGACTATTTAAAAAATCAAAAAGAAAAAAACAACTCCGAATCAGCATTTCATTCAGTTTACGGACGAGCATGTTAAATATTTTACAACTTTATATGACAAGACTCGAAAAGGCGACCCATAAAGAGATGATGCTTCAAAACACATGACAGCCATCGACACGTGAAGACGCCACACTCAAAATCGGCCAAAGAAACCCAATTCATACCGACAGACACAATCCCATTAACACGCACAAAACATTATTTTATAATGAATTTATCAAAGCCAAAAGTGCTTAAGAGACAAGTTATGTTCGAATTTTACGGGGAAAGTAGACAAATACTTCGGACCGAAGAACAAAAAGTTATAGTAATTTTATAAATAAGAACTTTTAAAAAATATCTTTAAGAACTTAGTGTAGTGTTCAACCAAATGTACTGACACACACACACACACACACACACACACATTCTCTCTCTATCTTATCTACACACACACACAGATGGATGGCACCACTAATAAAAAATTCATATCATTTTTATGAAGTACTAACCTTCAAATGGCACGTCACAAAATTTGGGCCCAATCGGATTATTAGTTTACAGTTATTTAAGTGAAGCTACTGTTGCAAAGGATGTGCGTTGTGGTCCAGTGGATATCGACTCGGAACGAGAAGCCGGGGAGCCGAGTTCGAATTCCAGTTGAATTCTTTGTATTCACTTACGCGCAAATACCCTTGGGAAAGGTATTAATCCGTCTCTTCCTTCCAGTTATGGGTTAAATAGCAGGAGAGATTGGGTTCTATAGCCTTGGTCGGCAACCAGTCTACCGCAGAAAGCAATGGCAACCTACTGTGGGATAATCTTCTGCCCAGTCAGTCATGTCTCTTTCGAGACATGATCGCCCAAGCGTGTATCGCGTATGGCACTTAACTGACTGACTGTTGCAAATTTTCAAAACAATGGACAAATCTTAAATTCTTGTGTTGATAAAGCATTTCTTTTGGATGGGAAAAATACTATTCAAGTAAATCAATAGTTTGATAAGTTATTCGGACTCTGCTCCATCGGAAACAACGGTTATGAGGTGACATGCTGCTTTTAAACGCGGTCGTACAGACACAGATGACGCTGAACGCTCAGGTCGCCCAAACTAGGCAGTTGTCCCGGAAAACATCAAAAACATTCACGAACTCGTTTTTGCCGATCGTAAATTGAAGTTACGTGAGATAGCAGAGGAGTTGAACATATCAGAAGGCAGTGTATTCACCATTTTGCATGAACAATTGTCAATGAGAAAGCTGCGTTCAAAGTGGGTGCCGCGTTTGCTCACAGTCGATCAAAATCAACAACGTGTCGACAATTCAGAGCGTTGTTAGCAACTGTTTGAACGCAACAAGGAGTTTTAGCGTAAACGTGTGACAATGAATGAAACATGGATCCACCACTTCACTCCGGAGTCAAATCGGCAGTCAGCTGAATGGACAGCAGCAGATGAATGCCGTCCAAAGCGACCAAAGACGTAAACATGAGTAGGCAAGGTTTTGGGCTCCGTATTTTGGGATGCGCAAGGTATTTTGTTCATCGATTACTTTGAGAAAGGAAGAACCATCAATAACGAACATATAGCATTATTGGTGCGTTTGAAGGTAGAAATCGACAAAAAACGGCAAACAAATGAAGAAAAAAAGTGATAATTCACCAAGACAGCTCACCGTGTCACAAATCGATCGCAACGATGACAAAACTACAGGAATTGCACTTTTAATTGCTTCTGCATCCACCCTATTCTCCAGCTCTGGCCCCGAGCGACTACTGACTGTTTGCAGATTTCAAAAGAATCTTCCAAGGAAAACAATTTGGCTCCAATGAAAAAGTGATATCGGAAACTGAGGTGTATTTTGAGGCCAAAGTCAAATCGTTCTACCAAAAAAAGACATTGTTAGAAAAGCGTTGGAATTGGTGTATCATCCTAGGAGATTACGTTGATGAATAAATACGAATTTTGCCTAAAAGTTGTTGTTTATTAGTTATTCCCGGGATTTATTGAGTGATGTTAGAATTGAATCCGAACGAAAGTGTGGATTTTTTTAAATCATTTCACCCCGAGCAAGGCAGAAATGCCACTGATGTGCAGGGGGCTACATAACTGTAAAAAGATTAATTAGAAAAGAGTGAGGAGTACAAACTAGTTAGAAAGGAACAATAGAAAGCTGAGAAAGCAGGTGCGATGACAGATACATAGGTGGAGAGAAAGGGAAGGTTATACGGGGGTGGGGAGAGAGAGCTAGAGTCCAGTGGTTAGTAGATGAGTATTGACTTTGCATTTAAATTTCTGGAGGTTGTAGCCGTCAGGAAAGGAAGAATATGGGAGCGAGTTCCGCAGGCGGGAAGTGCGAGAGAAGAAGCTGCAGGAGTAGAATTGTCTGCATTTGGCTAACCTGACTGTGAATGGGTGGGACCCAGTTGCCAATCTGGTTGCACGAGTAAACACCTGTTGAGGAGGCATCAGTGACTTAAGTTCGTCTGAGCAGAAGCCATGAAAGTATTTATAGAACAGACAAAGGGAGGCCACATTTCGACGGTGGGGAAGTGGCTGCAGTCGAGCCGCCAGATCAGTACCTATCACATTACAGACTCTCCTTTGGAGCCTGTCAAGAACACTGAGGAGACCGGCAGGGGCGCCTGACCATAAATGGCAGCAGTACTCCATGCACGGACGGATGGTTGATTTGTATATATGCAGGATGGATTCAGGCGGAAAAAACATCCTGGATCGACATAGTGACCCAACCTTCAATATAGTGCTTCCATTTGAGGTCTGAGGAGAGGGTAAGGCCGAGGAGGCGTAGTGTATTGCTCTCAGGGAGAATCGCTTGGTCCATGCTTATAGGAGGCAGGAGAGGTTGCCTGTAATGGTTGACAGACAACAGCTTGGTCTTAGACGAATTGAAGTTGACAAACCACTTCTTGCCCCAGAGTGTAGATCCCGTTCAAGGTCAGCAGCGCGATTATGTCTGTCCGCCACGACAGATTTATGAAACTAAATGGTAAAGTTTTTTCTTACGGACAACGCATTTCGCTTCCAGGTGTTAGGCGTTTTCAGGTCAGAATGAAATAGAACCTCGTGTGTAAGGAAAGTTTAATAAATAACTTTACCTTTTTTTTCTAAAAAATAAAATTACAACGGGGAACCAAGTTCATTCACAGTCAAGGTGTGATTCCTGATCTTAGTAGGAACGTTTACCGACGATACTGATCTTATACAAATTTTTAATTCCTGAGGATATACAAATTATTAAAAGTTATTTCCGGAAAAAAACAGGAGCAAAAATAAAGTGAGTTCTACCTCATTGGGTGCCCCATGCTTTCTGATTGAACACTTTTGAAACATCTAAGCTACACTTAGAAAATCACCTTTTGAGAACACAATGACTCTTGAAACTTTTAATTGGCTTGCATTGTTTATTACAGATTTTTCCAGAAATAAATATACGCCCTTGAGAACGAAGGTTAGGCTTTTTCAGATATGTATTTCTGGAAATGTGCGTTGTGGTGCAGTGGATATCGGCTCGGAACGAGAAATCGGGGAGCCGAGTTCAAATTCCAGTTGAATTCATTGCATTCACTTACGCGCAAATACCCTTGGGAAAGGTATTAATCCGACTCTTCCCTCCAGTTATGGGTTAAATAACAGGACAGATTGGGTTCTATAGCCTTGGCTGGCAACCAATCTACCGCAGAAAGCAATGGCAACCTACTGCGGGATAATCTTCTGCCCAGTCAGTCATGGCTCTTTAGAGACATGATCGCCCAATCGTGTTTCACGTATGGCACTTAACTGACTGACTGATTTCTGGAAAATTGCGTTCTTGACACCGAGAAAATTGGGTAGCTTACTAAATCTTTAATAAACAATGCAAGTGACTTACAAGCTTCAAGAGCCATTGTCGTTTTCAAAACGTTATTTCGTAAGTGTAGCTTAGATGTGTCAAAAGAAAGGCCGGAAGTATGGGGCACCCAGTGAGAATAGAACTCACTATACAGGCGTAAATGATCTGGTGAGAGAAGTTTGTTAACCATTACATCACATCGAAGTGCCCTTGTCGTTTCAATAAGAACCGAAAACATTAAATTAAAGCCTTGACTTTGTCGAACTCTCTTCTTTCGGGTAGAGAGGAACCCAGACAAGACGATGCCGAAAGGTTGTCTTGTCTGTAAAAATTAGACAAGAACCCGACCCCGTAGACCCCGCATAGGGTCTACGGGAAATTCTGCTTACGGTCATATCACGTTGAATACACCGGTTCTCGTTCGATCAACGAAGTTAAGCAACGTTGAGCCTGGTCAGTACTTAGATGGGTGGCCGCTTGAGAATACCAGGTGCTGTAGGCGTTTACTGATGGATGTGTGTGCTTACGGCCATATCACGTTGAATACACCGGTTCTCGTTCGATCAGTGAAGTTAAGCAACGTTGAGTCTGGTCACTACTTAGATGGGTGACCGAATACCAGGTGCTGTAAGCGTTTAGTGACGGATGCGCGTTGTGGTGCAGTGTATATCGGCTCGGAAAGAGAAATCAGCGAGCCGAGTTCGAATTCCAGTTGAATGCCCTGCATTCACTTACGCGCTGGTATCCTTGGGAAAGGAATTAATCTGTCCCTTCCCTCCAGTTATGGTTTAAATAACAGGGTAGAACGAATCCTAATGAATATTCCTCCATCAGGGAGGAAGCAGGCTCAACCCGACTAGCTTCTTGCTTCTCCGGGAAATTTATGCCCGTGCGTACACGCTCGGAAAGCATCACGGTAAAAATAGTCTTGTACCACATCCCCCTCTTTGTGGGGAGGCTTGGGGGGAAATACCGATTTTTTTTTGCTCACTATGGTGGAGACTTACCTCGCCGAAGCAAGAGAAGGCGGTTTGTCTGCACGTGCGTTCGTAGACGTAATGAAACCGCGAGGCGAACTCATGCAGGGCAGTTTTTAGAATGACACGGCGCATGCGTCATTGGTGAAAGCGAGGCTTTTCAAGAAGGAGAAATTACGAGACCAAAAACACATAAAAAGAGCCAACTGTTTCGGAGGCACTTCGCCGTTGCGCCTCGGCCTTTTGGCTGGGGAGCGGCAATGACCAAAATAAGACCAGTTCAGACTAGTTCTGAACCTATCCACTGCGGTGGATAGGTAATATTTGACCAGTACCTGGGCGTACGCGCTCAGGTTCCCCACATTAAAAAAGACCTTGTGTCACATTTCTCTCAAATGGGGGAGAAGAGTAAATAATACTTCGCCGTTGCGCCTCGGCATTTTGGCTCGGGAGCAGCAATGACCAAAATAAGACCAGTTCAGACTAGTTCTGAACCTATCCACTGCGGTGGATAGGTAATATTTGACCAGTACCTGGGCGTACGGGCTCAGGTTCCCCACATTAAAAAAGACCTTGTGTCACATCTCTCTCAAATGGGGGAGAAGAGTAAATAATACTTCGCCGTTGCGCCTCGGCATTTTGGCTCGGGAGCAGCAATGACCAAAATAAGACCAGTTTAGACCAGTTCAGACTAGTTCTGAACCTATCCACTGCGGTGGATAGGTAATATTTGACCAGTACCTGGGCGTACGGGCTCAGGTTCCCCACATTAAAAAAGTCCTTGTGTCACATCTCTCTCAAGTGGGGGAGAAGAGTAAATAATACTTCGCCGTTGCGCCTCGGCCTTTTGGCTGGGGAGCGTCAATAACCAAAATAAGACCAGTTTAGACCAGTTCAGACTAGTTCTGAACCTATCCACTGCGGTGGATAGGTAATATTTGACCAGTACCTGGGCGTACGGGCTCAGGTTCCCCACGTTAAAAAAGACCTTGTGTCACATCTCTCTCAAGTGGGGGAGAAGAGTAAATAATACTTCGCCGTTGGAGACTCGAGAAGGTTACATCGGTGTTCGGGAGACAGCGGTTTGCTTACGGTGCGCAGGAAACGGAGTCCCTAGTAAAGCAGTGTTCCGGGAGAACAGATCCAAGTGGTCATTAATTTGTCTACGAACTACACTTCGAGAAGACACAAATACCCACACTCACAACTATACTTCCTGTGTTCTAACAATTAGTGGTTAGTCCGTTCTTCTTTCTTTCATCGAAAAATTAGTTTTAAGTGTTTGTTTTCCCCCTTTCTTTCTTTTGAATTATCCATCAGAGTTTGACCTCAACACAGTTTTGTTTCCGGTCGCAATTACATAATGATTAAGGACTCCAGATCTCAGTTTTTAAAGTGAACCGGTTTTTGTTTCTATTTTCAGTTTTATTTAGAGAAAGATGTTCGTGCCAGTGAACTTTTCACTTCAAAACAAAGAAAGGTTTGTACGCAACAAGAAAAACAAATAAAATACATTAATTATTCTTTTCAGAAGTCAGATACCAAAATTTAATGTCTTTACGTTAGATAATGTTTAAAAATACATAAAAATTACTTGTCAGATCAGTTTTATATATATATATATATATATATATATATATATAAATCGGACCAAGCACTGAACCCATAGAGACTCCGTCACGTCGTATATATATAGTGTTGTTTGGATCAACAAAAGGCACTTCAGTAGTACAAGCTAGTAGAATTTTTCTTAGGATGTTGGGATTAATTTTGAGTGGGGGTAATGAAGGATTACTGTAAACATTTCTTATAATTATATCAATAGTTTCACTGACGGGTACATTAGTAAAAAGGTTTTCCACATCAAGTGAAGCTATGATTTCATTATTAGGTTTTTCACTCTTGAGGATTTGGATTGCCTCTAGGGTTGACTTTGTTGTATTTACTCGGAAGGTAGGGTGTGATAAGCTGGTTAATATGTTTAGTTAACTGGTATACAGGAGTAGGAATTTGGGATATGATAGGGCGGAGAGGATAGTTAGGTTTATGAGTTTTTATGGTTCCGTATATGTAACCAGGTTTATAGTCACCAATAATTTTAGGGAGTTTTAAGGAATTCTGATCACCGTTGTTGGCACTAATGAGTTTATTAAGTTTAGATTTTAGTTGGTGTGTCGGGTTTTTGTTAATTTTTTTAAATTATATATATTAACGAAACTTGGTTATAAACAACCGACAATTTGAAATGAATTGTTTGAACATTATTTTTTTATCGATACTTGTATTTAAGTATATATTCTGCGACCCCTATTTACATAGCTTCCCCTATGTAAATAGGGGTCGCAGGTTCGAATCCTGCCGAATGGCACACATTTTTGTAATAACAATTTATCGTAAATAATCAGGCCGGTAGATATAAATATATAATACTGTTTAATTAACAAAAAAAAAAACAGAATATCTACTTAAATACGAGTATCGATAAAAAATAATGTTCAAACAATTGTCAACACCCAGGGACGACAGATTGTTTCCATGCTAAGCGCAATTATCAGGTGGCCTGATGATTGCGCTTAGCATGAAACAGTCTGTCGCCCCTGAGTGTTGACTTCAATGTTCACTCTTTTATATTTACATACGCTCTGTCTCTGATATTGAGCACTTTATCCTATAAATATAGCACACCTTAAAACCATATTTATTCATATTGTTGGATTGGTATGAGTTTGTGACCCTGGGTTTCACGATTATGCGATCGTCAGACAAACTGATTAATTTTTTAAAAATTTGGATATATGTAGGGTTGCGTATACTGGTGTTTTTGTGGAAGTGGGCGGAAAATTTGTCGTTGTGACGTCTTTCATACAAACGCAATTATACGTACACACTTGTACACCCATTGACGTACGCAGACACACATACACCTGCGTGCTCTCCCACAAACATAACTGTATCTGAACAGTATAGGGTTTGTCATATATATATATATATATATATATATATATATAATGTGTGTGCGCGCGCCGTTGTGTACAGACATACGCATTTGACCATGTATGTATGATGTGCCGTTGTGTATATACATAGGCACTTGAGCATATATATATATATATATATATATATATATATATATAAATATTAATGCAGGTTTCATTAACTATATCAGACGGTACGAACGGATCCTACACAAAATTAATAGACAAAACTTGTCTATATTATTTAATGAAACCTGCGTTAATGAAAAAATGCTGCCAAAATACACACACACACACACACACACACACACACACACATATATATATATATATATATATATATATATATAACACGACTGATCTTATGTTGCTGTAAACTATTTTTTGTTATAAACACTTATTATAAATATATTATATAATTAAATTTGTTTTTTTATTTAAAATGAAAATTTACACAAGTTTAATTATATTAGTTTACAATATTTATTGTATTGACCACTTTTTTTAAAAGCGTAAATGTTCGAGAATTCGGAATTCTAAAAATGCTGGTTCTCTTCACCCGAATTATATATACTACGAGATCTGCGTTTCCATCGTTTCGTAAGGATAGTTTGCCCTACATCAAATTGGGTAATTTGGTATATGAATTTAATTGCCAGTGTGTTGCTGGTCATGTGTGGTGTACCACCTTATAGAAACGAGGATTAATCAGCAGGTGCCTTCGAAAATAAGACTTGGCGAAATAAGTAACATGTGTTGCCTTCTCTCTACAAATATGGAATATGCTATTGCTCAACATCTAGTAAAGAATATAGCATGTGCCAAGCCTTATGAGAAGGAGCGGTTTAAAAGTTTTACATATGGCTGGTTCCAAACATTTAAACATTTTGGAATCAGTCTCTATATCATTACGGAAACCTCTGCCTGCAGAAGGATTTTGTAAAGTCTCTAAATTTGTTGGGGGATATTTTAATTGTCAATCCCTAATTATGTATACGTGATTTCCTCTCTCCTCAATATATGTACATATATATATATATATACATATATAATTTTAACGAAACTTGGTTATAAACAATCGACAATTTGAAATTAACTGTTTGAACATTATTTTTTATCGATACTCGTATTTAAGTAGATATTGTTTTTTTTTTATTAAACAGTATTATATATTTATATCTACTGGCCTGATTATTTACGATAATTTTTTATTACGAAAATGTGTCATTCGGGCGGATTCGAATATATATATATATATATATATATATATATATATATATTTGTTTTGTGTTTTCCCTCTTTTTCTTTTTTTTGTTTATTTTCGTCGTTACTGTTTTTTTCGTTTAAATCATTTTCCAACGATTTTTCTCCTGATGAGATGTTGGACAAAAGACTTGAGACTAACAATAAATTTGTTTTTAAAATAGTATATCAATTTTGTACTTCTAAACATTTGCATATATATATAGATAGATAGATAGATAATGTCATTTTTAGGGTTCAGTAAGAGTGGATTTCTTTTCAGCCTTAAACATATGCGGAATATTTTTACACACCTTGAACAGCGGTTTCATTACCAAAATATGACTATTAACCCTATACACTAACAGGTTAAGATTGTAGTTATCGGAGGAAAATATCCTCATGGGAGTCGGTTTTACAAAGTAGTTGTTGGCGGGAAGAAACTATTTGAGTTGAACAGATGGAATGTGGGTGATCCAAGACATGAAGGTTAGACCTGGTAGAGACAAGGAATGTAATTCGTCCGACCATTTTCCGTGTGAGTAGCGACAGAGAAGCGAGAGGCTTGCCACATCCCGCCTGTGTGAGACAGATTGGAGGGTAGAAAATAATTCGTCACCCACAAGAACTCCTAACAGAACATACTGAAGCCAAGAGGTACAGCGGGAAACACCAAGTAGCATGGGAGAACAGGGACCAGGAAGAATAGTAAGGGGACAAACTTTGATTAGAAATCTTTACCCGCTCGTTCACTAGAGTGAGTTGTGACACAAGGTCAGTTTTTAAAGTAGGGAACACGAGCACAGACGCTCGGTTCAAAGTTAAAATATTACCCAGCTATAAGTTGACGCAGTAACTTGGCACAAAGCAAACTTAGAGCTGCAAACGGTAGGAAGTTGTGGAGAGCTTCATCTCCATATCCTAACAGGATCGATGGAAACAACCGACAGACTGAACTTGTGTAAATGGATGGTAAAACAAGAACGAGGAGGAATAGCGAGGAGAAAAATATTGCTTAGTATTACAAAGGACAGGAAGTTGTGGAGAGCCAGGATTACCACATTCTGAAAAGATAGGAGAGAATATGGATTAACCTACCTCATGAGTTTGTGTAAACGGATGGTAGAATGGTTTCTGAGGAATAGTAAATGGATAAACTGTTTAGAGCTATAAAGGAGAGGATATTGTAGAGAGCCATGATCGCCCGCACACTGAATTGACACGGTACATCCCAAGAAATGAGTGTTCGAAAAACAAGTTACAAACTAAGAGTGCTAGATTATTATGTCATTTTATCTTCTTTGTGCAATGTATCTTAGGACGTTGGCGTTTATGGCTCTCCACAATTTTCTAACCTTTGTAGCTAAAACCAAAAATAGTCTTATTGTCTATCCTAAACCCTGTTATACTTTGTTTTCCTCTTGCCTTTAATCTGTCCTGAGAGTCTCAAATTTTCTAAACCATCTTTCCTTGTGTATTTTAAACATTACAACTGAATTGTTGTGATTTTAAGTATATGCTCATATTTTCAATCTATGTTATTCTCAGAAACTTTCAGTTGAACCATATTTTTGTAGTTTCAAGTTTTTTTTCTTCATATGTGGAGATTGTCTAGCATTCACTGCCATATCGGAGGATTAATATTACAGCACAGTTCGTTCTTTTGTTGTTGCTTCTAACGATTTTATGTCACTTAAAGCTTTTCTTAGCTTTTGAAACGCATTTTTCGCTATCCAGACGTGCCTTAGGGTTTTTGTGTCGCACTTTTCGTCCTCTGTTAAAACACTTCCTATATATTTAAATTGTTGCACTTATTTGATTTTCATATCTTCGATTAAATGAATAAAAGCCTAGTGGCTTTAGAGTAAGGCAGGTCGATTTTGGAACCGTGGTATACCACTTAATTTGTAAGTTTGGATTCGACATAATATATAATGACACCATATTTTTTCAAATCCTTATCGCTTATTTTTTTATTTTTATTTTTTTTTTGAAAAAAATATGATGGTTAAGTTTAGGTTCAAAATCGTCGCTTTGGAACTTCATTCAGCTTAATTTATAATTTACTGAACCTTTAAAAATTGTACAAAGACAAGAAGCATGGCACAGGCGCATTATTACTAAATCATTGTGTCATCTTCGAAGGGAAATTATACTGAACAATTTAGCTATATTATGATGCAGTTTGTTACATAGTGCAATAGTTTTAGTGTATTTTTCTGTAAACAATGCAATTTTTTTTTTTTTATTAATTATGATCTATCAAATATAAATTGAGTAGCCGTTTTTTTTCCTTTTTTTTTTTTTTTTTTGTGAAAAGAAAGTAACTGAAAACGTGAAGGAAAGAGATCCTGATACAGTAAGAGACGTATAAGAGAATAGGGCAAGTTGATTTTAGAAGCTTGGTATTGTACTCAATTTGAAAGTTGGATTTTGACATGATTAATAACGACACGAGATTTTTTTTTTTTTTAATCCTTATCTTTTTTTTTTTTTGAGGAAACGAATTGAAGATTTTACTTTGTTCAAAATCGTTGCGTTGGCATTTAAGCCCAGTGATCAGTGAAAGCCTTTATAGCACAGCCTCATAAAATTTATAAATTACTGAAGCTTTACAAATTGTATATAAGCAGGGCACAAGGACCTTTTTACTAAATCATTAAGCCATCAAACAAGACCTTCATTTACAACAAAGGGAAATTATACTGAACAATTTAGCTACATTATGATGTAATATGTTATAAAGTAAAGCAGTTTTATTCCGATTTTCAATAAACAATGCAAATTTAAAACATTTTGTCTTATAATTTGCACCCACTAATATTAAACACTATCTTTTCTAATTTTTGTTTTAATTACAATCTAGCAAATGATCGAACAAATTTTATTCATTGAGTAGACCTTTTGTAATATTTTATCATTTTTTACACCGTTTTTGTTTACTGAATACAGTAAAAGCAATTGCATATATTGCTTGTGGTGATTAATAATTAGAATTCTGTTTTGAATATATTTTCCATTCAATTTATCCAATACAAAAGATATTAAATTTATTATCTTTTTACTTATGGAATACAGTTAAAATTTTGCGTATTTTGTTCATCGTAATTCATAATTAGAATTCTGGTTTGAATATATTTTCCATTCAATTGATCTATTACAAAAGATATCAAATTTATTCGGATTTATTCTTGAAATGGTAAAATTTTTTATCAGGTTTATTTTTCTATAATTCTGGCATTGTTTGAGATTACCTTTCTACGGTAGGGGTATCTAAACTTATTTATAAATGGAACTGTGTGTGTGTGTGTGTGTGTGTGTGTGTGTGTCCGTTAACTATAGACTCCGAAACGGCTGAACCGATTTTTTTGAAAATTTACAGTTGTCCTATAAGCGTCTGCGAGTGTTCTTAGCTAGGTTTTGTGTCGAGGTACCCCCGATAAATATCGAAAATCGATAATCGAAAAAATCGGGTTATACAAGGAGTGGTCCGATTTTAATCAAATTTGATACACTCATAGATAAAAACATAAGAAATGATATTCAGAAGTTTCAAGGTTACAGTTCTTACAATAGTGCAGAAAATCGATAATATATATATATATATATATATATATATAAATAAAGGCAAGATGTGTGTGTGTGTGTGTGTGTGTGTGTGTGTGTGTCTGTTTATCTGTCTGTATGTCCTTTATACAAATCCATAATTTTTATCCGATTCTCACCAAACTTCACACAAATATTCTTTAGGCTGAGTCTGAGCTCCAGGGCCATGGATTAGTTTTAAAGCTTTCATTATACCCGAGCAACGCCGGGCTATACTGCTAGTCACCAATGAATGTGTCCATTCGTTTGGCCATTTCTTCTGTTCCGAAATCTTTTGGCATAGAGCTCTTAGAGCTTTGACAGATTCTTCACCTCCAGTGTAAATTTGGCGTTGTGGTGCATTGGATCTCGGCTCAGAACGAGAAAGCGGTGAGCCGAGTTCGAATTCCAGCCAAATTCATTGCATTCACTTGCGCGCAAATACCCTTGAGAAAGATATTAATCCGTCTATTCCTTCCAGTTGTGGGTTAAATAGCAGGACAGATTGGGTTCTATAGCCTTAGTCGGCAACCAGTCTACCGCAGAAAGTAATGGCAACCTACTGCGGGATAATCTTCTGCCCAGTCAGTCATGTCTCTTTCGAGACATGATCGCCCAAAGCGTGTATTACGTATGGCACTTAACTGACTGACTGAATATAATAGTTGTAACTATGATTAAGGCTTTTACTGGTCATTAAGTGGGGGATCGTTTCTCTATTGTTATGAAGTAGTAAACTGATCCCCCACTAATTACTACGTAATAATATAATACATCTCTTCCCCCTCTAGCTATGAGTCAAATAATAGGACAGATTGGATTCTATAGCCTTGGTCGGCAACCAGTCTACCGCAGAAAGCAATGGCAACCTACTGCGGGATAATCTTCTGCCCAGTCAGTCATGTTTCTTTCGAGACATGATCGCCCAAGCGTGTATCACGTATGACACTTAACTGACTGACTTATCATTTTTATCCAACTATATTATGTTTTTTTACACTTTTATATATTTTTTGTGATCTAACAAATGGCATAGGATCAAAATCATTGACCTTTTTCAACTTATTGAATACAGTGTAAAAAAAATGCATATTTTGTTAGTGGTGATTCATAATTAGAATTTTGGTTTGCATATATTTCAATGTATCTAATAGAAATGATATAAACTTTATTTGGATTTATTCTCGAAAGAGTAAAATTTTGAAGTCGGCTTGTAAATAAAAACCTGCAGAAATTAGGTATTTCTGTACTTTTTTAAATTAATTTATTATTTTTATTTTTTTATTTTTTATTTATTTTTTCCGACAACATTTAAAACTAAGTGTTCAAAAATAGGTAAAAGCTATAAATTTAATTTTTTGTATCAGTACTCAGCTTTCAGATCCAGAACAATTTGGATTTTCTGAAAAATAAACAAATCAACCTGCCCTATATGCCGTCTATACCCGTTGGTGTAACCACGCTTGGCGACCCGACCCTTACTCTGCGTTGGTCCAAGCTGGTTGTTGCTCGCTAGCTGCATCGATTGACAACCGCTATGCTAATGTTGTGTTCTTGATCTCACTGCAGAAAATGTCGCTGGTAATCGAAGCGCTGGAAGCTATATTAACGGAAGAAATATCTTCACAAATACACACACACACACACACACACACACACACACACACACACACACACAAAAAGAAATAAACGAAGGAATCGTTGGGTCAACCTTCAACTGATTTATGTAATTCTTGGTACAATAAAAATTAACTCCCTCCTGCATTAACCTCTATAGGGACACAGGGCCTTGTCAAGAATTCTGAAGCTGAGTTTGGATTTCTTCAGTGTGAGGAGATTTGGTGACAGCTGACGTGAAGACCAGTGGCACCAATACAAGATTTCGCGGCGAAAGTTCAAGTTTCCAAAGCTATCGGCTTATATGCATTCCGGTCCAAAACCAGCGTGAGGCCCACTAATTCTTTGGATTCGGTGATTCCCCAATTTTTGCATTAATCCCAACAAAAGTTCTTTGTTCCCTGAATTCTGCATTCTTAATCAACTTTCCCAAATTTGGAAAATTATCCACCTTCTTTGGGAGTAGTCAACTTAATTCACTTTACATCTCGTACCATCACTCCATACAGATGGTGCTAAATTCTCCCTATTCCCCCTTCCCTCTCAGCATTCAACATCAGCCTACTTCCTAGGACAGAAATAACTGTCTTTGTAACCAACGTAATTTTTAAAAGCGCGTCGGTTAAAAGGCGGGGTTTTATTCTAGTCATTTACTTTATTTTTCGTTCCTCATGTAAAAGATAGAATGGACTTTTCTGTCAAGCGAAATTATACTCGTTTGTCTTCATCACCTCAACCCTCGAAAAGACTTCACTCTCTGTTTAAATTTCCGTTCGTTTTCGTCAGCGAAAACAAACCCCGTCCATCTCTCTCTCTCTCTCTCTCTCTCTCTCTCTCTCTCTCTCTCAACAAAATGTATCCTCTTAATTCCTCAAGGAAGAGAAGAAATTTTCTCGATTGTTTCAACGCTCGATAGAAAAAAAAAGCAAATCAGTCAAAGCAGTGGATGTTAAAAAAAAACTCTGTGCTTCGTTCCAATTCGTAAAGGAGAGGAAACATAGATGGTTGTTTTCATTCCCCATCACTCAGGGAAAAGTCTTTCATTCTCCTCCTCTATATCCTACGCTCTCTTTCCCAAACTCTCCTCCCCCCTCTCTCTATCTTCCCCTCTCTTTCGGCCTATACTTCACATTAGGCTTTATGGCTCTTCTAGCTTATATTTTAGCATTAACCACTTCATACAGTAGTAGCACACTGCAGAGATGGAATTTTACCGATTAACATTGAGGAGTCCGTCGACAGAATGTACTAGAAGCAGGAAATTCCTAGTAAGAATTCAACTTGCTAAACGAACTGCTCATGACAATAGAAGAAAGTCAGTTGGAATTATTTGGACTTAATAACAATGGATCTCACCACACACACACTTTATATATATGATTCGGTTTAATTTTCGCCTTGAAGCTGTTCTCTCTTTTGTCTTTGATGAATTTGTGCTAGGTTAAGTTTTGTCAATGTCTTCCCACCTTACGTCAGTAGAATAAAACAACCCGCAATAAATGTTTACCAGCTTTATATATATATATATATATATATATATATATATATATAATGGATGAAAACACAATAATTCGTTTTAATTTTAAAAATTGCGCGTTCAAAAATTCCCTGCCACGAGAGCGTTCAAAAAAAGAAAAACGGTAAAATCAGTTATTAAAAATCACCACTCATGGCAGAAACCTAGGTCGCGTAATAACTCGTTTACAAATGGAAAATGTTCTCACCCTATTGTGACCCAAAACTAAGTATTAAACAATATATTTATATATATATATATATATATATATATATATACATTGTTGTAGTGGAGGTGGCGGGAGACATTTAACTAACGATTGTTCTCCCAGCTGCTACGGGGGATAGTAGAGAGAGTTGGGGGTGGGAAGATAAGTAACACTGCTTCGGAAACCACGGTAACTTTAGCAACTTTAGAACGGAATGTCCACGGGACCGACTTCACAAGACTCCAAGTCTTGATAACTGCTGTTTTCTTTAGCTTTTATTGACATGAGGCATCATAGAAAGACCCGGAACAGTTGCAAAGAGGTTCAATTGATGTTGACACATGTCAACATGCGATCTGAGACCTTCAAAAATACTTTACAAACATTGAGGATGGGTTCTTTACGCCGAAGCAAGGACAAAAGTCTATATGATCATATGTCTGCAAATGCTCCATTTTTTAGTTAAAGAATTTTTACAGTAGATGACGCTGTGTTGTAATATAGACTGGGTTACATTTGTCATTCGTGTACATTTGTGATTAGTCTGTCTTAAACAACCAACGTGTGTTGTAGTGAATTAAATGGGAAATGCTCTGTTTAGCAATGACAGGATAATCCTATTGTGAAAAGGCAGATATTTTTACATACGGCCATTTGAATGGTAATGGATATACGACTGTATCAGATCATCTTACCTTCGTTGTTACTGTCATCACATTGCTGGGACAGGATCCGTGGCACCACAAATTATACACGTACACCTGACAATCACTCACCCCACTTTTGCCAATGATTTTATTGAACAAACTGCTGATCCGCTGTTTGTCTCTTCAGTCTTGTTTATGGACGAGGCAACATTTATGGCACCACAAACTATGAATAAAGGAAGATCGATTGTACTTTTAACAGCGTTTCCCGTGAACCTAAAACTCAAAAACAAAGGATTTGCAGACATATGTTTATATAGACTTTTGTCTTTGTTTGAGTGTAAGGATTCCGCCCCAAAGTTTATAAAAGTATTTTTGATAGAACATATATATGTGTGTGTGTGTGTGTGTGTGTGTGTGTGTGTGTGTGTATGTACAAAATGAAAATGGCATGTAGGTAAAATCCTAAAAACAGATCCTATTAATATTAAAAATGATACTGGCTCGATATAAATAGTATTATCTATTTACAGAGCCAAATATCTATACTTTCAAATAAAACTCCGAAAATTACATATGTCGTATGGCCATTTCAGCGAGGAAAAATTCTAAGTTTATTTTCCCAATCCCCGAATACTTTCCTTACCTAAATTTTTATTTAACTTTTTTCCCCCTTATTCTACCCATTTTAAAATCCTCCTTTCACTTACAACAATCTCTTATGTTAGGTTATTCCTTACATGTAAAGGTATGTATATATGTGTGTAGTATGTGCGTGTGTGTGTGTGTGTATATATATATATATATATATATAGTCATCCGCAAACAGATCTGTTTCGCTGTATCACAGCTCATCAGTACGGTTAGACTCTGATTGCTTTTTAATCCAGGATTGAAACCCGATCGAATTGGCGTCAGTCGGCGATTCTACCTCTGGGCTATGGGCGTTCAGTAGAAGAAGGCAGATTTTCTAGCGTGTATATTATCATTATACGCGCCTAATAACCAGTGTGCTCTAATTCATTTTACTGAATGAGCGATGCGTACGTACCAGAGTAGCTACTGTTTTTCAAAGCCTACCATTCTTCCAGAGTGCTCAATCAGGGTGTGAGAGTGTAAATAGTCATCTGCAGACAGATCTGTTTCGCTGTATCACAGCTCATTAGTACGGTTAGACTCCGATTGCTTTTTAACCCAGGATTGAAACCCGACCAAATTGGCGTCAGTCGGCGATTCTACCTCTGGGCTATGGGCGTTCGGTAGAAGAAGGCAGACTTTTTAGCGTGTATATTATCATTATACACACCCAATCTGTACGTTATGTTTCTTTGTGTATACTTACATTATTTCCTTTATATTTATTTTATTCTGTATAAATTCTGTGTGTGGGCGTGTGTGTGTGTACGTAATTTCATTTCATGCGCCTGTGGCTTGAGGAATAAGGACTCCGACTGACACCAGATCGCTTGAGTTTCAATCCCGGCTGGAAGAAAGTGGAAGTCTAGCCACACTGATGAGATGTGACACAACGAAACAGGCTTGTCTGTGGATGACTTATATATATATATATATATATATATATATATATATATATATCTTATGTGCATTTATGTACTCATATATGTGAATGATTGTGCGTATATATTTGTATAATTTTTGAAAATTTTTTTAATCTATCATTTTAGTATTTCATTCAATTAATTTATTGATATGAGAAAACTTAAGGAAATTTATGATATACGCTACAATTATCTATATCTTTAGAATTCCTGATAACAATCTTTCTATCTTAGGTATTTTTCATTCTATTTTGTGTATTCAAATATTTTCTCATGTATAAATTTCCAAAATGTTCTATGTACCCCCCCTCCAATACAATATTTCCTTTTATCGCTCTCCCTTTTGTTCCAGTCGTTGAATTTAAAGTAATTTTATCGCTACAATAGTATGATGATATTAATTTAAACGGGAATTTTTTTTTAAAAACTTTTGGCAGAGCCGATATATTACATCATGTTATTTATTTTCTCTATTTTCCTTTCCCCTTTTTTCTTTTCTTTTTCCATTTTATGCATCTGTCTCTTTCTTTCCACTCCCCTTTTGGTCCTGGGCATGACGGTAAACTGCATCCGGCAGCAAGGCCTCTGATTGGGAAATTGTGAGGAGCATGGAACCACCTCTTAATTGTTGTTGTTCCCAGGTCCATCTTGACCCGAAGTGGTAGAACTTGTTAGGGTCCCAGCTATGGGCAAATAGTTAACCCCTAAACTGGAGTCAAAACACTGTGAAAGTATAAAAATACCTCTTTATAGAAATATATACATTTTTGAAAGAAATATATTACAAACAATACATTATTGAAGAAAGAATTATTATCATAACACATTTTTGACGAAAAAAAATTATTCTCAGCAAAACATTTTTGAATACAAAACTAGAAGACATTTTCAGTTTTCTAAAATAAAAAAGAATAAAAACAAAAGCCCACATTATCACCCGATGAGAAGCGCACGTAGCAGCTTCGAAACGCGATAATTTATTTATATATATATATATATATATATATATATATATATATATATATATATATATATAGCAACAATGACCAGCAATATGTTTTATAGTCGAATTACCAACAATATGGGTCCTGAGTATGACTGTAAACTGTATCCGGCAGCAAGGCCTCTGATTGGGAGGTTGTGAGGAGCATGGAACCACCTCTTAATTGATGTTGTTCCCAGGTCCGTCCTGACCCGGAGTGGTAGAACATGTTAGGGTTCCAGCTATAGGCAAATAGTTAACCCCTAAACTGGAGTCAAAACACTGTGAAAGTATAAAAATACCTCTTTATAGAAATATATACATTTTTGAAAGAAATATATTACAAACAATACATTATTGAAGAAAGAATTATTATCATAACACATTTTTGACGAAAAAAAATTATTCTCAGCAAAACATTTTTGAATACAAAACTAGAAGACATTTTCAGTTTTCTAAAATAAAAAAGAATAAAAACAAAAGCCCACATTATCACCCGATGAGAAGCGCACGTAGCAGCTTCGAAACGCGATAATTTATTTATATATATATATATATATATATATATATATATATATATATAGCAACAATGACCAGCAATATGTTTTATAGTCGAATTACCAACAATATGGGTCCTGAGTATGACTGTAAACTGTATCCGGCAGCAAGGCCTCTGATTGGGAGGTTGTGAGGAGCATGGAACCACCTCTTAATTGATGTTGTTCCCAGGTCCGTCCTGACCCGGAGTGGTAGAACATGTTAGGGTTCCAGCTATAGGCAAATAGTTAACCCCTAAACTGGTGTCAAAACACTGTGAAAGTATAAAATTACACTTTTATAGAAATATATACATAAAAATCGACTTTGATAGAAAAATATGCATTTTTGAAGGATAGATACACTAACAATACATTTTTGAAGAAAAAATTACTACAATAACACAGTTTTGAAGAAGAAAAATTCTCTGCAAAACATTTTTGAATACAAAAATGGAGGGAATTTTCAGTTTTCAAAAATAAAAAGGGATAAAAACAAAAAATTGTCATTAAAATCTGATCAAATCAACCTTCTCACTATAACCGAACATTGAAAAAATACCTTAAAGCCACACCTTTTTGGCATTAAATAACCAACAAAGGTTGATATGCCGTTAAACCAAACCTAAACTCAAACTCCACTCTCCTTTAGCTGACATTTCTCACGACAGCTGTCTGGCGTGATTTTTCTTTCTTCCCCACATTTCTCCTTTAACTCTTTCCCTGTCTACCCAGTTTTTTTTCTTTTTTTTCCCCTACTTCTTTTCTGTTTTCCCTTTCCCCACTTACATTCACGTAACACGCTCAATTTCTTATTTCTTAGCACCGATTTAATCTAAAAGTCCTTTTCAATGATCGAGTCTTGAATCCTTTTTGCTGTCGCTTTTCTTTTCTTTTTCCCTTCTACCCTACCCTCCGTATCAATGTCTAGACGAAAACCTAACATAATCTACTCTCTCTTTTAACTCTCCCATTATTTTTATCTCTTTTTCTTCTTTCATATAGACTTCCGGTGTGTGAACTTCCGGTATATGGATTTTCTCCTGTATTTGGTTAATAAAGAATTTGTCGGTGATGAAGCGAGGTTTTTTCTCGCTGAAATGGCCATACGACATATGTCATTTTCGGAGTTTTATTTGAAAGTGTGTGTGTATATATATATATATAATTTGTTTTTTATTTAAAAATAACTTACATTGCGATACGGAAATTTCTGTGTCGCGATGTAAATTAAATTAATTTTAATTATAAATTAAATTCAATTATATTATATTCTACGATCTATGGTGTATTGAGCACTTTTTGAAAAAATGTAAATGCTAGAGAACTCAGGATTCTAAACCTGTTGGTTCTCTTCATCTGGATGGAGATATATATATTATAATTTTTAAAAAATTACCGTATGTAGTTCGTGTTTTTGTTGATATTTTTTTAATTCATCATTTTTGAAGAGAAAGAATCTATGTCTGTATTCAGTTGTAAGTTAGAAAACCTACACCGTTCATAATAAACATTGTTGTCGTCTGTTATTTCACATGACTACAAATATTAGTCGAATGGAACCGAAAAAAAAAAACATTTTGAAATTACCTAAATAAGTCACAATAATTTGTTTAATTAGATTTTATTACAAATGTACTGAATTATTTAAAAATTGAAACAAATAGTAAGTTTACTGAATTTATTTTTAGAAGCAGCGGTAACAAATTGGAGAAACCTATGTTCCTAAAAAAAAACTGTTTCATGAGAAAGCATTAATAACATTCAACTGACAATAACACTAAATGTTCGGTCAATGAATGCTAAATATTTCCTTATAAGGAAACGCTTATTCTCAACGGTATCATCATTACTATGATTATCATCCTATTATAATTGTTCCCCACTTGCTCTTGTCAGTATTAATGGAATCTTCCTTCGCGACTTTTTGCTTGAAATCCAACTTCAACATCGTGCCTGTTAGTTCGTACGGCCGTTATGTCCTGCCAATGCCTTATAAATAATGGGCTATTCTGTTTTGATGGTGGAAAGAGAGGAATAGACATTACTTGATTTCAGTGAGAAAAAGAAAGAAAGGATGGTAGAAGTGGAGAGAGGAAATCAGATTAAGCGAACAAGAACAGATCCTACACTTTGATCTCAGCCAAATAGTGTTTTCCTACCATTCCATGCTGCCAGAATGTGACAAAGTTAGTTTAATTTGGCAATCGCGAAAAAAAATACCATTTTTCTGGTTTGCGGTATCGAACGGCAAAAACTGAGTATGGTAAATGCCCAAGATTCTAATTACCATAATTTTTTTTTTAATCGTATCACCCCGAGCCAGGTGGTAACGCCACTGATGTGCAGGGGGCTACATAAGAGTAAAAATATTTAGAAGAGAGTGAAGAGGAAGACGAACCAGTTGAAAAGGAGCAAGAGAAGAATGGGAATACAGGTGTGATGACAGTTGCAAAGGTGGAAAGAAAGGAAAGGATATACAGGGCAGTGAAGAAAGAACTAGAGTCAAGTGGTTAAGAGATGAGTATTGACATTGCATTTAAATTCCTGGAGGTTGTAGACGTCAGGAAAGCAAGAATATGGAAGCGAGTTCCACAGGCGGGAAGTGCGAGAGAAGAACCTGCAGGAGTAGAATTGTCTGCATTTGGTTAATCTAACTGTGAATGGGTGGGACCCAATTGCCAATCTGGTTGCACGAGTAAACACCTGTTGCAGAGGCACCACTGACTTAAGTTCGTTGGAGCAGAAGCCATGAAAGTATTTATAGAACCGACAAAGGGAGGCCACATCTCGTGGGTGGGGAAGTAACTGTAGTCGAGCTACCAAGTCGGTACCTATCACATTACTGAGTCTCCTTTGGAGCCTGTCAAGAATACTGAGATGAACAGCAGGGGCGCCTGACCATATATGGCAGCAGTATTCCATGTAGCAGCATCGAATATGTTCAAAATTATGATTATTAAGAGAAATGTTCATAAGACGGGGATTTAGAAAGAAGGGAAAGTGTTTTTAATATCTCCTGCTGGTACCTCATAAATGATGGACTATTCCGTTTTGATTCAATAGAAAGGCAAATTACACACGCTACTTGATTTCAGTGAGAAAAAGAAAGAGAAAAGGGTAGAAATGTGGACGTCATTCAATTGGGCCTCAGTTCTAGATGGGAAATCGGGTGTCTGGACTCCAGACGAATCCAGACACGAATTGGTCGAGAATCTACGGGCAAAGCATTCAGCCTTGTCCGCTGAAGATAGAAGTATTTAACGTGTGCTTCAGTAAAATGGAAAAAGTTGTCAATTTCAAATCTTTTCATTTGTACCCACTTCTTGAAATGACGACCAACATTCATATTGATGATTTGTATCGCAATATTATGTCAAAATGGTCAAGCTCAAATATTTAGCAATGTGACAGGCGAATTTTTTACGGATATTTTATTGTCCCCGGTTTTTTGAACAGGAGTAATGGGTTATCCCTTGTTTCTGGTTTAGGATTGAGTTTCCGTTTCCTGAAGATTTGCTTCAGTTCTGTTCTTTTAACGTCTGCGCCTAGACTTAATAACTATTTGATTTTTTCCTCTTCTCCATCAATAACAGCAGATAGGCCCACCTAAATTCCAGTTAGGGTCTTTTAAACCTGAGTAGACTTGTTGCCTGTTTAGGATTGGGTTCCCAGTTCTTTCCAAAATCTACTTCAGCTCTATACTTCTGTCTGTTTTTTCTTATGCAAATATAACTTCACACAGAAACCGTTACCTTGAGTGGCTCTTGGGCCTTGTATTAGATGAATATTAATAAGAAAAATTTTTTACAGAATTTTTTAAAGACAATTTTTATGACGTTTCTCTGTAGACTACTTTATAATTTAAACTTTTTTTTTATCATTTTGGGTCCAACTGTCGACGCAGCACATTTGATACTGAAATGTGCATTGTTTGATTTTCTTCTTTTTTTTTTTTTTCTCTCTGACCGTCGAAATCGGTCTTCCACTCCCTGAAAGAAGATATATTTTCTGTCTTGTTATTGATAAGAACTTTAGAAAGGTTTTCATCCAACGCACAGTGATAGTTTATTGGATTTGTGTGGATTTGTGTGACTCTGCAAATGTTAAACATTCCAACATCGATAAAATGTAGGTTAGAAACGCTGATTTGCATAACAAACCCGCTGCTGTTACCTCAGAAGGAATACAGTTTTTGTTGTCACTTGTTTCCAAATTTGAGCAATTAAATTAACCCCTTAATGACCAGATTATAAAATCTGGTGCTGAAAGTTAAAACCGGTGACTGAGTTCACATTCCGTTCGCTATGCATACATTATGGTTTTATTTGAGACAAGAGAAAAACTATATTTTTCTCGCCTACGCGTTTCATCCTTTTAATGAACTTTATCAAGACAAAGAGATGAATCTTATTTTAAATTCTTCTTTCATTACCGTGTCCCTTCAGGACGTAGGCGATTATGGACTTTCACTTGGTCCTGTCTCTTGTCGCTCTCAATATTTTTCTTCTTGGTATTTCTCCCAAACCCCGCCCTGCCATCCATAAGTCTCGCACTGCTTTCCCCTGTCTCTCTTTCTTTCTATCCGTCCTGTGAGTATTAGATTCTCCAGGCCCTTTTTCCTTATTACATGTCACAGGAACATCATCTCCCTTCCTTATGTTAAGTATGAGTTTTATCCTCGTTTCCATCCTCGCCAACATTTTGTCATTGGTCACGTGCTCAGTCCATGTTATCCTCAGCATCCTTCTGTAAAATCACATTTCTGCTGCCTGAAGCCTCTTCTTCATCCTTGAAGAGATCGTCCAACATTCACTGCCATACAGAAGGACTGATATCACTTAGCACTTCAGCAAACTCAACATCGCACTTTCCATCCTCTGTCAGAACGCTTCCCACGTATTTAACTATCTTTATTTGTTTTATTTTAGTTTCTTCGACGTGTAGGTTGGCAATTTTAGGTTTTCTTACATATCTGTAAAAAAGAAATGGTTGGTAATTAGAAAAATGCTCATAAACTATTCATAAGTTTACCAAGAATTATTAAGCATCTAACGTCATATTTGAAGAGAATTTTTTCATGTGCAGGGTAATATTATACTATTAGATGTTAAAATGATAGAAATTAACCATTTTCTTTGGATTGTTTGATATTTTTGTTGGATATGTTGGTCTAGGAAAGTATTGTTTCTATTAGGAAAGGTGAGATTGGGTAAATCATTTTTTTTTTTTTTTTTTTTGGCGGGGGAGTTATGAAGCCCTCCCTCTTCGGTTGTTTTTCTTTTATAATTTCACCTCAAGCAAGGTGGTAAGGCTACTAACATATGGATTTACTGGGAGTGAAAGAGAAAGACAAGATTGAAAATGGGAAGGGTTGAGGAAAGAAAAAAATTAACAGGGTTTAAGATAACAGAAGATGGCGATTTATGTTGCATTTAAACTTTTGAAGATTGTAGTTATCAGGGAAGTAAGAAAACAAAAGAGCTCCACAGGTGGAAAGTGCGAGGAGGAAAAAACTACTGAAGTAGAAGTGGCTGGTGTATTTAATTATTTCAAGAGTAAAATGGCGAGATTTGGTTGCCACTCTAGTAACACGCTTAAATTTAGATAGTTGGGGCACCAGGGGATAAAAGCTCGTCAGAACAGTCGCCATGAAAATATTTGTTAAAAAAAAAAAAAAAAAGAGGGAACCTACGTCGTGTCGGTTATAACAAATTTAGTATTGAAGATAAGGAAATTGTTGACAATAAACTGTGCTCGGAGTAGTTTCACGCAATACTGCAAGTTGCTACAAAACCAAAACATTAACTTAAAAACTGGAGTCATGTTCTTTAATAGTTTCACCAGGTCGACTTTCACACGGATGTCATGCATGGCACCAGACTCAGAAAGAAATATTTAAACCAGTGGATCCCAATCGTTCTTTGGCCATGCTCTACTTAAGCGTCTCTAAAATCTCGATACCCCCTGTTACACATGATTATATAAACGCTCACCCTACAGGGGATGAGGGAAATTTCATTTTTAAGTTGATGCGTGAAAATCTCTCTAAGGGATTTCATGTAGAAATGATCATACAACGGTTTTGAACTTCGAAATTTATTTTATTTTATAATTGGCTGTGTAATTTAAATATTAATTACATTGAGCCCTCCACCTGGATCAGTTTTTAATATTAAAATATTAGTATTAATTAGGATCGGGTCTTTGGAATTTACCTTCCTGCTTTTCCTTTTGGATTACAGTTTTTTATAAAATATGTATATATATATATATATATATATATATATACACACATCCATCCAAGTGAATAAGGAACGAAGAAAATATTAACAACGGTCAAAACATTAATTTAAAATAGTGGTCAATATAAAAAATAGAGCTATAATTATTTATTTTAAATTATAATTTAGAACATGTACAAATTATAATATAATTTAATTTGTACATGTTCTAAACTATATATATATATATATATATATATATATATATATATATATATATATATATATTGTTACAACCTAACTCACACCACTGTTATAGTAGCAGTAGAAAGCGGGACCGCGTCGCATAAACCAAATAACGAAATCACGATTTCGTAAAACGGGGTTTCTCATCCGATTGGTCAAACACGGCCAAGCTAAATGGAATTGTTTTAGTCACTTAAGTCATTGAACCCAAATAGTGACAGACGATAGAAGGCGGATATACAGTAATAACAATTAACGGGCTTTATTTGTAAAGTATACAGATAGTTTTAAAACAGGTTGGGGATTTTAAAATATCGGAATCTGGACAAATCAAAGCAATAAAAAAAAAAACGTTTCAGAAAGAAATGACACGGGGGATGGGTCCATCTTGTCATGAAGATAAATATTGTTTCGGTAAACGGTTTAAAATCAAATAGCATGCATTTCCAAGAAGAGCATTTATAATAAAACACATCAAAGGACAAAAAAACTACTTACCTGTTTGAAGAGAGTTTTTCTTTTCCTTTTCTTTCAATGTCTCTGAGACGTTCTATTTTCCTTGATACGTTCTTTCTACCTTTTCCTTCTCCCTTTTCTTCCTCTTTGTTTCGTTTCTAAGAAGTTCTTTCTTTTCCTTTGATCCTTTCGGACTCTCTTTTTTCTTCTCCTCGCTAGCTAGAAAACTTGTTAGGGAAATGGATCTCTTTTTGTTTTCTGGGTTTTCTTTTTCTCTTGCCTTGTCTAGAGGTTGATATATGTTGGATTTTTATCCTCTTCTGTCTTTTTTCTTTTTCTATGGGCTGAGACTTTTAGTTGAAGTTTCGTCTTTTTTGTTACGTTGTGGTTTCTTCGGTGTACTGGGGATTGATTTATTTGTATCAACCTCTTCTCCAAAACTTTATTCGATTCCCATGGGTTTCACGCAACCGAATTTATAGCAGACTATTGTGGGCCTTCGCGGTCGTCCGTTCAAGTTGAACCTGAATACGGAACAGACTGAAAACGGTCTTTATTTTCGCACCAAAGTTTTGGCACGTGACTCGTCATTCCCAAATATGAATCCTTTTGCAGATATAGGTGAAAAGAGGTCACTGCCCTTTTTCGTCTTGTCTAGAGTTCAGGGTCATGTTAGTGTCATGGCAGTATCCGGCTAGATCATGAGATTTTCCCGTGATCAGTAAGAAGGAAGCATGCTTTCTATAAGTCATACAATCGCTACCCCGCATGCAGGCAAGCTGAAATCAAATCGTTAGTTGCAAAATTCGCACTTTTCGAAAGTACTAACTCTGTATTTATAATACTTCTAAAATATATTGCTTGTGTCTTTTTCAATACACTCAGGTGGTGGTGTTTAACTATATATATATATATATGTGTGTGTGTGTGTAATGCAATATTTTTATTAATATTGTAACCTTCTGAAATTAAATGATAGTACTATTGCGCGCGCACACACACACGCATATATATATATATATATATATATATATATATCAAGGAAACTTATGAGAGTATACAAAGGTACGACGAAATATACTACCTCTAATAAAAATTACATATCCATTTAATACACTTTTTATATTCATATACAGTATTATATATATATATATATATATATATATATATATATATAACAACAATCAATTGGCTGTCATAATAAAATTAATGAATTGATTGTTTTTGACAATTTCTTACTAATTTCTTCCTTAGTACTTCGACTATCCTTTCGCTCTTTCATGAATACTCTGTTTTTTGGAAGTTTGTTGAGACCAAGTTAATGGCCCGTTAGCATTCCTTCATGTCAATAGGAGTTCACTTTTTTGATTATGCAAGCAAGGATCCCACTACCAATACTCGAAAGAGCGATAGCAATAACTGTACTTTAGAAACCTATTTTCTTGAAAAACTGTTTTCATAAAATGATTTTATGAATTTCAACCGACAGGAGCACTGGCTTCTCACTCGGTGAATATTAATGTTTCCTTAATATTACTATTAACATTAAAGATTATGAGAACAAATACTACACTGTTATGAAAGAAAGTGAAGAAAGCCATCATTCGTCCAAGTGGGTAAAAAGCAGAGCAAACTGGCAACCAGTCTGAGGGCAACTTATAGTTTTTACCTCAACTTTAAAAATAAACTTTCCGATAGGAATAAGAAAAAGAAAACCTAGTTTTTTTTTATAACTTTTATTCATACCCAGGTTTGTGTGAAACGCTAATGAAATATGTTGATTTAAGAGTTTATCTGTTAATTTGGTGTTGGTTATCAGATATCAGTGTATCGTGCTGGAGAATGACAATAGCATCATTTTATGACTCCTTGCATTAATTTTCCTTCAAACAATATTGCAGAGACTCAAGCGAATCCGGCTAATGCAGATACAAGACATAGAATTTTGAGGGGAAAAACAGTTATTAATTAAAAAAAAGAACATAATTCTTTACTGAGATAGTCCTGTATGACGATAAACAACAAATTTACGCACAAATATCCTTCCGAAGAGGAAGGATGTGCGTAGTGGTGCAGTAGATATCGACTTTGGACGAGAAATCGGAAAGTCAAGTTCGAATTCTGGTTGAGTTCGTTGCATTCACTTAAGCACAATTATTAGTCCATCACTTCTCCCTCTAGTTATGGTTTAAATGAGACAAATTGGTTTCTACCAGTCTACCGCAAAAAATAATGGCAACCTACTGCGGGAAAAAATTTTGCTCAGTCAGTCATGTCTCTTTCGAGACCTGATCGCCTAAGCGTGTACCACGGATGGCACTCAGCTGATTCTTCCGAAAATTACGAATCCATCTCTTCTTCCTCCCCAGTTATGGGTAAATGTCTTTGATTGGCAACCGGTATAGGAAAAAGTAAAGTTTGCATTCAAAACCAGCTTGAAGAAATGTGGTCTACGTCAGGCTATGTTGTTCTCGGCACATCACTGTTGCCACAGCTACAGCACATGTGATGCTCTCCAAGTTCCTTATAGGTAACAGGAATCATGATTGTGAATACAAATGGAAAATATATTTGAAATCCAACAGCAAGATCTCTGATTGGGAGGTTTTGAGGGGCGTGGAAACACCACTTAATTGATGTTGTTCCTAAGTTCACCCTAAACCGGGGTGGTAACAGTTATTGGAATCCAACTATGGACAAATAGTGAATCCTCAAACAAAAGCAAAACCGTATGAAAGTATAAATATACATATTTATATTAAAATGACAAAACATTTTCTCTGTCGTTGAAGGCATGTGATTGCGTTCAAAATATATTTAGTTGAAACCAGAAAATTGTTCAAATGAGGTTAGATTTCGGCATGAAATAACCTAAAAAGTTTTATATGCCTCTAAACAAAATCAACCAAACAATCAAGAATGAATTTACAAAAGAGAAAATGATAAAATAAGGAAAGCGCTTTTCAAACTATTCAAAGGACTGGATTTTGATATAATATTAGAAACAAATAAAAAAGTTGGACAATTTTTAGATGTAGAATTTAATTTACAAACTGGTAATGTCTCTCCATACATGAAAATAAACACTAAGTTATCATACATAAATACAAAATCCAATCATCCAAAAAGTATAATTAAACACATTCACAAAGGAATAGAGCACAGACTATCAAATAATTAGTCAAACAAATCGATATTTGATGAAAAGAAAAATATCTATGAAGATGCACTAAGAAAATCTGGCCATAAAACATTTTACAATATAATTCACAACCAAACAGACAAATCAAAAACGATAATAGAAAACGAAACATTATCTGGTTCAACCCCCCCCCCCCCCCCCAGTTTAATTTAGAGGTAAAGACCAAAATAAGACAACTATTTTTTAAACTGATAGATAAGCACTTTCCAAAAGAATCAGAACTAAACAAAATTTTCAACGGAAATGCAATCAAGCTAAGTTATAGTTGCACTAGTAATTTACATAGTTTCATAAAAAAACAAAACGCCAGAAATTTAGATAACAGTATACAAAACAAAACCACAAATAAAGAATGCATCTGCTGGGATGAAAATAAATGTCCACTTCAAGGACTTCGCAACACAAAAGAAATAATTTATAAGGCAAAGGTCAGTCAGTCAGTTAAGTGCCACACGTGATACACGCTTGGGCGATCATGTCTCTTTCGAGACATGACTGACTGGGCAGAAGATTATCCCGCAGTAGGTTGCCATTGCTTTCTGCGGTAGACTGGTTGCCAGCCAAGGCTATAGAACCCAATCTGTCCTGCTATTTAACCCATAACTGGAAGGAAGAGACGGATTAATACCTTTCCCAAGGGTATTTGCGCGTAAGTGAATACAATGGATTCAACTGGAATTCGAACTCGGCTCCCCGGTCTCTAGTTCCGAGCCGATATCCACTGTAAGGTACATGACCTAAATATCCAAAATAAAATATACTTGGATTCAACCAAAGACACCTTCCTTTTAAGACCAGGTAGTTTAATCACAGGTCTACATTCAAAGTAGAAAAATTAAAAAAACTGTACAAAATTGGCTAGCCGCGTGTGAAAATTAAAACCAAAATATGGAAAAGACCAAGACATAACGTGGAGTATAGTAAAAACAGCCAAGCTTTATAACGGTCGCAAAATATGTAGACTTTGCCAAGAAGAAAAGTTAGAGATTATACTTTTCCCAAACAAAAATGAACTGTTGAATGAAAGGACGGAAATTATGATTAAGTGTAACCATACTAAAAAATACCTATTAGGTTCATACAACCATGGATGAAAACGCTATAATTCGTTTTAATTTTATAAATTGCGTGTTCAAAAATTCCCGCGTTCAAAAATTCCCTGCCACGTAAGCGCTAAAAAAAAAAAAAAAACACCGTTACGTGAGCGTTTTTGAAAAGAAAAACGGTAAACGATAAAATCAGTTATTGCAAATTGCCTGAAGACACAACTCATGGTAGAAACCTAGGTCGCGTAATAACTCGCTTACAAATGGAAAATATCCAAAAGTTCTACAATATAATTGTATTGAACACTTTTTAATACTAATGTTCCCTGGTCTAATTTTATTATGACCAAAAATTAAGTAATTAAACAATCAATATATATATATATATATATATATATATATATATATATATATATATATTATTGTATTACCGTCTTAATAACCTCTCTGAAGACGGCTCGTGTAAGCCGAAAGCTTAGAACCGAATTAATAAAAAAATTATCCAAATGTTGGAGACTTTTTGTCTTTATTTTCAACTGAAATTAAAGCCAAAATACGACGTTAGAACGGCTCATGATTAAACACAATAGACGTTCATTGTCTCTTATATTTAACGGTATATGTTTAGAAAATTATCTGCTGCCTCGATACATTATATATATATATATATATATATATATATATATATATATATATATAATAGAATAAAAATGAAAAAGCCAAAATTCAATAATATTAACTATGAACACAGCCACAATGTGCTGACCATGTTTGAAAAATAAAACATTTGTATACACATTCAGTAAATATGAAATCATACTTGATAATGACAAAAGCTATAGCTGAAAGTGCTTGGACATACAGAACATTTGATAATTTCTACATAATTTAAGTCCAGAAAAGAATCAAATTAAAAGAACACAAGAAAACTGAAATAAAAAAAACCGCAGTACCTTGTCTCTATCGTTTTCAAATGAAACACGCACGCGCACGCACGCACACACACATTATATATATATATAGAGAGAGAGAGGTTTTCTTGAACATGTGGGATGAATTAAAGTTTTCTTTGCTTTCAGGGCAAATACTTGGAAAAATTCTAAGAAGATTAAATGAATGTATTTTACTTTTGAAGCGACTGAACCACTTTGTGTAGGTGGCCTGTCTGTCAGCCTAATATCTTCATCGGAAGTAAATCAAGGTTAATATGTTGTCTGCTTGAAATGCTCAGTTTGACATGATGTATACGTGTCAGCGGATCGAGTAAACACAACGAGAAAAGAAAATGATCTTGAATTCTCAGGTAACATGTTGAAACCAGTCTGACACAAGGCCTAAGTGTAGGTGAGTGCTCCAAGAAAGTTTCTGATTTAATACATACAGGAGTCAATGTTTGTGAATCTTGTTTGCTAGCCATTGCTTCATAGCGAAGTGTTTCTGACACACACAAGAGGCTGTATTGAAATATTCTCAGTTGGACAAAGAAACCTCTCCCCCAAAATACTGGTATTCAGTCAAATTCTGGGAAGGGGGTCGGTTTGAAATTTTTTTATTATCCCTCGGCCACTAATAAAGACAAAAGGAAAATTTATCTCCAGATTTCCTTTAATTTGTATTAATATTGTCATTTTACAGGTATCTTCTATTTGAAAGTTTTACATCTATACAGGGTAATTGAGACTTATGTTAAGTATGAGTGGCCAGCCAGGGGTCTTGACTTAACATCCTGTAACTTTTTTTCTTTAGGGGTTCGTTAAAGGACCAAGTCTACCAAATCAAGACTTTGAAAGAACTTGAAGGTGAAACACAAGAAGTTATGCCCTCCATACTACAAGAGTTCCCAATGAAATCAGTTGACGCGATTCCTGGATGGCTTGAGAAGCTGGTAGCAAAATCTTGAGAAATCTAAACTTATTTATAAATGGAACTTTGTCTGCTTGTGTGTCCGTTACCTATGGACTCCGAAACGACTGAACCGATTTTCTTGAAAATTTACACAATTGTACTATAAGTGTCTGCGAATGTTCTTATCTAGGTTTTGTGTCAAGGTACCCCCGATAAATATCGATAATCGAAAAAATCGGGTTATAGAAAGAGTGGTCCGATTTTAATCAAATTTGATACACTCATAGACAAAGACATAAGAAACTATATTCAGAAGTTTCAAGGTTGCAGTTCTTACAATAGTGCAGAAAATCGATAATATATATATATATATATATATATATATAAGGCAAGATGTTTGTGTGTGTGTCTGTTTATTTACCTGTATGTCTATTTTTTTCAGCCCTTTTATTTTAGGTTTTGTTTCGGGTTTGGCTCTAATTAGGTATAATTGTAGTTCTTAGTCTCAGCCATGATACCATTTACTCAGAGGACTTATTTAACCTTCAAAATTCAGTTTACGACGAAAAAAACTTATTTGATATCGATACCAGGAAATCAAAATTTGACTTACATTCATTCATTTTTCTTTCAGTCTACGGTTTCGCTTTAACTGGAAACAACTATTGCTTTTTAGTCTTTCGTGCCAATGTCCAAAGAGTCTTAGCTCCAGGACCATGGATTAGTTTTAAATAGGTACCTCCAATTTTACCGTGGGAAAATCAACATAGTCTGAAATAAAAGGTCTCAAACTAAATAAAAACACAGTTTTCTCGGCAAAATGTTTATGCTATCATAAAGAGGATAGATTAGAGTATTTTTAAATTATTTTTACAAATTTTTAAAATTGTTCTAACAGGTTCTGAAAGGCTCATTTAGTGGTAGAAAATCTTTTTTTTCTCTCGTCAGTGAAAGGGGTAAATTGACGCTAGAGTTTATTACGTCAACAGCGTAATATTATGCGAAGGCATTTTTTGACTGTGAAAGACACGTTAATTTGGAAATTCTTGCAAAACTCAAATAATCGTCTGATTTTGATGAAAATTTCAGGACTTATTCACAAATGACTGAAATGATTTTTGAAATAATTATTTTTAAAAAATATTGGTAAAAAAATTTTTTTTTAAAATTTGTTCCCCCCCCCCCCCCCCAATATTTAATTTCCAGAAATGTCGAAAAATGCAACTCGGTCACAAAATATAGATAGTTTTCATTAAATTCAGGAGTCATTAAGGAAAGCTAATCAACTGTCTTTTTTTTCTTCAAAACATGCTACCTTTTAGAAAATCAGCTCTGAATTAGGAAAACAAAAATGCAATAAAACTATGCCAATTTTTATTTGGGTAAACTTTTAATTACTTTTATAAACATAAATTAAAATTGTGTCATCGTCTGAATAAAAAAATTTTTCCGTTAATAATGAATTTTTACAAGAACTGTTTTTATTTTTCATATTTTTTATTAAGTAATTTAAAAAAGTTTCATGAGTCTTTTACAATTTTCTCCTTATAGGTCTCTCAGATGTTTTTTAATTAATGTGTGGCAAATATATTTATTAATCGAAAAATTTAAAAAGTTACTCTAAAAGAGAAGCTTTTTTTTTTTTGTAATATAATTAAAACTGTTTATTTTTGCATGTTAATTTCCCAGTTTTGGTAAGTACGGGTGCCCATAAACGATATAAATCTGTAAAAGGTCACGTGACTCAAGGGTTGTCCGCCTTTACATAAAATTTTCTCGTATATAAACCCCGAAGGTCCTTACTGCTATTCTTTTCATGCGTGTCTCTGAATCGCTCAAGAAAGAAGTCATTTCTAGTCAGAATTTAAATATTTAAAGTAACTTTTATATTTTTAACTTATTAGTTTAATCATTTTTAGTATTAATTGTGAATCTATCTACCTGACAGAATTTAGAAAAAACATCAAAACTTCTTTTTAATTTGTTTTGCTTTTTGGGCTGTTCATTCCAATGGCATGTGGTAATGATTCATAAAAGAAATTATTTGGGATAAAAATGTTTTCTTTCAATGTGTGTTTGCAAAATGTGACTAAGAAATAAATATGTACTACAATGTTATGGTGGATAGGCTAAGATTAAAACAATTTGGAAAAGGTTTCATTTTTTCTTTTCAATTGAATGAAAAATCCATTTTTTAGTTTCTTTATTTCATAGCCTAATCCTACTAATGAAATTATGTATTTTCAATGTTAACCTAATACTTCAAAGTTTATTTTTAATTGTAAATGAATGTACAAAACACATGTTATAAAATTATTTTTACCCTTAGTTATCAAATTAAGGGAGATACCTACATTCACAATGGAAAAAATCAAGAGGAAAGTTGGAATTTTAAAAAAATATGTTTAATTTCAATTTGTGTTTGCAGAATGTTTTTAAGAAACAAATATGTACTACAATTTTATGGTGCCTAGCTAAGATTAAAACAAATTGGAAAAGGTTTCATTTTTTTATTTTCAATTGAATGAAAATGACATTTTTTTTTCTATTTTATTTCATAGCCTGATCCTACTATTGAATTTATGCATTTTTATTGATTAACTCCTACTTTCATGTTCTTTTTTAAATTGTAAATGATTGTACAAAACACATGTTATAAAATTATTTTACCCTTAGTTATCAAATTAAGGGAGATACCTACATACCTGTACCTGGAAAAGCAGCTAAACAGTGAGGAGGATTGGAGTGCCAATTAAGAAAACACCACGGCCCTTTTCAGGGCCACAAAATATTTCCGAAATTCCTTTCTCTTCAAGATATTGCATAAATACAGTATGACATGTACAAAAAATATAGATACTTATTTATAACATCTACAGTTATGTAAAAATTAAATTAGATATTTTTACCTAGTTATCTTACTAATTAATATGAATAAGGCATAATAAAATTATTAATAATTAGCATAATATTTCATAACTTTACTGGGTTATTTTAATTTCATTCTTTGTTATTAAATTGTAAAATTATTTTAAAAGAAATTTCAATTTTTACTTATTTATCAAGCATATTCAATCATCCAGTTATAATGCTAAACGAACATTGTATAAAATATTATGTAATTGATGAAAATATGTTATGGTTAGCTATGCAGTTAAAAAAACAGAAACCGGTTTTTTAGATACATAAAAATTTGGCACTTCCGGACGCCATACTTGGGGTGTTGACAGACAGTAGCTGACATATTCAATCAATCACAGCTCGAATTACGTTGATGACAGGACTACTGTATTTAAGATAAGTTTCTGTCTTAAATTTCATAAAGTAAGACATTACTATTGTGTGAAATCAGATTAAGGTAAGGTTCAATTGAAACAATTGACTTTAAAAAAGTGTCTTTGATGTATATATTTTTTCAAGATTTTTTAAACAGAAAGTTGGCTTATGTTGACGTAACCTGTCAATAAATCAAAAAATGGCGGAAAATTTAAAGTTTTTTTTATTTTTATTCGAAAAATTTTCGGATTCCAATCGATATAATTTCAGTTTAAAATACACCAGTGTATTTTGATTATTGGAATTACTAACTTTAATCCCTTGGCTTTCAAATAGACCTAATTTTAAAGCTTGAAGATAGATTAATTATTTTTAAATTTTCAATTTAAATTTAGGTATCAAAGAATTGATTGGAGGTACCTAGTTTTAAAGCTTTCATTACACCCGATCAACGACGGGCTATACTGCTAGTTCTCGATAAAATCGAAAGAACAATTTATTGGTTTTGACCTGGTATCTCGGCTTCAGTCCCTTTCTCACTACTGTAACACAGCTTCCCTTTCTCCTTTCTGTAAATACTTTCATGACAATTGTCCTGATGAAATTTCCTCTAGTTTTAATCTCCAGCCCAACAGACAAATTGTAGATGGGAACTAGTTAGGACTTCATAGATACTTTGGGGTATTATGGTGGTTGTAGTAAGAATGGTAAATGAAAATGCGTTGTTTTTAATACAAGGAATACTGCAATACTGTGGTATGTTTGAGTTAGTAATTGTGGCTAGCTAAGTTTAAGATAAAACAAATTTAAGAATAGCTTTTCCCTCACCCACTTCTTTTGGCCTTATGCCACGTTTTTGTATCTTACAAGATAAGTATTGCTTTTCTTTATGGCACGTAGATTTTATGAATTTAAACGCATTACTAAATTAGTGGCAAGGTCTCGTCATTTTAAAGTTTAACTGGCTAGATGTAACCCTAATTTCTATGCTAACTGTTTCTTTTATCGCGCTCCCCGCTTGTGGTACTCTCTTCCGGCTCCATGTTTTCCAGCCAATTTTGATCTTCAAAAATTAAAATGTAATGCCAAGCGTTATCTATTATCTTACTGATTACTCTACTATTGTTCGGGGTCCTTAATAATCTCACTACCCCTCCCTTGTGTCTTAGTGGCTTTATTGCCTTGCAATGGGTGAAATGATCAAAAGAATATTATGTCTTTCTTGGAAGTATCCAATTATGAACAGGCCACTTACTTAGAGCGATGATACCTTAGTTCTTTTCAAAGCACACACCTTGAGACTTCGCACAAATCGCGACACACATACTCTGTCAAAAGAGGCTTAGAATACGTCGATTGCATCGCCTTCAGAAAGGTAAGATTGGTATCCCGACAAAAGGCTCCGCTTTCTAGGTGAGTACTTGCAGACTCTTGTATAAAACCAACTTATGTATGCGTTTTTAACTGATTGGTAAATTAGGCGTGTATATATATATAGTACACTAAATCTAAATATGAGCCACCACCGACCGCGGTTTCACACAACGGATCGTCAGGGCCAGTATTTTTTGCTCTACTTTCGTACTTTCGTATAGAGCACTTTACTGTTAAGGTTTCGTCTTGGGTTTGTTTTTTTTAAACGAGCACTAGACGTATTGTTCTTTTTTTTTCTTCCCCATTATTTAACCTACGAGGTAGTCCTCTTTGGGTTATTTGACGATTTAAGTTACTGTTAAGTTAGCATTGTTTTTTCGGATGTTTAGTCTGTAATTACTAGTGCTGTCTTATTGTAATTAAGTATATTAATACATATATATATATATATGCTGACGTTTTAAAAAGTCCTCTTTCGGGATTACCATCAGCCGACTCGTTCACCTTAATCTCATCCAGGTTTCATTTGCAACTCTGCGTGGAGCCATTTATGAACTTCAGATGTGGAGAATTTGATAGATTTTGGTGATGTGAAAAAAAAAAAAAAATTAAAAACCAGCACTAAGATTCGACTCTTATCAGTCATTGTGAATCCTGTTTATCACATTACACTCAATGTTATCTCATATCTGACTATAAAAAAGCATTTTCACTCATGCGCAGTAATGTATTCTCTGATTACTTATCCAGTCGCATTAAAACTGCATGACCAGTTCTCAAGATTTTATTCTTGAGATGTCTTTTGGACATTATCATAAAACCAGACATTTGTCAACATTTGTTGTCATATAGCTTTAACTAAACCCACATCCAGAAAATACTATATGTTTACTTGATTTATTCCTATTTATTTGCCTACAGTTTAGTAAATAAATGCATGTCTTCTACGTGAAAATCTTGGCCACCCAAACTGCCACCCAAATTTTTTCTGACCTATTTAACATAGTCTCAATGTAAATAAAAAAACACCTTTTGTTCATAGATCTTATTAAAATGAGTCTGTTTTCTGTCAAGACACTAACACGTTGTTCCAACCCTATCTGATACAATTCATTCGAATTCTTTGAATATTTCCTTCTCGGTTATATAATAGTTTCGTATTGACATACACGTTTTTAAAAACTAGTTTTAAAAACTGACACCCTTTTCCTATAGAATTTATCTTCGCCCCTTTGTGTTATATCAGTGTGTTTTCTCGTTATCAAATGCCAGTGAATTCAGGATGTTTATTATAAAGTGAAAATCATGGTTAATGGAAGTAGATAGATTCGCCTATCCACCTGTTCACACTCCCCTTGGTCTTTTCAACAGGAGGAGTGGTTTATCTCTTGTTTCCTGTTCAGGATTAGGTTTCCAGTTCCTTCAAAGTTTACTTCAAATCTATGCTTCTCACGTCTCCGCGTAAACTCTGAAGCGTCCTGGGTATGACGATAAGCTACATAGCATCATGGGGATGACAATAAACTATATCGCATCCAGGGTTTGACGATAAACTGCATCCGACAGCAAGGCCTTCAATTGGGAAGTTTTGAAGAGCATGAAACCACCTCTTAATTGCTGTTGTTCTTAGATCTACCCTGACGCAGTGTGGTAGCACCTGTTAGGATCTCAGCTATGGGTAAATAGTTACCTCCCCCAAACTGGGGTCAAAACACTATGAAAATATAAAAATAGATTTTTATAGAGAAAATTCCAGCAATACTTTTTTGGAGAAGAAAATATTACTAGTGATATATTTATGAAGAAAAAATATATATGCCAGTAATACACATGATTCTCAACAAATTGCCTTTTACAAAAATACATTGAATGAAACCTGATGTACAAACTGATTTCTTATAAAGAATCAGTCAGTTAAGTGCCATACGTGATACACGCTTTGGACGATCATGTCTGGAAAGAGACATGACTGACTGGGTAGAAGATTATCCCGCAGTAGGTTGCCATTGCTTTCTGCGGTAGACTGGTTGCCAGCCAAGGCTAAAGAACCCAGTCTGTCCTATTAAACTAAAACTGAGGGGAAGAGATGGATTAATACCTTTCTCAATGGTATTTGTGCGTAAGCGAATGCAAAGAATTCAACTAGAATTCGAACTCGGGTCAGTGATTTGTCGTTCCGAGTCAATATCCACTGCACCACAACGCGCATCCATACAAAGCATACGAATTTATTGTAAAAATCTTGTCGGCATTAAATAAGCTGTAAAACAAGACCAACCAAACCTAAACTCTGAAATTTTGTTTACCATTTACTTTTCATTTTTCTCCTTAGCAGGAATAGATAGCTTCGCCTATATTCCGGTTCACACTCCTCCTTGGTCTTTTGAACAGGAGTAGAGGTTTATCAATTTTATTTTTGTTTAGGTTTGGGTTTTCGGTTCCTTTTAAAGTCTACTTCAAATATCTCTCTCTCTCTCTCTCTCTCTCTCTCTATATATATATATATATATATATATATATATATAAACCATATAATTATATTATATTAAGCTCTAAAATACTCATTATATTGAGCACTGTTTATAATAGAATAAATGCCAGAGCACTCAAAATAAAAAAAAAACCTTGAGTCCTCTTCACTTGGAATTATATACGTGCCTGCCTAAACTAAATTTACTATTTGTTTCTTATTTTTTATCTCGGTAGGAGTAGATAGGTTCGCCTATCGTCCGGTTCACACTCCTCCTTAGTCGTTTGAACTGCAGTGGAGTAATAACCCGTTTTTTTTTTCTTTTCCCCTGCTTACATTTTCTGCTTCCAGTTCCCTCCTTTCTTTATCTTTCATTGAGTAAGATTATTGCTTTGTTGAGAGTGAATTGATTTTTAAAAAAATCATCGGTTGTTGTTCGATCATTGAAGTTGAACAGCTTTGAGCTTGGCTATAACTTAAAAAGGGGACTGTAAGTATTAAAGGAGAAAACCACGGTGAAATAGCCCACCACTGGAATGCAGGGGGCGGGTAAAATATGGTAGTGCGTACAACGACGCGACAGTTTTAGATCGATGCATCAAAATCAACGGCAAGATGACATTACTTGATGGGCCTTGTCAGAATCATTACTCTCCACTACTTCCTATCCCTTGAGGCACTAGGCAATTTATGGGCCTTTAATATTCCTTCATGTCCATCTTGTCATCCATTTTCACAAGCTCGTTAACCATATTATCCGTTGCTTTTCTTCCTCCTGTGAGTGGCAAATTCTACAAACCTTTGTAGATATGGGCCTTTAATATTCCTTCATGTCCATCTTGTCATCCATTTTCACAAGCTCGTTAACCATATTATCCGTTGCTTTTCTTCCTCCTGTGAGTGGCAAATTCTACAAACCTTCTTTCTTCATAATGTGCACTATGAAAACGTAGACATGGACAGTGGAACCAGAACAGTGTACAACAATGACTTCAGTATAGAATTTCTTGTAGGTTACCCTGATGAAGGCTGGAGGGAACAATGACAGAAAGGTTTTAGCAACAAAGATGACATTAGTCCAATTGTAGCTAATGTACATAACTCTTTATCCCAGAAATCCAGACAGAAAAGACGAAATTGTCTTTGTTGTTGCTATCACATTGTTTCAGTTGTTGTGTACTCCGGCCTTAATCAGGTGTTCATAGTTCTGGGTAACCTACAGTGAATTTTGAACTGATCTCTTGATTCAATGTATGGGTTTAAACTGAACACTTGAGAAACGGCGAACTTTTAAAGAAAATGGAAATGAAAAACCCAATTATACATAATACTAGAAAAAGACAGCTGAAATATCTAGGGTTCGTAACGAAAAAAGAGAACTTGACAAATTTGACACTCACATGTTATACTGAAGACAAAAGTGATCCAAAAAAGCAGTGAGTAACCTACTTAACAAGCTTGTGTAAATAGTTGGCAGAACAAGGTTAAGGAGATACACTAAAGGATACAAAAGACAGAAAGCTGTGGAGAGCTATGATTAACCTCGTCCTAAAGAGACTCGGCACATAGCATAAGAATATGGATGTTTTTTAAACTGTGGAGTTCAGGAATTCTTAAATATTTGACGGGTTATGATTTAAAATATAACCCTGGAGATTCAGGTTCTAGTTCAGTCAAAATTTAATGTAAAAATTAAAAATACACAAAGAAAAGTTAACTATTATTTTTTAATTCATCCCAGCCAAAGTCTGAACTGAATATGATTTTAGAATAATTGGCCATGGTTAAAGGCAATTGGCAGAAATGCCCAACAAACGGAATTTACAGAGTGTGTAATAAACAATGACAAGTGAAAGTACAGGACAAAAATAATATTGAACAAACAATATACGCAAGGCAAAACAACACTCAGTCAGTTAAGTGCCATATGTGATACACGCTTGGGCGATCATGTCCTGAAAAAGACATGACTGACTGGGCAGAGGATTTTTCCGCATTAGGTTGCCATTACCTTCTGCGGTAGACTGGTTCCCAACGAAGGCTAGAGAACTCTATCTGTCCTGCTATTTAACCCGTAGCTGGAAGGAGAAACGATGGATTAATGCCTTTCCGAAGTGTATTTGCATTTAGTGAATGCAACGAATGCAGCCGATATCCTCCGCATCATAACACACACAACTATTTATTTTTTTGGCATATCAATTTTTTAAAACTGTTTTTAAATCTTTGAATTGTTTTTCAATCATTCTGCTTTACCTATTTAACCCATAACTGGAGGAAGAAACGGATTAATACTTTTCCCAATGGTATTAAAGCAACAGTGATAAGGCAAATGGAAATCAAAGGATGTGCGTTGTGGTTCGGAACGAGAAATCGGGAAGCCGAGTTCGAATTCCAGTTGAATTCATTGCATTCATTTACGCGCAAATACCCTTGGGAAAGGTATTAATCCGTCTCTTCCTTTCAGTTATGGGTTAAATAACAGGACAGATTGGGTTCTATAGCTTTGGCTGGCAACCAGTCTACCGCAGAAAGCAATGGCAACCTACTGCGGGATAATCTTCTGCCCAGTCAGTCATGTCTCTTTCGAGACATGATCGCCCAAGCGTGTTTCCCGTATGGCACTTAACTGACTGACTGATAAGGCAAAAAGATTACAAATTAAAAATGTGAAGGAAAGCAAGCAGAAAGGACTAAACCCCAATTGCAAGAAGACAGAAGTTATGGTTGTTAGCAAAGGATTGTGCCCAAATTGCAAATTAAAAATCGGAGAATATCAAAATCAAATATATAACTTAAATATATAGGAAATATTGGGCACACCGATGTGGTGTAATGGTTAGCAAGCTTGTCTCACTAGAAGCTATTACAACTGAGTAATGAGTTCAATTCTCACTGGGTACCCCATACTTTCGGGCTTGTGCCACATCTAAGCGAGGCTTAGAAAATCAATATAACTTAAATATATGGGAAGTATTTTAACAGAGTATGACATTGAAATCCGAAGGCACATATCAAAAGCTAAGTAGAGTATTAAGATAAAGAAAAACTTTTCTAGCAACAAAGAAAGAAGTACTGAACTGTACTCCTGTTTGGCATCGAATGCTGGACAATCTCCTCAAAGACGAAGAAGAGTTTCGTAACAGAAATGCGATTCTCTAGAAAGATGCTGATACCATGGGCCGGACTCGTGAGCAAAGACGAGGTTTTAGGTATATATTCACACCAATATTAGAGCTTATTGATAAAAATAGTGAAAATCAAACAACCAACCTGAAAGACCATTCATTATGTTAATCCATATAATATCCTACCATTTCTTAGGAATGAAACTGTATTCCAAAATATGACTTCAACAAAACCTAAAACACACATATCACCACCACCTAGTAATTATGTCGGCACAAATATGTATATGCACAAAAGGTGAGCATCATCTACCATGTATTCGATTGTAAAATCAGAATAACACATAATTTTATTACTTCAAAGCTCCTAAGGAAATTAAATTTCGACATTAAATTACCCATAAGGAGTTGATATGCCATTAAACAATCAAGTCTCCAAGCTTGGGCCTCCTTTCCGCGAGAATTTGCTTTAAATCTATGATTTTATTTAACAGCATTTAAATGTATTAAAAAATTTTTTAATTTTGTCAAGTATGCCGTGATGTTTTTGTTTGCTCGTAGGTGTTCCCTGTTAAGAAAGGAAGAGGCCAAAAGCGGGAGAGAGGAAGTGCTACTATTCTCCCTCTCTCCACTTATATATAATATGGCTCAACTCTTCTTTCTGAAAGTTGTCCAATGTAAACATAGGTAAATACTTTTTAAATTTAGTTAGCAAACACTTCCACCAATACCACCCTTTAAGTAAATTATTCAATAGAAAAACTCTTAAAATTAGTTATTCTACCACAAAAACAGTTAATTCACATAACAAATTACTTAGAGACTTCTTTAGCAAACCTTCGATAGACAAACCTTCCTGTAATTGCATCAATAAGACAAATTGTCCAGTTGATGAAAGGTGTAATTCCGAAAGAGCTATCTATGAAGCCACTATTTGTCCACTGGAAGACCCCAACAAAAAAGAGTTTACATAGGGATATCTACAGGTAGTTGGAAGCAGAGACTGTACAACCACAGACAATCTTTCTCCAACGCCACCTTGAAACATCAAACTCCCCTATCTAAGCAATATTAGAATATTAAAGACGGAGGATTTACCCCACTGGTCAGATGGATGATTGTAAAATACGCCAATACTCCCAGCAATTTCAGGTATAGGTGTAATTTATGCCTGGAGGAAAGATTGTTGATTATAAAATATAATAATCCTAAGGAATCAGCAGAATGAATTAATATTCAAACGCAGACACAAAAATAGATTTAAAATAGTATAGATAAATCCTGAATGTTATTTGAATTAGTGTAAATTATATTAATTTACATAAGTTTAATATTTAAAAAAAGTGTTTATTTTGAAAACTTCTGAAATGTGCTGTTAATATCATTTTACAGCAAAGATTGTTTTAATTTTTTTAATTTTTAATTTTATTTTTTGAAAATTTTTAGTGTTTTTTATTTTTATAATTATTATATTTATAGGTATTTTTTGTTTCCTTTTTCCTCGTTTTTTATAGAATGAGTATTATTACTATCATTTTTATTATTAAAGTTTGATAGAAATTTTGTTTGATACACGCACACGTGTGTGTGTGTGTGTGTGTATATATATATATATATATATATATATATATATATATTACGAATTTCTATTTTCTATTATTATATTTTTATTTATAATTATTTTATTATTATTGTCTATTATTAATATTAGTATTTAAAGGGATTTTAAAATTATATTTTAATTTTTATTTAGTTTTTCTTACTAGGAATAATTATTTTAACTTTATTTTAAATAAATTACTACTCGTGGTTATATTGTAATTTATATTAGGATGTATGATTTATGATTTATTTTCCACCGCAAATATACCCTATAATCGGTATATTTTAATTCAAGAATAAATCCCATGTCGCGTTTCTAAGAATGAATATTAATGTAATAGACGTTGGTTTATATAGGAACTTTATTTTAAATTGATTTAATTTAAATTCTTTTCTATATTGTTCGAATTTTTATCTCTTTCTTTTTATTTTTCTCCCTGTCCTCTTTTTATGTTTCTTTCTAACGTTTCATTTTTATTTTGTAATGATTCAATTACTTTAACCGTTTTTTTTTTCAAAATTAAGAGGATATTTTGGGATACTAGTAAGAGTAGTTATTTTTTCAAATTGTATTGAAATTATTTTGCACAATTTAATTTTGTACCGTAAATATATTTCATTATATTTTAAATTAAATTTCAGTGTTAAATTTTGACATATACGTTAATATCATATTACAGCTAAATTTTCCACGTCAGGTTAATATTAGTTTACAGCAAAAGCTTGTTATATTTTTTATTTTTTTATAATTATTATATTTATAGGTATTTTTGTAATTTCTTTTGTCTTTTTTGTGATAGAATGAATATTATATTTATTATTTTTATTTTAATTATCATTACGTCTGAGAGAAATTTTGTTTGATATATACATGGATATATAAATGCATATGTATGTAAATACATACATACATATGTGTGTGTGTTTATCTGCGTGCGTATGTGTATATGTATGTATACTAATATTCGTTATCTCTTTATTGCTTTATTTGTTATTATTATTTTTTTTATTATTATCTATTATTAGTATTGCTAGTATTTCAGATAATTTTTAAGATTGTATTTTAATAAATTATATTTTCTTATTAGGAGTTTGTTTTTTTTTTAACCAGAGTTAAAATAAATTACTACTAGTGGTTATAATGTAATTTATGTTAGGATATATGATTTATTTTTCACCATAAATATTCCCTATAGTCGGTATATTTTAATTTAAGGTTAAAATCTATTTTCATGTTTCTAAGAATGAATTATATACGTCGGTTTCGATCTAGCGTTTTTTAAATTTTTTTAATTATTTTAAAATCCGTTTTATCGTGGTTTCTTTTTTTTTCTTTCCTTTTTGTGTATTTCCCCCTTTTGTTAGGTTTATCAAATTTTTCCTGTTTCTATATTAACTTTAGTATTTTGAATTATTTTAACAATATTTTTTAAAATAATAGTAAGAGTAGTTATTTTTTCAAATTGTATTAAAATTATGATTTACAATTTTTTTTGTACTGTAAATATATCCCAGTATATCTGAAATTAAATTTCATAGTTAAATTTTTCCATGTTTTTTTAAGAGAACAGTTAGGTGGTTTGAGACGCTGCTATTACGAGAAACGGTGTCAACATTTATTTCTCGCGAAACTGTATTTCCTTTTATTGTATCTCTTTGTCCTTTCTTTTTCTCTTCTTGCTTTCCATTCAGTTTTTTTCTGTTCCCCTTCCCCCCCCCCTTTTTTTTCTCTTCTTTACATTAATCAATCGTCTATCTTTTCTTTATCCTTGCTTACTTTTTTCTTTGGGGTTCTTTTTCGAATGAGGGAGAAATTTTCGTAAATAACCGTTAGACATGTCTATTCTAATATGGACATATGAGCGTCTATGTAAAATTGAATAAAAGAAAAAGAATTTTTTTGGTGGGATATTTTGAGGACCAACTGTTGTACCATTTGGGTCTGACGAGCCGCGATAATAACATCAGGACGCGGTGAAATATGTCTTACCCATTGTAATATTCCAAAATCTTTTATAAATTATATATATATATATATATATATATATATATATATATATATATATATATTCTTTAAACGAGTCATGCTCCTTGTGTCTGTATGAAAAATTATATATTAAATTTCTTAATAAAAATCTCTTAAATGTAATGAAATAAATGACACATGAAAACATTGCAAAATGTTCAGCTTGGAATATATATGATTGAAGTAGTAGGAGGATTTGAATAATTAAGTAATAAGCTGGTTGAAGCACAGAGATATGATATCATATCTGTGCTTCAACCAGCTTATAATGCTCTGGATTGAGCGGCTTGGTTGGAGTAGTCCTGGCTCTGGGAGGCACCGTCCTACGGGTAAAGGAAGTTGGATGAGTTCCACCCCGGAATTTGTGAACGAGCGGCGCGTCATCGAGTTTAATTCGTTACCTCTTCGTCACCAGAGCCCGTGGTACAGTTGGTATGACATCAGCTTCGCTTCATATATATATATATATATATATATATATATATATATATATAAGAAAAAGTGCGAGAAGCAGTGAACGTTTTGTTTAAAGTGTAGATTTATTGTTATTATTATTAATATTACTTGCTTTTTGGATTGATATATTAAGTGTCCATAATGCTATTTGTGTCCCTACAAGTGTTAGACTCGAAACACGTGTAGCGACACAAATATCATTATCGACAGTTAATATATCATACAAAAAGCAAGTAATAATAACAATAAATCTACACTTTAAGCAAAACGTTCATGGTTTCTCGCATTTTTCTTCTCTACCAGTTTCTCTCGTTGGAACAACTATTTCTGTTTATATATATATATATATAAATTCAGAATTCTGCATTCGTTGAATAGCTATTTCAGCAACGATAAAAAACAATCGTTGTTGAAGAAGCAAGAAATTGCTCACTGAAATAGCTATTCAACGAATGTAGAATTCAAAATATTTTGATATAATATACACATTTGGCGTTGTAAATAGATAATACTATTTACATCGAGCCATCCATCGGGATCATTTTGTTATTAATAAAATTAATATTAATAGGATCTGGTTTTTGGGACTTTACCTATTTGCTCTTCCTTTTCTTTTTTTTTTGGGGGGGGGGATTTAAAATATATATAAGCAGCAACCTTTTTCAAATATGTTTCATTAAATAGGACAGACAAGAAATTTTTTTTAGTATTCTTAATGTTTTTAGTTTAGTTGGGCTACAGGAGTGTCAATCGTGTCTGTAGCACATTTATATAAAACATCTAAATAAAAAGAAATAATGTGCTATTTTTTTTTTTAATAGAAGGACGCCAACTTGAATTCCAACCAAGTTCTTTTCGCGGGGCTGGGAATAAACGCTACTACTGGATAAGCATCACACAACTACATCTAAAAAGACCACCATAAAAAGGAATTAACAGCAATTAACAACAAATCCCTTGAAAATGGCTAAAAAAAGTGACCAAAAGTGCTTGGGAATGTAAACACTACGGACCATTTTTATACTTCCTTGCCCCCATCAATCAAAAAAAAAAATTGAAGAATATTAAAAAAAAAACTCAAAAAATTAATCAAATTTTTTTGTCATATTCAATTATATATATTTCATTGAATATGAGAGACAAAGAAAATTTGATTAATTTTTATGCTCTCGACCGTCGATTGAGCACGCTGGGGAAAAAATGGTAAATTTTAAAATCATTAGCTACTCACTGCTATTTACGTATCGTTCTTCAGCAATGAATTGAACACTTTTTTGTTTACATTTGTGTATAACACGCTAAAATCTGCCTGTCACTGATAGCTTAGCGGTAGATTCTCCAACAGATGTCAAATCGGTCGAATTTCAGTCCCGGCTAGAAACAATTGGATGTTTTTAACTGTATTGATGAGCTGTGATTCAGCGAAACAGGACTGTGTACAGATGATGTCATATATATATATATATATATATATATATATATAGTCATCCGCAGACAGATCTGTTTCGCTGTATCACAGCTCATCAGTACGGCTAGACATCCGATTTTTTTTTTTACCCAGGATTGAAACCCGACCGAATTGGCATCAGTCGGCGATTCTATCTCTGAGCTATGGGCTCTCGGTAGAAGAAGGAAGACTTTTTAGCATATATAGCGTGTATATTATCATTATACACGCCCAATAGCTGAGAGTGTTTTAATTCATTGCTGAATGAACGATGCGTATATGCCAGAGTAGCTACTGTTTTTCAAAGTCTACCATTCTTCCAGGGTGTGAGAGCGTAGTCATCCGCAAACGTTAGTCATGGTTTTATTTATTTTTTTTACAAAATGTTTAAAAATAATTGATTTCCTCTAACATAATTCGTTGAACATTTGCTCAAAATTACGAAAAAAGTTTTAAGTTTATCCTTCAAAAATGTGACTCCAACGCGAAGTACTATCCAATTATATCATTAGCAAATTGAAAAGAATAAAGCTTCTAAAAGTTTACAATTTTGTTTATTTGTAAGGTTCTATGTTATGCTATAGCTATAAACTGTTAAATGCGTTAAAATGTATAATATCCAATTACCTCATTAGCAAATTGAAAATGAAAGCTTTTGAAATATTTTGAGTGTTTACCCTTATTGTAAATTGTTTACCTTATGGTAAAATCGAATTTTTGGTTTAGGGTAATATTCTCTAAGAATTAAATCAAATTAATACCTTTTGCAGAACTTTTGAACAATATTTCATCGATTTATAACACAGAAACATTAGGCTACAAAATGTTATAACGCTAATATATATTGAAACCTACGTATTTTTATTAGTACAAAAGTCATTTTTAGTGGATACTTGTATATTAGCACGTTTCATTTTTTAAACTGTTTGTCTGCCGACCTGTGCGCCTGAGTAAACTTAACAGGGCACATTTTCTTACGTTCATTTAGTTGAACTCGGGTCCCTGAATTCAATTTTTGCTCCGACAAGGAAGTCGGTTGGTTGGTTTTGTTTAGGAGCATATCAGCACCTCTATGGGTTATTTAATGCCTAAATCTAAATATTTTGAACGCAATTGTATGCCTTCAACTACAGATAAAAAGTCCTACTGGTCATTTTGCTTAAAAAATGTAGTGTTAGTAATTTTACTATGAATAGATATTGTTGGTAACTTCACTATAAAAATGTATTTTTATACTTTAATAGTGTTTCGTTTTCACTATTTATTCATAACGGGACCCCTAACAGGTGCTACCTTGATCTCGAAACAACAACATTTAAGAGGTGGTTCTACGCTCCTTGCTGCCAGATGTAGTTTATCATCATACCCAGGACTAGATAAGCATGTACAAAAAATTAACTATCTGAATAGTGTTTTAACAGAAGACGGAAAATCCGAAATCAAAATTTAAAAAGACATTGAAATAGCAAAATTGTCTTCCGAAAGTTAAGTAAAGTATTAAGAAACAAGACATTTTCATTAGAAACTAAGAAAAGAGTACTGAACTGTTATGCAATATCGATCCTCCTATATGGCAGTGAATGCAGGACAGTCTACTCACAATTGAAGAAAAGAACCGAAGTACCAGAAATGTGGCTCTACAGAAGGATGCTGAGAATATCATACACTGAACATATGATCAACGAAGATGTTTTACGAAAATGGAAACAAAAAAGATAATTTTACTTAGAATCAGAATGAAACAATTTATATTTCTATGGCGTGTAATGAGAAAATAGAACTCGGAGAATTTGACACTCACAGGATATATTGATCAACAGAGGGAAACCGCGAATAACTTGTCTGACGATCTGATTGACAACAGGGATTAGGAGAGATAACAAAAAGATAAATTTTACTAAAAGACAGGAAAGTGTAGAGATCCATGATCGTCAACGTTCTGAAAGAACACGGTATATAGAAGAAACACCTCATTAAAATTTATTCCTAGTTTGATACAAGGCCATTGGTATAAGACGCTCAGTAGTAATGAATAATTAAACCATCTCTTTAACCAATACCCAGCGTGAAGGCATACATATGTTTTAGCTTGTTGATCAGTTTCAGATGACTGTGTTGTGTGTGGTGATGCAATGGATATCTGCTCGGGACGAGAAATCGGAGAGCCGACTTCGAATTCTAGTTGAATTCGTTGCATTCACTTACGCTCAAATAACTTTGGGAAAGGTATTAATCTGTCTCTTCTCGTATGGGTTAAATAGCAGGACTGATTGAATTCCATAGCCTTGATTGGCAATCAGCCTACTGCGGAATTTTTTCTGCTCAGTCAGTCATGTTTCGAAAGAGACATGATCGCCCAAGCGTGTATCACGTACGGCACTTAACTGACTGACTTAGCATAATAGTTGGTAACATAAGTAAAGCTACTACTAGGCATAAAGTGGGGGAGCGATTTTCTATTGTTATGAAGTAATGAACTGATTCACCAGTAATTATTAATTATTACTATAATAATATAATCCGTCTCTTCTCTCTCCAGCTATGGGTTAAATAACAGGACAGATTGGGTTTTATAGCCTTGGCTGGCAACCAGTCTACTGCAGAAAGTAATGGCAGCCTACTGCGGAAATTTTTCAGCACATGCAGTCATGTTTCGAAAGAGATATGATCGTCCAAGCGTGTATCACGTACGTCACTTAACTGACTAAAGTGATCATAGAGATAACAAAAATCACTTGGAAGTTGTTTAGATAAATTAATAGATGCCATGGATTATTCTTCGATTTGTCGTTAGGGAAATTCGAATTAAATATTAAAAGGCAGATACGGAACGATGAAAAACGTCCACCCCACATCGGCACGAAACGGATTTAAGTGGACATTTTCAATCAATACAATTTGGAATCCATGCATGGCCACCGTTCTCTATCTACTTGTGGATACCCCGTTGACAACTATCAGTTGCTATTGTCTCCCCAAGCAAGGCATTTTACTGCCACTGTTGTGCAGGGGGTTACATATGAGGAATGTTATGAGAAGGAGTGAGAGGTTGCAGGGGTGTCAGGAAGAGAGTAGGAGAAGGAAGAGAATACTGATGAGAATGGGGTGGACGAAGAAGAAAGCATGAGAGAGAGAGGATGTAAGTTAGTGAGACAGGAGATGACTATTGACTTTACATTTAAATTCTTGGAGATTATAGCTGTCGGGAAAACAAGTAAATGGAAGGGAATTCCACAGGCGGAAGTGCGAGAAAAGAAGCTGATGAAGTAGAATTTGCGTTTACAATTTATTGGTTTCACAGTAAAAGGATGGGACTTAGTTGCTAATATTGTGGCTCGAGGAATGAGAGACTGGAAGCAATAAAAATATGGTTCTACAGAAGGATGCTGAGAATACCATGGACCAAATATGGATAGCAGCGATGAGATTTTGGAGAGAATGCAAACGAAAAGGAAACATACTTGGCATCAAGTTCCTCGTTTGCTGCCATATAGGAGGACTGATACCACGTAACAGTCCAGCACTCTTTTCTTTGTCCTCAATGAAATCTTCCTGTTTCTCAATATTCTGTTTAACCTTTGAAATGCGTCTTTGGTCATGCCAATCCGCCTTTGGATCCCAGTGTCACACTTTCCATCCTATGTTAGAATGCTTCCCAGGTATTTAAATTTCTGTATCGGTTTCATTTTAGTATCCTCGAATTGTAGTTGGCATTTTGGGGACCTCCTTTTGCTGATTCGGTTTTCTTGAAGTTTTATGTTTAACCCTTTCTCCTTACTTTTCCTTGTTACCTCCTGTAGGAGGTCCTGTATTTTCCTTTCTGTGTCTGCTATCAGTACTGTATCATCTGCGTATGTTATATTTAAACTAATGTCCCCATTTTTTTTTTTTTTTTTTTTTTTTTTTTTTTTTTTTTTAATAACAAGAAAATGAGAATCTTACTTTGAATGTCAGTAATATTAATGATTACAATTTAGATTTCGGGGCGGATAGACGTTAGTTAAAACTGAGCCTTTCTTCCCCCCTCTTTTTCTCTTTACTCTTTCTCTTTTTTCTCTTTCTCTTTTTCTTTTTTCTTTTTTCTCTTTCTCTTTTTCTCTTTTTTCTCTTTTTCTCTTTTTCTCTTTCTCTTTCTCTTTTCTCTTTTTTCTCTTTCTCTTTCTCTTTTCTCTTTTTTCTCTTTCTCTTTTCTCTTTCTCTTTTTTCTCTTTTTTCTTTACTCTTTCTCTTCTTTTCTCGTTGTCTTCCTTTTCTCTTTCAAATGAAAACTTAAATTTTCTCAAATATATCAAAACTTTCTCCACCAAATTAAAGATTATAATTATAATTTACACTTTTGGGTGGGGGTAGAAAGCGTAAATTATTACTGATACTGGGAAGAACTGTGTTAAACCGACGCCTTTTTTTTTTTTTTTTTTCATTTTTGCAGGGTTTCCCAACCTGGGGGATATTACCCACCAGTGAACGATTTTAAATGTTGGGTGGGCGTTGAGCAACTGTACAGAAAATAATGGGTCATTGAAAATTCTGTTGAACGATATAGACGGTATTTCAGCAATTGCTGCCCTATACCCGAAAAAGATTGCTAAGAACCTGTATAAAAATAAATACAGGAAGCTAAATGGTTATAATTGGATCACTTATCTAAATAAGTTATGAATATCTCCGCTAAGAGGGAATATTTTACCATTTTCTATAATTATTAGGAGGTTCATTAACATTAAGAGTTCTTCAGGCAAAATAACTTTTTCGGATCAGTCAGTTAAATGCAATACATGATACACGCTTGGGCAATCATGTTTAAAAAGAGATATGACTGACTGGGCAGAAGATTTTCCCGCAACAGGTTGCCATTACTTTCTGCGGTAGACTGGTTGCCAACCAAGGCTATAGAATTCGATCTATCCTGTTATTTAACTCATAGCTGGTGGACTAACACCTTTCCCTGTGAGATTTGTGCGTAAGTGAATGCAACGAATTCAACTAGAATTCGAAATTGGCTCTTCGATTTTGCGTTCCGAGACGATGTCTACTCCATTTTTCATAAACAGGATTCAGATAAGAAAAGACTAAGAACAAGTAATAATACTCGCTGAATTTTTTAGTTGTTAGTCGTGTGCGCTAGAGTTACAATGAGAGAAAAAGATCGGTTACAGTGGGTGTCGAAGAATGGATAAAATATGGAGGAGATTAAAGGAGATAGAAATTGGTAACTGACGTTGCACTTTAATTTTTGGCGATTCTAGCTATCAGGGAAGCAAATAAATCGAGGGGAGTTCCGTAGGCGGAAAGTGCGAGAACAGAAACTGTTAGAGTAAACTTTCATCGATAAAAGGGTGGGACCTAGATGCCAATCTAGTAGTACGCTTAAATTCATGTGGTCGGAGCAGCAAAGGGAAAAACAAACAATCGCCAGAGCTGTTGCCATGAAAATATTTGTAAAAAAGACACAGGGAAGAGTATATATACAGGGAAGAGTATATACTATAATCATCTGCAGACAGATCTGTTTCGCTCATCAGTACGACTTAGACACCGGTCGCTTCCTAACCCAGGATTGAAACCCGACCGAATTGGCATCAGTCGGCGATTCTACCCCTAGGCCACTAGTGCCCAGTAGAAGAAGGTAGGCTTTTTAGCGCGTATAAACACGCCCAATAGCTAGAGTGCTCCAATTCATTATCGAATGAGCGGTGCGTAAATGCCGGAGTAGCTAATGTTTACAAAATCTACCACTCTTCCAGAGTGCTCAATCGGGGTGTGAGAGCGTAAATACTATAGTACTATTCTTTCACGTCCTTAAAAGATATATATATATATATATATATATATATATATATATATATATATATCTTTTAAGGACGTGAAAGAATAGATAAAAATAACTATTGTACATGCATTTACTTTTATAAAGAGTGTTCAGTACAGAGTAGAGCTTATTGCAATATTAAGTAATTAATATATATATATATATATATATATATATTATATATAATGTGTGCGTTTGCTTTCGTTTGTTCTTTAATACGATAGCTGCAGCAGCACCCACCGCATAAGTCAACGTTATTTGTTACCACCCTTTGTTATTTTTACTACATTCAGTCAGTCAAGTGCCATGCGTAATACACACTTGGGTGACCATGTCTCTCTAGAGACATGACTGGACAGAAGATTATCCCGCAGTAGGTTGACATTTTTTTTGCGATAGACTGGTTGCCAGCCAAGGCCATAAAAACCAATCTGTCCTGTTAATTAACCCATAACTGGAGGGAAGAGACAGATTAATACCTTTCCCAAGGGTATTTGCGCGTAAATGAATGCAAGGAATTTAACTGAAATTCGAACTCGGCTCCCCGATTTCTCATTCCAAGCACCACAACACGCACCCACATTACTACATTACGAATTCAAAACTTTTGCCAAACAACTTTGATTTGCTTTTGAATAAATAAACAGCAAATTCTGTATTATACTGTTTTGAAATCGGGATGATCCCGAGATTGAAAATCTGCCCTTTATTTGAACATCCGACATTAACATTTGTGTCTGGATGAAGAGGAAGCAGATAAAACTTCACATTTTAAAATCACGGGAAAAAAGTTGTTTTTATTCTTGAAAAGTTTTTGATTTATATTGAGTTTAAAGTAACAAAAAAGAAAATGTGAATTTAAACAATTTTGTTTCAAATTAAGTTTAAGATATCTTCAAAGCTTTGTGAATTGAGGAAATCAATTTTATTTCTTCAAAACGCCAAGGAATAAGAGATAAAGTGAGAGGTTTCGTAACATCAGGTTTTCAAGTTCCACATAGTTTGTGATTTGAAGAACTCTGTTTTCGGTTCAAATCAGTTATTTGTCTGTAATTAGACCGATAGCCCGAAAAGGAGTTAAAGTGAGGTTTTGAATGTCCATGGACCGAATTGAAGAATTCAAAGTTATTTCTTGAAAATTATCATTGCTGTTTTCTAAGCTGGACTAGAGGTCCCTTTACTTTTCGATCGGACGCTGAATTAGTCCTCCGCTATCTTCAATATCCACACGGAGTGCGACTTTTAAGTTACTTTATAGAAGAAATTGTGATTGACGATGAAAAATGGATACTTTACAAAAGTGTAGAACTGTAGAAGTCGTTGAACAGGAGAAATGAATCATCATTCATAAAAAAATAACCTGAAAAAAAGATGGACGCTGGAAATATGTGAAATTGGGAGATGGCCCAAGAAACTTGGAAACCATTGGTTTAAACTGATGCCAAGAGGATTTAAGTAAAAAACGTCATACTGACAGTTTGTACAGGAATACCGCCACGAATTTGTGGTGATTTTCTACGCGTAACTTACGTGTGGCACAAGACCGAAATTATGGGGAAAATGTTTTTTAGTGTGATAGGTTTGGTGATTTAGCAGTTCTGTGCATTTATATAAATGGGCAAGATATTTTTAACTGTCAATGAAATAAATTCTTGTTTTGCTTGGCTATCTTAATTTATCTTTAACTACAATAGTTTACAAGTAAACATCCGTTTTCTAAGATTGCTATCGGAAAGGGAGTAGGGCGATGTCCAATTTAAAGTTGTCCAAATATGTTTTCAAGAATTGTGCAAGGAAAGTCGGGTCACTGTTTCGTATCAGAATATTTTTCAGAATCCATCTTGCATCTTCTACAAATCTTCGTTCGTGTATCCAATAATATTGCCATATCTGGTCGGGTTCCCCTGCTATTCATCTGTAGGTTTTTGACAAAATCCAACGAAGAATCTGCAATGTAATCGGTCCTGAATAGGCATCTCGACTTCAGTCACTTTCTCACCGACGTGGTGTGGTTTCCCTCTGTCATTTCTACAAATATTTTTATGGGAACTTCTCTGACGATCTTTTTTTCACTAATGCCCCGACGACATGAATTTCAGCGTGCTACTAAATTGATATCTAGGTCCAGTGATGATTCTACGAGGGGGTGCAGAAGAAGCCAAGTAACCCCAAAATTTTGGCTGGCCCCTCGGTTGACCCATCCAATTTTTATAAGCTTCAAAATTTTATTAAATTTAATCAGTTTCTGATTTTGATAAGATTTGATCTTTGATCCTACATTTTCTTTTTCATTTAGATTTTTAAGAACACAAAGAGAGACCAGTTTGAAAGAAAAACAAACAAAACAACCAGATAGAGAGAAACTGACATGTCGTTAGGGAGGAAAAGAGAATTAATAGTCATATTTTCATATCTGAAGGAAGACGTTAATTAGAAATAATACCCTCGACTTGATATGTAGATGCAGTCAGTGATTTTATGGCCGAGTGAAAGAATTTGTCCTTAATTTAGTAAAGTAACATGCTTATACTCAAGCTCATTCTTATATTGGGTATACAACAGTGGTGTAATATGAACATGAAGACGCTGCTTGAGTTTGTCCCTTCCTCCTCAGAGAAATCTCGGACACTAAGTCACCCGCCATCGCCACTTTCAGTGTTTCACAATAGCCAGTGTCTAGGTTCCACCTTTCTTATTGTTGAAATAGCTAAATACAATCGTCATTTCTACTGTAACAGTTTCTTTTCTCGTACTTCCCGCCTGAAAAAATCCCTTCCGTTTAGTTGCATCCCTGATAACTGTAATCTTCAAAAATTTAAATGCATCTTCAATCGCCATCTTCTCTGTCTTTAACTGCTTTATCTTTCATCTTTTCTCAATCCTCCCTATTTTCTGACTTCTTACTTTCACTTCTAAGTACATCCGAATCGCCATCTTCTGTCTTCAAATCCCGTTTATCTTTCATCTTTTCTCTCTAAATCCTCCTATTTTCAGACTTTTTTTACTTTCACTCCCTAAGTACAACTTTGAATCGCCATCTTCTGTCTTCTTGAACTCGTTTATCTTTCATCTTTTCTCAATCCTCCCTATTTTCAGACTTCTTTTTACTACCCTAAGTACAACTGACCGCTATCTTCTGTCTTCTTGAATCCCGTTTATCTTCATCTTTTTCTCAATCCTCCCTATTTTCAGACTTTTTACTACTCCTGGCACAACTGAATCGCCATCTTCTGTCTTCTTGAATCCCGTTTATCTTTCATCTTTTTCTCAATCCTCCCCTATTTTCAGACTTCTTTTACTTTCAGTCACTAAGTACAAATGAATCGCCATCTTCCACCTCTTGAATCCCAGTTTATCTTTCATCTTTTTCTTAATCCTCCCTATTTTCAGACTTCTTTTTACTTTCACTCCCTAAGTACAACTGAATCGCCATCTTCGTCTTCTTCTGAATCCTCGTTTATCTTCATCTTTTTCTCAATCCTCCCTATTTTCAGACTTCTTTTTTACTTTCACTCCCTAAGTACAACTGAATCGCCATCTTCTGTCTTCTTGAATCCCGTTTATCTTTCATCTTTTTCTCAATCCTCCCTATTTTCAGACTTCCTTTTACTTTCACTCCCTAAGTACAACTGAATCGCCATCTTCGTCTTCTTGAATCCCGTTTATCTTTCATCTTTTTCTCAATCCTCCCTATTTTCAGACTTCTTTTACTTTCAGTCATACAAATGAATCGCCATCTGTCTTCTTGAATCCCGTTTATCTTTCATTCTTTCTCATCCTCCTATTTTCTATTCCTTTACTTTCACTCCTTAAGTACAACTGAATCGCCACCTCATTCTTCTTGAATCCTGCTTATCTTTCGTCTCTTTTTTCTCAATCCCCTCCCTATTTTCAGACTTCTTTTTTTACTTTCACTCCCAGAGAAATGAATCGCCATCTTCTGTCTTCTTGAATCCCGCTTTATCTTCATCTTTTTCTCAATCCTCCCTATTTTCAGACTTTTTACTTACCCCTAAGTAGAAATGAATGTCATCTTCTGTCTTCTTGAATCCCGTTTATCTTTTTCGTCTTTTTCTCAATCCTCCCTATTTTCAGACTTCCTTTGTCTTTTACCCCTAAGTAGAAATGAATCGCCATCTTCTGTCTTCGAATCCTGCTTCTCTATTCTTCATCTTTTCTCAATCCTCCCTATTTTCAGACTTCTCTTTTACTTTCTACCCTAAGAGAATGAATCGCCATCTTCTGTCTTCTTGAATCCCGTTTATCTTTCGTCTTTTTCAATCCTCCCTATTTCGTGATCTCTTTTTTTACTTTCACTCCTTAAGTAGAAATGAATCGCCATCTTCTGCGTCTTCTGAATCCCGTTTATCTTCATCTTTTTCAATCCCCTCCCTATTTTCAGAGACTTCTCTTTTACTTGCTCCCTAAGTAGACATGAATCGCCATCTTCTGTCTTCTTGAATCCCGTTTATCTTTTGCCCTTTTCTCAATCCTCCCTATTTTCAGACTTCTTACTTTCAATTCTTAAGTAGAAAATGTGAATCGCCATCTTCGTCTTCTTGAATCCTGCTTATCTTTCATCTTTTTCTCAATCCTCCCTATTTTCAGACTTCTCTTTTACTTTCACTCCCTAAGTAGACATGAATCGCCATCTTCTGTCTTCTTGAATCCCGTTTATCTTTCGTCTTTTTCTCAATCCTCCCTATTTTCAGACTTCTTTTTTTACTTTCACTCTAAGTAGAAATGAATCGCCATTCCTGTCTTCTTTGAATCCCGTTTATCTTTCATCTTTTTCTCAACTTTATTTTCAGATTCCCTTTTTAATTTCACTCCCTGGGCACAAATGAATCGCCATCTTCTGTCTTCTTGAATCCCGTTTATTCTTCGTCTTTTTCTCAATCCTCCTCATTTTCAGACTTCCTTTTTACTTTCACCTTGGTAGTGCTAGAATCGCCATCTTCTGTCTTCTTGAATCCCGTTTATCTTTCATCTTTTTCTCAATCCTCCCCATTTTCAGACTTCTTTAATTTCACTCCCTAAGTAGAAATGAATCGCCATCTTCTGTCTTCTGAATCCCGTTTATCTTCGTATTCTTTCTCTCAACTTCTCCTATTTTCGTATTCCCTTTTACTTTCACCTCTAAGTAGAAATGAACGCTACCTTCTTACCTTCTTGAATCCCGTCGATTCTTCATCTTTTTCTAACTTCCTATTTTCAGACTTTTTACTTTCACTCCTCAAGTAGAAATGAATCGCCATCTTCTGCCCTTCTTGAATCCCGTTTATCTTTCTGTCTTTTTCTCAATCCTCCTATTTTCAGTCTTTTGCCTCACCTCTAAGTAGAAATGAATCGCCATCTTCTGTCTTCTTGAATCCCGTTTATCTTTCATCTTTTTCTCAATCCTCCCTATTTTCAGACTTCTCTTTTACTTCACCTCCCTAAGTACAAATGAATCGCCATCTTCTGTCTTCTGAATCCCGTTTATCTTTCATCTTTCAATCCCCTCCCTATTTTCAGACTTCTTTTACTTACCCTAGTACAATGAATCGCCATCTTCGTCTTCTTGAACTCGTTTATCTTTCATCTTTTTCTCAATCCTCCCTATTTCAGACTCTTTTTACCACCCCTAAGTACAAATGAATCGCCATCTTCTGTCTTCTTGAATCCTGCTTATCTTCTTATCTTTTCTCAATCCTCCCTATTTTCAGACTTCTTTTTACTTTCACCCCTAGGTACAAATGAATCGCCATCTTCTGTCTTCTAACTCTGCTGATCTTTCATCTTTTTCTCAATTCCTCCCTATATTTTCAGACTTCTTTACTTTCACTCCCTAAGTACAAATGAATCGCCATCTTCTGTCTTCTTGAATCCCGTTTATCTTTCATCTTTTTCTCAATCCTCCCTATTTTCAGACTTCTTTACTTTCACTCCCTAAGTAGAAATGAATCGCCATCTTCTGTCTTCTTGAATCCCGTTTATCTTTCGTCTTTTTCTCAATCCTCCCTATTTTCGTGGTTCCCTTTTTTACTTTCAATTCTCTAAGTAGAAATGAATCGCCATCTTTCTGTCTTTGAATCCCGTTTATCTTTCGTCTTTTTTCTCAATCCTCCTTATTTTCAGACTTCTTTTTTACTTTCACTCCCCAAGTAGAAATGACTGCCATCTTCTGTCTTCTTTGAATCCCGTTTATCTTTCATCTTTTCTCAATCCTCCCTATTTTCAGACTTTTTACTTTTCAATTCTAAGTAGAAATGAATCGCCATCTTCTGTCTTCTTGAATCCTGTTTATCTTCTATCTTTTCTCAATCCTCCCCTATTTTCAGACTTTCTTTACTTTCACTCCCTAAGTACAAATGAATCGCCACCTTCTGTCTTCTTGAATCCTGCTTTATCTTCATCTTTTTCTCAATCCTCCCTATTTTCAGAATTCTTTTTACTTTCACTCCCTAAGTAGAAATGTAGTGAATCGCCATCTTCTGTCTTCTTGAATCCCGTTTATCTTTCGTCTTTTTCAATCCTCCTATTTTCAGACTTCTTTGTTTCTACCTTGGTACAAATGAATCGCCATCTTTCTGTCTTTGAATCCTTAGTTTATCTTTCGTCTTTTTCTCAATCCCTATTTTCAGACTTCTTTTTACTTTCACTCCCTAAGTACAAATGAATCGCCATCTTCGTCTTCTTGAATCCCGTTTATCTTTCTGTCTTTTTCTCAATCCTCCCTATTTTCAGACTTTTTTTACTACCTCAAGTAGAAATGAATCGCCATCTTCTGTCTTCTTGAATCCTGTTTATCTTTCATCTTTTTTCAATCCTCCCTATTTTCTTAGACTTCTTTTTACTTCAATTCTTAAGTAGAAATGAATCGCCATCTTCTGTCTTCTTGAATCCCGTTTATCTTTCTCATCTTTTCTCAATCCTCCCTATTTTCAGACTTCTTTACTTTCACTCCCTAAGTACAAAATGAATCGCCACCTTCTTGTCTTCTTGAACTTCAAGTTTATCTTCATCTTTTTCTCAACCTCATTTTCAGAATTCTTTTTTACTTACCCCTAAGTAGAAATGAATCGCCATCTTCTGTCTTCTGAATCATTATCTTTCATCTTTTTCTCAATCCTCCCTTATCTTTGTTCTTTACTTTCACTCCCTAAGTAGAAATGAATCGCCATCTTCTGTCTTCTTGAAACTCTGGTTTATCTTTCATCTTTTCAATCCTCCCTATTTTCAGACTTCTTTTTTAATTTACCCTTAAGTAGAAATGAATCGCCATCTTCTGTCTTCCTTTTGAACCTGCTTGATTTCATCTTTCTCAATCCTCCCTATTTTCAGACTTCTTTTTTACTTTCACTCCCTAAGTAGAAATGAATCGCCATCTTCTGTCTTCTTGAATCCCGTTTATCTTTCATCTTTTTTCTCAATCCTCCCTATTTTCAGACTTCTTTACTTACCCCTAAGTAGAAATGAATCGCTACCTCTTACCTCTTGAATCCCGTTTATCTTTCGTCCTTTTCTCAATCCTTCCTATTTTCAGTCTTCTTTACTTTCACTCCCTTAAGTTCAAATGAATCGCTATCTTCTGTCTTCTTTGAATCCCATTCATCTTCATTCTTTTCTCAATCCTTCCTATTTTCACCTTTCCTTTTACTTCCACTCCCTAAGTACAAATGAATCGCCATCTTCGTCTTCTTGAATCCCGTTTATCTTTCGTCCTTTTCTCAATCCTTCCTTCCTATTTTCAGTCTTCTCTCTTTACATTCACTCCTGTTCAAATGAATCGCCATCTTCTGTCTTCAATCCATTCATCTTTTCATCTTTTTCTCAATCCTTCCTATTTTCAGTCTTCTCTTTTACTTTCACTCCTAAAAGTACAAATGTATCGCCATCTTCTGTCTTCTTGAATCCCGTTTATCTTCATCTTTTCTCAATCCTTCCCATTTTCAGACTTCTCTTTTACTTTCACTCCCTAAGTACAAATGAATCGCCATCTTCTGTCTTCTTGAATCCCATTTCATCTTTCGTCCTTTTCTCAATCCTTACCTATTTTCAGTCTTCTACTTTCTCCCTAAGTTCAAATTGAATCGCCATCTTCTTCAAGAATTCCCAAATTCATCTTTGTCCTTTTCAATCCTTCCTATTTTCAGTCTTCTACATTCTTCCCTAAGTTCAAATTGAATCGCCATTCTTCTGTCTTCTTGAATCCCATTCATCTTTCATCTTTTTCTCAATCCTTCCTATTTTCAGTCTTCTCTTTTACTTTCACTCCCTAAGTACAAATGAATCGCCATCTTCTGTCTTCTTGAATCCCATTCATCTTTCATCTTTTTCTCAATCCTTCCCATTTTCAGACTTCTCTTTTACTTTCACTCCCTAAGTACAAATGAATCGCCATCTTCTTTCTTCTTGAATCCCATTCATCTTTCATGTTTTTCTCAATCCTTCCTATTTTCAGTCTTCTCTTTTACTTTCACTCCCTAAGTACAAATGAATCGCCATCTTCTGTCTTCTTGAATCCCATTCATCTTTCATCTTTTTCTCAATCCTTCCTATTTTCAGTCTTCTCTTTTACTTTCACTCCCTAAGTACAAATGAATCGCCATCTTCTGTCTTCTTGAATCCCGTTTATCTTTCGTCCTTTTCTCAATCCTTCCTATTTTCAGTATTTTCTTTTACTTTCACTCCCTAAGTACAAATGAATCGCCATCTTCTGTCTTCTTGAATCCCATTCATCTTTCGTCCTTTTCTCAATCCTTCCTATTTTCAGTCTTCTCTTTTACATTCACTCCCTAAGTTCAAATGAATCGCCATCTTCTGTCTTCTTGAATCCCATTCATCTTTCATTTTTTTCTTTTTCTCAATCCTTCCTATTTTCAGTCTTCTCTTTTACTTTCACTCCCTAAGTACAAATGAATCGCCATCTTCTGTCTTCTTGAATCCCATTCATCTTTCATCTTTTTCTCAATCCTTCCCATTTTCAGACTTCTCTTTTACTTTCACTCCCTAAGTACAAATGAATCGCCATCTTCTTTCTTCTTGAATCCCATTCATCTTTCATGTTTTTCTCAATCCTTCCTATTTTCAGTCTTCTCTTTTACTTTCACTCCCTAAGTACAAATGAATCGCCATCTTCTGTCTTCTTGAATCCCATTCATCTTTCATCTTTTTCTCAATCCTTCCTATTTTCAGTCTTCTCTTTTACTTTCACTCCCTAAGTACAAATGAATCACCATCTTCTGTCTTCTTGAATCCCATTCATCTTTCATGTTTTTCTCAATCCTTCCTATTTTCAGTCTTCTCTTTTGCTTTCACTCCATAAGTACAAATGAATCGCCATCTTCTGTCTTCTTGAATCCCATTCATCTTTCATCTTTTTCTCAATCCTTCCTATTTTCAGTCTTCTCTTTTACTTTCACTCCCTAAGTACAAATGAATCGCCATCTTCTGTCTTCTTGAATCCCATTCATCTTTCATCTTTTTCTCAATCCTTCCTATTTTCAGTCTTCTCTTTTACTTTCACTCCCTAAGTACAAATGATTCGCCATCTTCTTTCTTCTTGAATCCCATTCATCTTTCATCTTTTTCTCAATCCTTCCCATTTTCAGACTTCTCTTTCACTTTCACTCCCTAAGTACAAATGAATCGCCATCTTCTTTCTTCTTGAATCCCATTCATCTTTCATGTTTTTCTCAATCCTTCCTATTTTCAGTCTTCTCTTTTACTTTCACTCCCTAAGTACAAATGAATCGCCATCTTCTGTCTTCTTGAATCCCATTCATCTTTCATGTTTTTCTCAATCCTTCCTATTTTCAGTCTTCTCTTTTACTTTCACTCCCTAAGTACAAATGAATCGCCATCTTCTCTCTTCTTGAATCTCATTCATCTTTTGTTCTTTTCTCAATCCTTTCTATTCTAAGCCTTCTCTAACACTATAATTCTCTTCATACTAGTAACATTCTCACCTTGCTTGGGGTGAAAAGATTAAAAATATATTTTTAAACAACCTTGAAAGGCGAAGACGCGAACAGATTTTTCTTTTAAATTGTCTTGTTTTTCCTATGTTTCTGTAAAGCTGCGAACAGTCTTTGTCACATCAAATGTTCCTTTATTTATCAGCAGGGCGATTTCTTTTAGACAAGTAGTACCATTGCGTTAGTCATGAAGGCACAACAGGGACCCTATTTACAGAGAATTCTCTGAAAATATAATTTACAAACGTAGTTACTGACGAATTACCACTGCTCGCTTGAGAGTGGTCTAGCGTTAGGCATGGCTGATATTCCAGCTGCTCGACAGTGGACAAGGGATCCCTCCATAGGATGTTGTCCGCCCTCTGTGAAGAACATGTCTAATTCTTGTCGTAGCAATGCATAAAACAATGGCTGTCAGCCCGCATCCCTCTGCTATCCTAGAGCGACGTTTTAATTTTATAAGTTGTAAAGCAACACACTTGAGTGGAAGCTTTCTTTTCTTGGTATCTGCGTAAAATGAACAATGCCGAATGTTGACAATTTTCAACGTATTTTAAACTTTATTATGTTATTAGGATGTGCGTTGTGGTGCAGTGGATATCGACTCGGAACGACAAAGCACGGAGCCGAGTTCGAATTCCTGTTGAATTCCTTGCATTCACTTACGCACAAATACTCTTGGGAAAGGTATTAATCCATCTCTTCCCTCCAGTTATGGGTTAAATAATAGAACAGATTGGGTTCTGTAGCCTTGGCTGGCAACCACTCTACCGCGGAAAGCAATGACAACCTACTGCGGGATCATCTTTTACCCAGTCATGTCTCTTTCGTGACATGGTCACCCAAAGCGTGTATCACGTATGGTACTTAACTGACTGACTATGTTATTATTATTAAACGTGGAGTAATGGGTAGCAGATGGGATTGTGGAATCGGAGAACCGAGTTCAAATTCCAGTCGAATTCATTGCATTTACTTCAATTTCCTTGGGAAAGATATGAACCTCGCACCCACCCCAGTTATGGGTTAATAACAGTTTATACTGGGTTCTGTAGCCTTTGGTGACAACCGATCTAGGAGAAGAAAAAAACTGAATTCAAAACTAGCCTAATGTCCCCCATCTATGGGTTGAATATTAGAACAAACAGAGTTCTATAGCCTTGGATGGCAACTAGTCTACCGCAGAAAGTAAGCTACTATGGGAAAAATCTTCTACCTAGTCAGTCAAGACTCGAAAGAGACATGATCGCCCAAGCGTGTATCACGTATGGAACTTAACTGACTTCTTCACTCGATGCTGTTGATGGGGAATGTTGTTTAATTTCATTATGCCTTGTGCAGTAACAAGAAGAATGTATACTATGTACATTATTCAGACTATTGTCCTCATCTTTGTTGCCATTTGTACGACGTTTCCGCCGTTGTACGCTCCGGCCTTCTCGAAGTGCTAGGAATTTCGAAACTTTGTGCAAAGCCTCTTTGGTAGTCATGATTTATCTCCCTGACTCTAAGTTATTTGTTCACCACTGCTGTAGCCTGGTATTGAACTCACAACTCTTTGGGTCAAGTCACTGGAACTAACCAACGTCCATATCCACTAGGCCATTATTTCTTGAGTTCAATACCAGACTACAGCAGTGGTGAATAAGTAACTTAGAATCGGGTTAGAGGGAGATGACTTATGACTACCAAAGAATATTCGCACAAAGGAATGAGAATGATATTCTCCGGTGATCATAATAAAGGGTTCGGTTCGAAATTTCTAGAGCCTGAAGAAGACCGGATCGTACAACGACCGAAATGTGGTACAAATGGCAACAAAGATGAGGACAATAGTCTGAATAATGTCAGTAGTGTAAATACTATCTCATCTCAGAATTATAAACACATAAAGAATTTCTTTTCGGGCGTTGTATGCTCTGGTCTTTTTCAGGTAATATACAATGGAATTTTGAATCTAATCCTTTATCTCGGCCACTGTGGTAGATTGTTCTAGTTCTACGTGTCATTCCTTTTCTGGATATCTAAGTTTTAGCTAATTCTCTTTAGTGACTCATCTCTCCGAGGTTTTTGTTCCTCTGCTGTGGCCAGGTATTGAACTCGCAGCATTTTAAGTCAGATCACTTTTTGGATTACTTCAACCAACGCTTTCATCATCCATGTGTGCTTAGGGACATCAGTGTATAAATATTTGTGACTAATTTCAAGTATGCTACTTGAAGAAGGTTAAGACGTACAACGTCCGAAACGTCGTGAATATGAAGATAAAAATGAGGACAACAGACTGAACAATGTATATAGTGTAAATAGTTAAAATACCTAATTCCAGAATTATATACAGATGGCCTTCTTAATATAAGCAGGGACATAGGTTGAACCGTACTGAAAGGCATATTCATTTTATCAAGACTCTCAAATGTCCAGACCTATAGACGTGAATTACATTTTTGAAAAACGAACAAGGATATCTACTCAAACATGTTCATCTTTAAGAAATGATCCGGGATTATAATAAACTCCATTAATTCCTTAGAAATTACTTTGCGTTTCAAATACGAACATAAATTTAACAGGTATGGGCTTTGAAAGGTCTGAACAAGAGATGTGCCTAGGACATACAAGCAGTTGTCTCAACGTTACAGCAAGCTACCTCACATGTATGGTCTACCTAAGATTCATAAAGACGGCATTCCGCTCAGGCCGATTGTTAGCAGCCTAGGCTTGGTGTACCACCCTCTGAGTCGTTTCCTTGTATATATAATTGACCAACTGATAGGAAAGTCACCATCTTATGTCCGAAACTCCGCCCACTTCGTGGAACTTATCAAAGATGCTCACATCCAATGCAACCAGATGGTGAGCCTGGATGTGGTGAGTCTGTACACCAAGGTACCCACGGTGGAGGCACTATCGGTAGTTAGGGACTCATCCTTAGGAGAACGTACCAGTGTTCCATTAGACAATCTGATGGAGATGCTGACTTTCTGCACACAAACAACACACTTTGGATTGGGGGCAGACATATATCTGCAGGCTGAAGACTTAACAATGGGCTCACCGTTATCACCATCACTGGCTAACATATACATGGAATACTTTGAAGAGATGGCATGAGAATCCACAGTTCTAAAGCTAACTCTATGGCTGAGATACGTTGATGACACCTTCATATTCTGGCCACACCAGGAGGAGGTCCAGACACTACTCGACCATGTGAACTCAATAAGACCATCCATACAGTTCACTATGCAAAAAGAGTGACAAAATCTGGCATTCCTGAATGTGCTAATAACTCGAACAGAGATGGGGTTCAAGACATCCGTATACCGCAAACCAACATTGACCAAACAATACATCAACTTTAACTTCGACCACCCATACAATGTAAAGAAAGGGATCGTCCGCTGCCTTCAATATCGAGCAAAAGTCATAAGCGGCGATCCAGTCATACGAACAGGAAATGGTCGGTATAAGCAGTACCTTACAACGAAACAAATATCCAGGTACATGACAACTCCAACTAACACGGAAGTGGGGGTGCATAAGGATAGCAACTCTCATAAAACAGCCTCAGTCTGTCTACCCTATGTGAAGGTTATCAGAGAAAATACAAAGGATCTGTGGTCCATATAACATCAGGACGATCTTCAGAAGAGGTTCTACACTTCGCAGGTACTTCTCCTTATAAGACCCACAACAGAGAAGGTCATGACTAAGGACTGTATGTACACCATTCCATGTAGCTGTGGAAAGAAATATAGTTGTGGAAAGAAATATTAAGGACATCGCAAAGCCGTAACACGGGGGGAGATAGAAAATCAGGCGTAGCTGACCACATATAGAGGGAGAAAGGGGATCACTGCCCCCTATGGGATGAAGTTGAAATAATAGAGAATTCCAGTGGAAACTATACAAACCTAAGGAATCAGCACATATGTTAGGCTTCAAAAATCTTCTAAGCCGACCAAGCATAGAGATGAACACAAAATGGGAACCATTAATACATAGTGCGAGAGAATCATTAGTGTAAGAAATTGCAATATGACCTCTGGTAAAAAAAAAAAAACACTATAGAAAACTATTGCAATTTTTTGATGTCAATAATGAACTCTGCTAAAAAAGGGTTACTGGACATTATAAGTCCTGAAAACTCAGTTGTTCTTGTCTTTAAAGACACATGGCCCAGTGCATTTACACGTTGGTTAGTTCCTGATTTGACTTTTAGAGTTGTGAGTTCAGGCTACTTGCAGGATTAGAGGGAGATAACTCACAACTTCAAATTGAGACTTTTTGCAACGAATGAGGATAATATATCTCAGTGATTGTAACAAAGGGTTCGGTTCGAAATTCTTAGCACCTGAAGAAGGTCGTACAACGGCTGAAACGTCGTACAAATGGCAGCAAAGATGAGGTCTATAGTTCGAATAATGTATATGCTGTAAGAGATGTGCACTTCTTAAAAAGGGTCATTGAACCTTACTTTACTGTTTGGTCTTTCGCGGCTAAGCTAATATTGCAAAACCTGGTACACCGTGGGCAGTACTGATAATACATAGCTTACACGGGTTTGATAAACCCATCTGTTTGTGTCTTTAAATTTATTAAGGCGTCAAGTTTGAGTACAGTTTGAAATAAATCCACGATCCAAAAGTTAGATTTTTTAAAAACACATTTGTGATTGAAGGCGGTGGTTATTTATAAATAAAAGGGGGGAAAAATGTGCAGTTTATATTCAAGACAATCCCGTGTAACACTTCGCAAACAGGTGCATGTATTTTAACACCACGTCTGAACAAGTAAAATGGAAAAGAACTTATCGCCCTCGAATTGTAATTTTGAAAATCAATCGTCGTCGTCGTCGTCGTCGTCGTCGTTGTTGTTGTTGTTGTTGTTGTTGTTGTTAGTATTAGTAGTAGTGTTGTTGTTATTATTATTATTATTAGTAGTATTATTATTATTATTATTATTATTAGTAGTAGTAGTAGTAGTAGTATTATTAGTAGTAGTAGTTTTGTGTGTGTATGTAATACGTCCGAAAAGAAGCGGCTTCAAACAGATCCTATTAATGTTAATTATATAAAAATTAAATGTTAAAACTGATCCAGCCAAAGGGATCAATGTAATTAAATTTATTTATTTACAAAGCCAATAATATATATATATATATATATTTGTTGTAGAACAGCTAACATCCCTCTAGCACTCTCAAGAATGAAATGGTCTGTGAACCGAGATAGACATAAAAATGAAGACTAAGAGCAGTCAGGATTAGCTTTCGAAGTGTCATTGATACATGATCCAAACTTTCTCTTTGTCAACTCTGCTTCCGAGCTAAGTGAGACCCAGAAAGGACTCCGCCAGAGTGTATAGTCTCGGCTGGGGTGAAAAGACAAGAGCCCAACCCAGCCTTAAGCTGGGTTTACGGTATATTTTTGGCTGAGCTTAAAGGTCTGGAATCCCCACTTTAATTGACTTTGTGTCGCATCCGCCTTAGTGGGAAGGCGGTAAATTCCAGATTTCGGACTGTCATTGCTAGCGACTTAACCTCTCCTCTTCTTTACTATTTGTTCTGACTTCTGATGTTTGTCATTTGTATTAATTTCCGTTAATACGAATATTGTGCTGTTCATACTCACCACACATCTCTTGGGTATCATCTTGCTACTTCGGTGATACAATATATATACTATACAATTTTGGCTCTGTAAATAGATAATAATATTTACATCGAGCCCTCCACCTGGATCATTTTTAATATGGATAAAATTAATATTAATAGGATCTGATTTTTAGGATTTTACCTATATACACTTATTTTTTTGGATTTATAATATATATAACTCTATAACCATCCACATGAGTCTATTTTATTTTTGTTCTGAAAAGTTAAATTTTTTTATACGACCTGTATATGCAAACATTAAATACAGATGACTCTTATTCCTTATGTAAAAGGCGCTGTTTTTAACTTTACTAAAACAAAAAATAAAAACAAAATTAAACTGAAGAGCTACGCGCAATTTCTTTTTCTTTGTTGTGTAGAATAATAAATTTGCAAGAGGTGTGTAAGTTTTGAAACAAATCGGATGAAAAATGTTTAATTGTATGTTAATAGAAATCAGTGGGTATACACGCACATCTTCAGTTGTACTTATATGGATAATGGCTGTGTTCGACTAGAAATTATATTAAGAATGAAAAACGGACAGGAAAACAAACGCTTCTTGTGTAAACTGTTGTGTTTTAAAGTCATCTACTCGATTCTTTAGATATTTAGGGATTTTGACGAATGATAGAATTACATTTGACACCACGAACTTCTCCCCTCTTTTACTTCTCAAATGGGGTCATAACATTCCAACATTACTCATGTACACGAAAGTGGAAAATGTGAAAGAAGAAAAAAACGCAAAAATTATTTACAGGTTTTTATCAACAAAATAAATGTGGCCTGAATAATTCAACAATGATATAATTTAAAACAAAGAAAAGCAAAAAACAATGCTTTCCGTAAAATCGAAAAATTATGTTAAAGTCTATGATTACAATTTTAAAATGTGTATTATTATCAATTGTAAAATAAAGGTAGGGACTGTTTGTTTGTCGACTTTTCTACTACTTTTTATTCCCAATAGAGAGTTAGGAATTTTTGCACACACCTAAATTTTCACTTTTTCTCGTCTTCCTCTTCGGTTAAGCACTGTAACTAAAACATCACATATACTGAAAGGAAAATAATTTATGGAATTAATAGTTAAAACAAGTAGAACTTGTAGCTTGTACGCAGTACATTTGTATTCTCAGAAAACAGGTTTGGTACCTAGCACTTTGCTGACGGCAAAATGATCAAATCTAAATTGTTTGCCAGGTTTCAAACACTACTTTTATTGTCGTATTTTAAACAGGTATTGTAGTCGGTCGCGTTAGTTAGTTGTTTTTTTTTTGTTTTTTTTTTTTGTCCGTGGTCAAGATATCTCAAGACCCGCTGGATAAATTTGGATGAGATTTTTAAGAATTGGCCTTGTGACCGGCACGAACTGATTAGATTTTGGGTTCGATCCGGTATAGAATAAAGTATCTGTGTTATTTTTCCGATTTTATTAATGAAATTAAATCTTTGCCTTTCAAATACCAAGTACTGAATTACCTCCCCTATTTCATTTTAAATGTGCATTTCATTTATTATTATTATTATTATTATTACGTAAAGAGAGGAAGAAGACAGTACTCTCATCGTAGTAGAGGTGATGGTGGTAGACCTGCCATTTATTATTATTATAATTATTATTATTATTATTATTATTATTAAGTAAAGAGAGGAAAGGAGAAAGGCTGTACTCTGATCATTGTAACACTAAAAAAATTTTACAAGATACAATAATGAAAGAAAATGTGCAAAGGATTTTCTATCCTTAATTAACAAATAATACTTATTCTTGTGTGTGTGTGTTTTTTTTTGTTTTTTTTTAGATGCCTGGATGTCCGTGAAGTACGAAGTGTATCAGGACGAGGTTGATGGTCTAAAAGGTTTTAGGTACCTTGCATTAATTCCTTCTCTAGAATCAGTAAATAAACAAATGAAATATAACTACTGATTTGCATGAAATGGTGTAGCTGAGTTATATATATGTGTGTGTGTGTGTGCGGTTGTGATAATGATTAGTACCAAGGTTGTTGATTTTTTTACTGATAAAATGTATTTTGGCGAGCAGGTTTTTTATCATAAAGTGCTCAGTATTGAGGTGGAGATAGAACTTTGATAAGCACAAAGTTTATCACTTTAACTGAGCAGGTTCAAACCAACTTTGAAGTTTCGTGAAGACACTGTTATGTTTTCACTCATCAGAGCTAGTTTGCCTTTTTTTCCTTGTTAATAAAAGCATGGTGTGATTTTTGTGGGAGTGGTCTTGTTTGTGATTGGTTGATTTTTTTTTTTTGTTTATTTTTCTTTTTGTTTATTTTTCTTTTTGTTTATTTTTTCTTTTTGTTTATTTTTTCTTTTTGTTTTATTGTGCAGGTGTTTGATTTGCTTTTATTTTTATTGATTGATTTTTTTAGTGTACGCATGAGTGGGTGTTTGTTTAATTGCTTTATATTGAGTTGGGTTCTTTTTCGTTATACTGACTTCCTTTATTGGCTTTACCTTACTGTTACAGTTCGTATGTTTTTCCACTTGACGGTTTATTTTTTCTGTGTCATGGTTAGGTGTTTTTGTGTATATTTTTGTTTGTGGGCTGTATTTGTTTTCTTTTTTTTTCTTTTTTTTTTTTTTCGTTTGGTAGTTGTAATTTTCTGCTTTTTTCGTGGTTGAATGTTTGTATATTTGGATTTATATTTGGATTTTTTAATTTTTATATTCTATATTTATATTGTTTGTATGTTTCTTTTTTGATTGATTTTGTGGTTATTTATTGTTGTTTGTGTAACAAAGTAGGTATGTGTTCGCATGTCTACATTTTCCCATTATTTGGTTTCTAGGCATAATTTACAACTTTTGCTATTACTACTGTGTGATGGTGCTCTTTTATTTACTATTTCCCATTTAATTTTGGCGGTAATATTGTCTTCTTTTATGGTTCCATATATATCTTGATATCATTGTGTTTTTGTATTTTTGTATTTTGTGTTGAATGTTTTGTGATTGTTGAATATTTCTTGAAAAGATGTTTCTGTAGAACCTACGAAAATCTTTGTTTGTATTGGTATTATTTGTCATGCAAGCTTTTTATATTATGTTGTTGTTTAGAATTTTATTATAAAGTGAACAGCTGTCCTTCTTTCGACATTTGCATTTGTTTTTATTGTGTTGTCATTGGTTTTATTATATATTTTCTTGTGTTTGGTTTTTATTTTTGCGATATTTTCTATGCAGCTGTAGCTGATTTTGACTGTCTTTGTTGGTGTATTTTGATAGTTTGTTGCATTTGGGGAAGTGTTTTTCTATTATCTTGAAAAATATTTTTCCTGTTTGTTTTTTATATTGTTGTTGTAGTGTGGATTAAACCAGTTGTGTCATTTTGGTGAGACGTAAAAGTACTAGGAAGAGGAAAAAAAGTAAAACAATTATGTCCTGACTCCAAAATGAAAAGATATTGAGCAAAATTTCATGGGGAAAATTAGCTGAGAGGGAGTTGTTGTAATGGAATGTCCCACACTCTCTATCGCCTGTGTAAACTGACAGGAGATACCTGTGATTTACTTCGGCAACGAGTCTTGCTTACAGACCGAACGATCGGTCTTGTTCACCTCTCTGCATCCGAGCAGAGAGGGACCCAAGTGAGGCTCTACCGAAGGTAAGAGTCTCGCTTGGGTTGATAGAACAAGAGCCCGACCCAGCCTTAAGCTGAGTTTACGGGTCATTTTTGGCTAAGCTTAAGGGATCAGTTCTCACATAAATCGATTTTGTGTCACACCTGCCTGCATGGGAAGGCGGCAAATACCTTACTCCGGCAACGAGGCTTGCGTACAGATTGAGCAAGCATTCTTGTTCACCTCTCTGAGTTCGATCGGAGAGGAACCCAAACGAGGCCCCGCCAAAAAGTAGTCTCGTTCGGGTTGTAAAAACAAGAGCTCGACCCATCCTTAAGCTGGGTCTCAGGGATATTTTTAGCTGAGCTTAAGGGCTCGGAATTCCCACATGAATCGACCTTGTGTCACACCGGCCTTGGTGGGAAGGTAGCAAATACCTTTGCTTCGGCAATTACTAGCCTGCCAACAGATCCCCTGAGTGTACTCTCTTTACAATAAACCTCACTTCTTTCATCTACGCACGTGTTGCTGTTCTTTCACTAGAGTACCCTCTTTCTGTTTGTAACCTCTTTAAAGGATACTACACATTTTCTATTGTTGTTGTTTGGCCTCTCTTCTTTTGTGTATTCATATTTATTTGAGTATCCGTTATTTCTTAATGCTGACTCATATTTTTTTCTTGTTTTCATTAAATATTTTTGTTACTTGATTTCGTAGATATAGTCTTTTGTTTATTGATATGGATATGAGTCTGAATGTATTTGGAGTGTGATTGGAATTTTTGCTGATATATATGTGGTTGATGTTATCTTTTCTGTACGGTTTTCATCTGTTGTTCCTTAAGTTGGTTGTTATATTTAGGAAATTTACTATTTTTAGCTTTGTTTTTATGATACAAAAATGAAATTACTTTATTTACGCAGACACATACAGACACACACACACACACACACACACACATATATCACCTGCAGACAAGCCTGTTTATCAGTATCACAGCTAGATTATTCGTGTAGCTTCAAGCCGAGATTGAAATCCGATTAATGTGTGTCGTTATGCGATTATCTTACCACTGAGCCATCTGCGTAACGACAGAGAGAGGCAGCTTTCACAGCAGTATATTATTCACAGGATGTAAATAAACCCCGATGACTGAGAGAGGTCAATTTGATAGCCGAACCTAGCTGCGTTCCATCAAGTAATCAAAGAACGTAGCGTAAAGCCATAAGTAGTCAACGTTTACGTTAAATATACCTCTCCCTAAAGTGCTCTATCGTCTAATGAGAATATGGTATGAGTTAATTCAAAATATCTGAATTTCTTTGTCATTCATTTTCTCTCGAATGTCAGCAGCAAAAATTAGTAATTAAATATGACACAATCTCAACAATATAAGATACGTATGATTTTATGATAATTGTAAATCCTTGAGTGTTAAGATATTTGTAATTAGTTTACTTATATTTTCCATAGTTTTACCGCTACAGCTTCTTAGGATTATAAGTCCGTCGTCTCTGTATCAGTCAGTTAAGTGCCATACGTGATACACGCTTGGGCGATCATGTCTCGAAAGAGACATGACTGACTGGCTTATCCCGCAGTAGGTTGCCATTGCTTTCTGCGGTAGACTGGTTGCCACCCAAGGCTATAGAACTCAATCTGTCCTGTTACTTAACCCATAACTGGAGGGAAGAGACGGATTAATAGCTTTCCCAAGGGTATTTGCGCGTAAATGAATCCAAGGAATTCAGCTGGAATTCGAACTCGGCTCTCCAATTCCTCGTTCCGAGTCCATATCCACTGTACTACAACGCACATAAACCTACAAAAAAGGTAGATTATACAGAGACGACAGACTCCTCCCGCCTTTTGCTTTCCAGTCGATTTTAATCTACAAAAATTTAGATGTGATATCAATTGTTATTTTTGTCTTAATTCCTGTTCTTTTTTTTTTCCCCCCATGTTCTTTCGCATTCAGTAACCCCTTGCATTTTAGTGGCTTTATTGCTTTGCTTGGGACAAGATGATTAAAAAAATGTCTGATTTTTTTTTATAATCATATCGCCCCAAACAAGGCAGTTTACTGCTACTGGTGTGCAGGGGATTACATAAGAAAAAGTTATGGGAAAGAGTGACAGGTTATAGGGGGTGTCAGGAAGTGGTTAAGAGAAGGATGAGAATACTGATGAGAGTGGAGTAGACGGAGAAAGGAGCATGAGAGAGAGGATGCAGGTTAGTGAGATAGGAGATGACTATTGACTTTACATTTAAATTCTTGAAGATTGTAGCTGTCGGAGAAGCAAGTAAACGGAAGGGAATTCCACAGGCGGGAAGTGCGAGAAAAGAAGCTGTTGGAGTAGAATTTGCGTTTACATTTTATTGGTTTTACAGTAAAAGGGTGGAACCTAGTTGCTAGTCTTGTGGCTCGAGTAAATTCATATATAGTTAGCTAAGTTCATCGGAGAAGAAGCCGTGAAAGTATTTGAAGAAGAGACGAAGAGAAGTCACATTGTGCCGGTGAGAAAGTGACTGTATCAAATCCATTGATTCCATACAGATTACTGTTTGTGTGCGTATTATATTGTCTATACTAATTGTTAAGTGATTGAGTCACTTGTAAAATGTCCGAGTGTTTGTGTGTGCCTTTTTTTTCCCACAGATCTTTTACTCGTCTTTCCAGTGATTTTTTTTTTAAGTAGACTTGTTTAACTAATGACGAAAAGTGACTATTACTTTCAAATAGAAAATGCCTTTTGACAAGAGATCAGAAACCAACAATGTTTGTCAATGAATTTTCCCACAATTTTTTTATTGTGTGTCACCAGAGGTTATTTCTTTCCCATCAATTGAAATCTCTCTTTTATTTTAATGCTAGCAACAAAACACAGGAAGCATGTGCCATAAACAATGTCAACTGGTATATATATATATATATATATATATATATATATATATATATATATAATCACCGAAGTTAAGCAACATTGTGCCTGGTCAGTACTTAAGTGGGTGACTGCTTGAGAATACCAGGTGCTGTAAGCGTTTATTGACAGATGTGCGTTGTGGTGCAGTGGGTGTCGGCTCGGAGGGGGAATTCGGTGAGCCAAGTACCAATTCCAGTCGAACACTCTGCATTCACTTACGCACTGGTACCCTTGGAAAAGGTATTAATCCGTCCCTTCCCTCCAGTTATGGGTTAAATATCTGACGTGTGTGTATATATATATAATGTGTGTGTGTGTATATATATATATATATATTGTGTGTGTGTGTATATATATATATATATATTGTGTGTGTGTATATATATATATATATATGTGTGTGTATATATATATATATATATATATTGTGTGTGTGTGTATATATATATGTGTGTGTGTGTGTGTGTGTGTGTATATATATGTGTGTATATATATATGCGTATATGTGTGCGTGTATATATATATATATATAAGACGAAAGGAATATTTACATTAGCTTGTCCGTAGATAATAGCATCATCCATATGCAAGAAAAAAATCTAAAAATAATGGAAGCATTATTAATTAAAAAGAAAAATTCATTACTTAATAATATCAACAATGAACACGGCGACAAAGTGCTTACCGTATTCACACAAATGACTCTACACATTTTCAGTGGCGTAAAATAAAATGCATCCTCGCTAAAAGTCTAGGAGAAGGCGCTGGTACCAGGTATTCCCAGGTTTGTCTGAACGGTCCGGTGTGCCTCAAGAGACAAAATCAAAATGTCTTGTTCAGAAAACTATGCACAATTCATGAAAAATCACAAATTCATGAAAAACCACAAAGTTTGGAAAGACGGAATCTTTAAGTTGTAGAGAAAGGTTGTGCATTTGAATATATATTTAATGGCATATTTTTTTTTCTTCAATTTCCCTTAAAAATTCAGCATGAACTTTTCAGGGACAGCCATATATATCCACAAAAATACACCAATATACGCAGCCCTATATATAGCCATTTTTTTTAAAAAAATTAATCAGTTTGTCTGACGATCGCAAGAGCATGAAACCCAGAGTCACAAACTCACACCTATCTATATGAATATGTCAGCTCTATCACTAATATTGAGCGCTTTTAAATAAGTACCACGCATATATAATATATAAAATAAATTGCATATATATATATATATATATAAACTTGTTACTTAAACGTTATTTTTAGTGGATGCTCGTATTTGAGTAGATGCTCTATTTGTTTAACAGTATATTTATTTTCATCTACCAGCCTGAATATTTGCAAAACAACTCTGGTAAGATTCGAACCTGTGTTCTCCTAGGGGAAGACATCATTAAATGTGACGTGCTTTGACCTCTCGGCTATCGGGTTTTGTAATTTGCGGTCTGATGAGTCAGTCAGTTTAGTGCCATACGTGATACACGCTTTGGGCGATCATATCTCTTTCAAGACATGACTGACTGGGCAGAAGATTATCCTGCAGTAGGTTGCCATTGCTTTCTGCTGTAGACTAGTTGCCAACCAAGGCTATAGAACCCAATCTGTCCTGTTACTTAATACTTAACTGGAAGGAAGAGAGAGATTAATACCTTTCCCAAGGCTATTTGCGCGTAAGTGAATGCAAGGAATTCAACTGGAATTCGAACTGATTCGGTCTGATGAGACGGGTCCCAAAAACTTACCCGTAGAAATAAAATATACTTTATAACCGGTTTCGATCGTGCATTGAGTTTATCCTTGATGAATATCATATTGCTCTATAAAGTAGACATTGAGCTCTCTATGGATATATCTCTTTAATATTTAGTATTAAAAAGATCTATTTGGATTATCCTCTACGTTTACGGATTTTATATTATTATGTCATTTTTCATCATATTTCGATTTCTGCTTTGGTCTCACTACCAACCAAGTCTGCGGGGAGACCTAAGGCAGGTAGTGGCGTGTTGTTATGGGTCCATTTCATGTTTTTCTATCTTCCCTATCATCCCTAGCATTACATGGATAAAGTTTTCCTTAGTGTGTGGGCTGTACTTAATAAGACAATTTTTTGTATATCTCTTAAGCTGGGGTTTCCAGGGATTCTTTCAATGTGTTGTTTTGTTCCATTATTATTATTATTATTATTATTATTATTATTATTATTATTATTATATATAGATAGATGTTAAAGTGCTTCCAACAAGAGAAAAGAGTATATTTTAAATAAAAAGAGAAATCGCAAATGTTTTTGGTTACAAAGTGGATGTTATAAAATATATTTTATTGCTTTATATTCTGTAACACGTTTTTCTGGTTTCGCGACCTTCATTAAGCCGAAAGTGGTTGTTTCCACATATTAAAAGGAAAATTTGTGCACCTCGAGGTGGTGTAATCGTTAGCAGGCTTGTCTCGCTATAACCAGTTACAGCTGAGTAGTGAGTTTGATCCTCACTGGGTTTCCCATACTTTTGGCCTTGTGCTTCATCTAAGCTGCGCTTAGAAAATCACCATATTAAAAAAGAATTATTTTTATAACTTCAGTGTTCAGTCATCGTATGATCATCGGTTGCATGGAGTTGAAGTGATGGCTTTAAAAATATATAGTCCATTCCATTTTTTTTAAATCCTGCTAGAGAGATTATTCAAATATTCTGGCCGGTAGACAAAAATAAATAAATCTATTGTTTAATAAATAAACGGAAAGTCTGTTTAAATACAAGTATCCAAAAAAATAATGTTTAAGTCAGGGGTCGGCAACTCATTCGACCCCGCGGGCCGGATCGTGTTGTAATGAAGGGTCGCGGGCCGGACGAAGGCCATTAATGGAAAATTAAGGAAAATTACATATACAAACCCCTGTCAACCTAAATATTTAAAACCATAATGAAAACAAACATTGAGAAATCAGAAAAACAAAAGAAAATCTAAATTAAAAAAACATCTAACAAAAATTACTTTTCCTCAAGGAACGTCAAAATACTTCAAAGTGAAAAAAAACAACCGAAGTGAAATGAATGAAATTATGACGTGTAGGTTTAAAACTGTTATTGAAAATTGTACCACAAACGAACCACACACATATCAAACAAAAGTGAAACACATATACCCATACATACGAGTACAAATAGTTGCAAGGATATACACTTACGTACGATAAGGTAAGAACATGGCCCATTGAAAGATTCCAGCAACTTACATCGGGTAGGTTGTAGGGGTAAGCGATGGGGAGTCAGTGCTGGAGGAATGAAATAGAAAGCCGACTGAGACAACATTGTCCTTTTGATGGTGTCCCCGCCTAATGTCTGTTGCCGGTCGGTCGGTCAAATCGGCTCTCAGTTTTTGTTTTATGTTTATTTTTTTATTTTTTACGCAGAAATGGAGGTGATTGGGTTTTGATCGTGTTTTTGCTGTCATAGTATTCAAATTCGGTTGGGTGGATCAGAGGAAGATAACAGCAGGCCTTTTGTTGAATTCGAAAGCCTCGTCTCTCATGTTAAAAATAGTCATTGGTAATCAGGCACGCGGGCCGGTTAAAATACCTTCGCGAGCCGGATCCGGCCTGCGGGCTGAAGGTTGCCGGCCCTTGGTTTAACCCTCTAGGGCCATTTGTATCATATTTGATACAGTATTTTCCTATAAGGAAACATTTGGTATTTCCCTATAAGGAAACATTTGGTATTCATTGACTGAGCAGTCAGTACTGCTTTCATTTGAAATTTATAAAATATTTCTCTTAAAAAATTTTTCAGGAAAATATTTCTTTCAAGGCTTGTTTTCATACTGTATCAAATATGATACGAATGGCCCTAGAGGGTTAATAATATATAATTAAGGCTTCTACTTGTCATAGAGTGGGGGATCAGTTCTATATTGTTATGAAGTAATAAACAGATCCCCCACTAATATGATACGAATGGCCCTAGAGGGTTAAGTAATAAATATGTATAATCTGTGTGTGTGAGTAGTCATGAGTTGGCAAAAATTCTGATCTGAAGGCTGACTGATTCAAGTTTTGTTTTATTTGCAATTATTGTCTGACATTTAGCAAGCTCGTATTACCATTCCCTGCTTTTATTCTTTACTCAGTAGAATAAAATAAAGCTGTTACTTAAACAATTACGGTAATGTAATGATAATTAATTGCTCTTGTTTGGAATTATTGTGAATAAACTGATAGCTATTACCAGATGAAAACTGCACTAAATCTCGACTACTACTTTTTTCTACGATTCTCTCTCTCTCTCTCTCAATGTGCATAGGTTTCATCTCTTTTGAAATGCACCAAATTGTTGTTGATTGTGGGATGGACACTATCTATCTATCTATCTATCTTATAATTTCTCTTTATAAAGTAGTTGAACTGTTTTATGCTCGATACTCGCGTCATTTCCTCATAACGGATATGAGGAAAAATGTCTTAGAAATAAGTAAAACATGCATAAAATATTTACACTTGATCGAACCTGATAAAGGGTCATAATTAGGGCCAGCAAAAGAGCCTTGTGCCCCCCTACACCCCCGAATCTAGGATAAGGAGCATCCTGCTCTACTATATTTCAATTTTAACAAGGAACTGTTCCAGTAAAATACAAATTTTATTCTAACCTAAAGGGCACTCAAAATGGGAGTCACTAAAAGAAGCGATGGTGACCTCAGCGAATAACATAGCCCCAAAGGAAATTAGACGCAGAAGAAAAAACGAGTGGATGACCGAAGCGATCCTCCACATGATGCAAAAGAGACAAAAAATAACGCCAAGACATGGAGCAGATTACAAGAAACTCCACAGGGAGATAAGGAACAAATGCAGACAAGCCAAAGAGGAATGGCTCAACAACAAATGCGAAGAAGTAGAGAGACTGAGTAGGACCAGCAAAGCAGAGATGCATAAAGAGATAAGAGAACAGGACAAAAAACCTGCTCCTCAACAGGATGCATAAAATCCAAGAATGGAACAATCATATCAGAGAAAGAGGAAATACTCCAGCGATGGGAAGAATATATAAAGGATCTTTTTTGCGACAAGCGAGAACAACCGAGAATACACAAGGAGATGGATGGACTGAAAATACTAAAATCCGAAGTAGAAGCTGCAATGGCCAAAATGAACAGAAACAAAGCAGCTGGTCCAGACGGCATAGTGATAGAGCTGCTGACAGCCTTAGAAGAATGTGGCATAGAAAAAATTACCGACATAATAAACGAAATTTATAGCAGCGGAATAATACCAGACGACCTATGCAAGTCGATATTTATAGCACTGCCGAAGAAACCAGGCGCAAACGAGTGTGAACTACACAGGACTATCAGCTTAATGAGCCACATTACCAAACTGATGGTCAGAATCCTGATGAATAGAGCGAGAAGCAAAATCAGGCCAGAGATAGGGCAGGAACAGTGCGGGTTCGTCAAAGACACAGGAACAAGGAACGCAATATTCATGATTAGGATGCTCTCCGAAAGGGCAATACAAATGAAGAAAGATTTGTACCTATGTTTCATTGACTATGAGAAGGCATTCGACAAGATACGACACAAAGAACTGATGGAGATGCTCGGCAGCCTCGACATTTTTGGCAAGGACATAAGAGTAATCAAGAATCTCTACTGGCAGCAAACGGCCTGCATACGGACAGGCAACGATCTCAGTAGATTTACAAAGATAGAAAGAGGTGTAAGACAAGGATGTGTCTTTTCACCGGATTTGTTCAACCTGTACAGCGAGAATATCTTGAGGACCCTAGATGACACGCCAGGATTTATTGTTGGAGGACACAACTTGAACAACATAAGGTACGCAGACGATACAATGCTGATCGCGGACACAGAAAGTAAACTACATGACCTCCTACAGAAGGTAGCGGTGGAGAGCGACAAAAAAGGACTACAAATAAACTTTAATAAAACTGAGTGCATGGTCATCAGCAAAAGGTACAACCCAAAATACCAAATAAATGTGGTAGATAGCAGAATTAAGCAAGTACAAAAAATTAAATACCTAGGAAGTGTCCTGACTGAAGATGGAAAGTGCGACTCGGAGATCCGAAGGCAATTTGGCATGGCAAAGGACGCGTTCCAGAAGCTGAGTAAAGTACTAACACACAGGAAAATCTCACTGGAAATAAAGAAAAGAGTGCTGGACTGCTACGTGATGTCAGTTCTTCAATACGGCAGCGAATGCTGGACAATATCATCGAAAATGAGGACAAAACTGGAAGCAGCGGAAATGTGGTTCTACAGAAGGATGCTGCGGATATCATGGACTGAGCATGCAAGCAACGATGAGGTGTTGGAAAGAATGGCAACAAAGAGGAAATTGATACTGAGCATCAGGAAGAGACAACAGAAGTTCCTGGGACACGCAATGAAGTAGGAGAGCCTGGAGAACCTGATACTGACTGGCCAGGTAGAAGGAAAGAGAGACAGATGAAGGCAGCGGATAACATATTTGCAGGGTCTGATCAGGTGGTTGACGGAACGGGGGTTGACAGGAGTAACGGGAACAAACATACTAGGAGCCACAAGCACAAAGGACAGGGCACATAGAAGAAGAATTATGTACAATTAGCAGTATAGCCCGGCGTTGCTCGGGTGTATTGAAAGCTTTAAAACTAATCCATGGTCCTGGAGCTCAGACTCTTTGGACGTTGGCACGAAAGACTAAAAAGCAATAATTGTTTCCAGTTAAAGCGAAACCGTAGACTGAAAGAAAAATGAATGGATGTAAGTCAAATTTTGATTTCCTGGTATCGATATCAAATTTTCGGCACTATTGTAAGAACTGCAACCTTGAAACTTCTGAATATCGTTTCTTATGTTTTTTTCTATGAGTGTATCAAATTTGATTAAAATCGGACCACTCCTTCTATAACCCGATTTTCGATATTTATCGGGGGTACCTCGACACAAAACCTAGCTAAGAACACTCGCAGACGCTTATAGTACAACTGTGTAACTTTTCAAAAAAATCAGTTCAGCCGTTCCGGAGTCTATAGGTAACAAACACACATACACACACACACACACACACACACACACACACACACACAAAGTTCCATTTATAAATAAGTTTAGATTGAGATAATGGATCATATGCAATATAGGCAAACAATTCAAGTAGAAAAATTGAAAATACAATTTATCTAAATGCAAATTAGAGACCTGTCATAATAGATCATGCCATCTTAAATAAATCAATGTTTGGCGGCAATTTTTAACAGAGATTTTAACTTGGGATTTTTAAAATTTTAGATTTTTTAAATTTTTTAAATTGAGATTTTTTTCTTGTTAAAAAGTTGAATAATTTTAGCCCACTCAACATTATGGATAAAAAAAAAATTAATTTTATCGTTATTTTTTTCTAGACTTTCTTAAATAAATTCACGTATTTGGACAAAAATGAACCCAGACTTATGTCAAAATCCGCTAACATTTTTTTGTCCTTTAATAGTCACGTGGGCTTAATTTAATTTGTAACGTATATAAATATTGGTAGAAAAAATGTTGACAAGACAGTGGGGGTCATAAAACACTTCCCGGAGGCCACCAATCAAGCTTGCCCTCTAGGTTGGGGGAAAAGGAAGCCGGTTGTAGTACACACCGACTCTGGTCATAACGAGGGGCGGTCAGTAAGAATAAAACTTACTTGGAGTAATGACTGTTAAAATCATAAAATACACAATGGGACAAAGTGTAACTCGATGGGTGACCAGCTTGGGAATACCAGGTGCTGTATACTTAAATGTGTAAATAGTACAATGCATAATAACTTGGAAATGTTCATCAGATAGCTGAGTTCCAATTCCAGTTGGGTTCGTTGTGCGCAAATACCTTCTGAGAAAGGTATGAATCTGTTTTTTGTTTTTTTTTTTTGTTTTTGTTTATCTCTCTCCTCACCTATGGTTTAATTAGTAAGATTTGTATTACTAAGTCATGATTATCGCCAAGAAAACATTCTTAAATTTAAAAAAAATCCCTAACTTTAAATAACCCGCAAAGGGTTGATAAGCCCTAAAAAAACGAATCAACTTTTTTTTTTCAACTGAGAATTTATATCATTACTCTTTTTACTTGTATATGCTTTTCCACCTTGGATCAGTCTGTAGCATCTGGGCCCGATTCCTGACAATTCTGAGTTCAAATTTGTCACATTTTTCGACCGAGAAACTTACATGAGAATATTAAACTTGAAAAAAAAATGAAAAAAGCGAAAGAAATATAAGAAAAACTAAAAGAAAACCAGACGAAAGACCCAGGTTCGAATCTTGATAGGGTCTATTTTTCAAGAAGGCTACTTTATAAACTGTGCACTATTAAGAACTGACTGAAAATAATATTTCAAGTCGCCCCCAATCCTTGTAAGGAGACTGAAACTGTATAAGCAGAACTATTCGGAAGCTCGAAGTCAGTCATCGTGACCGAGATGATCAAGCATACTGACCTTGTTCAATTATTAATCACATCAGATTATGCAGTCTTTCCCAGAAAATGAAAGGTCCACTCAACATAATTGCATGACAGGTTGGTTCTGAGACGAGCAGTGTGTACTTAGCGAGCAATTGTTGAGCAATACCAAAAATAAGAACTAGACGAGATATTCCTACACATGGCCAGCGGAACAAGAACAGGCTACTCCCGTAGACTTAATAAAATTTTCACTTACCTGTAAGTACCTGTACGACATATACCTGATGAATGCCAAAGAGCACAAGGGTCGAAACGTGATAACAACAACAAAGATGAAGACAGTAGTGTAAATAATCCATATTTGTATAGTTTTCAATGATGAGTGGAATGATTTAGAAGTAATGAAAATGACACAACCGGAGGGTGACAGAATAGCAGGTGTATGAGATTATGGGTAAGTTTTTTCTTTTTAAATGCCAAAACTGGAGTTTTTCGCAACGGCTCGATTTACAATCTAAATATATATTACTAAACAAAACCCTTATTTTGTGTCTATCGGGTTACGATAAGACACAAAATAAGACTAAGATTTTTATTTTTTTGTTTAATCATATTAAATAAGCATCCAGCTGAAAATTCTCAAACATTTGAAGTGTTTGGAAACAGATGCAACTATTTTAGGTCATGTGCTTCTTGAATTGGCGGCTGAGAGTAAACATCTTCCAAGGTCAGTTGCTCTGAGACACCCGCCTTATTTGATGGTCTGGTGTGAATTGCATGCAATGTCTATTCTGGTATCATACTATACATGATTGGAAATTAATGTTATTTTGAATGGCCACTCTTCTAGATCTTTTCGCATTAATGTAGATGTCCCCAGGGATCTATCCTTAAACCTACGTTGTTCTTAAATTTTATCAATGACCTTTCTGATGCCACCAGTTTTAAAATCGGTATCTATGCAGATAACAGAACTAGTTACTGTATTTCCTTCTGTATCATACGAGAAAGTTTGAACAAAAATGAAAAGCAATAAATGAAGGGTCGTAATATACACTGACATTTTTACTTAACTTTAAAAAAAAACTCGGTATAATAGATAATAAAACATAAAGTAAGCAAGTGTTGATAACAATTGTTTACAAAAAGTATTTGATATTCCGGCAATATTTGTTATTTGGGAATCAGCATCACTGAATATCATTTCTCTTAAAAACACTGGAATTGATTAAACATATTAATATAGAGAATACACAAGATCTTTCATGTTTTGATCATATTATTTCAGTAAAAGTCTGTTATAAAAAAAAATTATTCTTTTTTGTTTGTTTTTTCTTTATTTTTTTTTTCGCTAGAAAAATAAGGGTAATAATTAATTGTTGTGAGGTTATTATATTCATCTATTTTACACATTTATAAATCTACCATCCATTTATGCATCTGCTACATCTGTTCCAGTGCTTCTACTGTACATTTAGAAATTACTGATAAAATCCAAAGAATCTGCAATACTTTCAGTCTTGACCTGCTATTTCGGCTTCAGTCACTCTCCCACCGCTGTGATATTGTTTTCCTGTGCCTCTTATATGAAATTTTTCCTGTTAATTGTTCTCATACCAAGACTTTATAAATTTAAATACAGTACTCGATTGGCAGCAAGGTCTCATCGTTTTACAATTGCAATGGTTAGATGCAACCATAAATGTTATGCCATCAGTTTCTTCTTTCGCACTTCTCGCTTGTGGAATTCTTTTCTAGGTTCTTACCTCTCAGTCAACTACGCTCTTCAAAATTTTAAATGCAATTTCAATCGTTGTTTTAATTCTTGATTTTCGTTTTCATTTTTGCTCTCCTTAATGGTTATCATTTTCTCACGCAGTAACCTCTTTATGCCTTAGTGTTATTTTTGCTTTGCTTGGGATTAGCTGATTAAAAAATATCATTTTTTTAATTAGAGTGTAGTAAATATTAAAAATCGAAATATTAAAAATTGAAATATTAAATTTAGAATAGGAAAAGTGTTTTGCTAATAACAACCTTTAAGAACATTTTAAAAAACATTTACTATCAGAGCAATTTTTAACAAATTGAGAAAATCATTGCTGGTACGTTTTATGTTTGTGGTCGCCCCATTATTGTCCCCTAAACTTAGTCAATATAGAAATGTCATTTGTGTCATTTAATTAATGAAGTTTTTATTTTATTTTTTATTTCAGGTCGCATTGAATATGTTGTTTCGGAGTTAAACATTGAAAAAGCTGATAAAGTGATTGCGTAAGTAAACCTTTTGGTTTTTTGTACTTCCGTTTACCTCATCCCCTGATAACTACAATCTTCAAAAATTTAAATGCATAGATATTGTTTATTTGGGCCGTAATCTCTATCTTTTGCAGGTTTCATAAAAAATGACAGACAAGGTATTATGGTTATGGTTTTTATGTAGTTTTTCATGTGATCTTATGATTTTTTTCTTTTCAAAACAAATTATATAAAAATTGTCTAAATATTTTGTTTTAACGAGCGCTTTCAGCTATAATTTTAGCCATTATCGAGGGTGAATTTTATTTAAGTGTGACTGAATATGCGTAGTGTTTACGCATGTATGTGGCTGTAGTCATGGGTGTATTATTATTCCAAACACGGCAAGCACATTGTTGCCGTGTTCATAGCTGATATTATTACTGGTTGGTTTTTCTTCTTTTTTTTTTTTTTTTTATTAATAATGATTCCATTATTTTATTTTATTTATTTGTATGTGAATGATGCTATTATCTTTGTATTATCAACAAGTATGTCACGGATAGTTTGGCAGGTCTCCGTGTGTTGTTAAATGAGATCGAATTGAACTATGGTTTAAGAGATGCAACGTGAGTTTTCTTGTTCATCGAATGGTAGTCTGTCCAATGTAATTATTTAAGAATTTGGATTGATCAAGAACACAGTTCTTCAAAGGACCTGTAAATTCGTAAATAGTATTTGTTCTCTGTAGTCTAGCTCTTGCAAGTGAATTGTTATTTTTGATGATGAGGTTGGCATTTTGTGTAATAGATATTTTTTTTAAGTCAACGGGAGTTGTGTATTTTCAGATCCTCCACTTTAGGTTCGTCAGAAACTTTAATTGCATTCATTTCCGATTATATTAATTTGCACTAATTCTAGGGGGATCAGTTTATTACTAAATAATAATATAAAACTGATTCCCCACTTTCTGCCCAATAGAAGCTTTAATAACGTTTCCCACAATTATCTGTCAGTTAAGTGCCATACGTGATACACGTTTAGATCATCATGTCCCTTTCGAGACATGACTGTAGAATATAATCTATAGGCTATAGAATCCAACCTGTCTTGTTATTTAACTCATAACTGGAGGAAAGAGATGTATAAAGACCGTTCCCAAGGGTATTTACACGTAAGTGAATTTAATAGGAATTCGAACTCTGCTCTCCGATTTCTCGTTCTGAATAAAAGTAAAATCTTAGTTGAAAAACGAAATTTATGGGTAGCATTGTAGGTTTCCTTAGTGTCAGGTTGAGGGAAGGCATTTTCGGACACTCCCACCTCCTTTTTGACTTATTATCCAGTGAATGGCAGCTATACAAAGAATTAATTTTTGTCTGACACGAGCCAAAAATGAAGTCACAACATCCAGCAACTGTAAACCAGCAACTAATGGAGCCCATCCTACTCAAAGCACTTAAATATCAAAAGAGTTTATAAATTATTTATGTTATCATGGCAAAACGTGGCCTTGTATAAGTGATACATTAAAGCCATCCTGTTTGGGCTCTTCGACTTAGTGTAACGGTCAGCAAGCTTGTCTTGCTAGATCAATTATGCAGTGGATATGGGCTCGGAACGAGAAATCGGAGAACCGAGTTCGAATTCCGATGGAATCCATTGCATTCAATACTTTTGAAAAAAGTATTAATTCCCTGCTTCTCTTTAGAGCTATGGGTTAAATAGCAAAACAGATTAGGTTCTAAAGCCTTGATTGGCAACCTGTTTACCACAGAAAGTAACGGCAACCTGTGGGAAAATCTTCTGCCCAGTCAGTCATGTCTCTTCCAAGACACGATCGCCCAAGCATGTATGGCACTTAGCGAAGTGATTTCAAACCTCATTAGGTGCCCCATATTTTCGGTCTTGTATCGCATTAACGCTATGCTTAGTAAATCACTTAGTCAGTTTGACGTGATGCAAAGGCTACAAAGCTTATCTCACTATACCAATGACAACACAATAGTGACTTACATCATCACTGGGTGCTCCATACACATGGCCTTGTGCCACATCTAAGCTGGACTCAGTAAGTCGCCATATTGTTGCTAATCTAGTACTGTGCTTATAGCTTGGACCTACCAGACAACGTACATAGGGGTGGACTTATCTTCATACCTTTTATATTCCACTGGTAAGGATGATGTCCCAGCCAGAAAGCTCCTTCCCCACGACTGTTGTACTGGGAAACAAACTTCAGGGAAGATGTCTTTGATCACTACAATCTTCACAAATTTAAGTCTAAAGCTATTTATCCTGTATGTTGCATAAAATAACCTTGTGCAAAATAATCGAAACAACTGCTTTAGTTTCTTTTCTTTTACGATACGGTCAATTTTAAACCCCCTGGAGAGGCAGGGTGTAATCGATTTCTTTTACCTCAGATTAGGTCATTTGCAGTGGTGTGCAGTAATATGAATTTATTTTCGGGTGTTTAATGAAATTTGTTTAGCCTTGAAAAATATTGCGTCATCCATGATTGCATTCGATTTTTATCATGCCTAGGCACTATGTCTCGACTGTCAATTATCCTACGACCATTGTCTGCTATGGGCATTATTCCAAGGATGCGTATGAAAATTGTAATGCTGCACGAACACACTGGCAAACCTTACATAGAGATTGCGGATATTGTTATCGGCCTTTTAACTGTCAGTCGTGTCATCAAGGTGAAGAAACGTTAAAGAAAATACGGTCGGAAGAGAAAAGCAACGCCAAGAGATGACGTATACGTGATCAGGGAAAATGTGAAAGATCCTAGGAAGACATTCGTTTTGTTTCAATTAAATTACAGAAGAGCTTCCGTATTCCTTCAGCGTAAAAATCTTTGGACTGATGACTCAGCCAATCGCTCACAGCACTTTTGACTTCATCGTCACTTTCAAACTTCGTGCCTCTCGTAAACGCTTTCAAGAGACCAAACAGGTGAAAGTCTGAAGAGGCAAGGTCTAGGCTGTAAGGGGGATAAGGGAACAGTTCCCAGTCCAGCTCGTTGATGGTCTGCACCGTTTGGGCTGCTGTGTGAGGCCTTGCGTTGTCTTGATGCAAGACGACTCCATGTGACTGATGACCCCTGTGTTTGTTCTTTGTCTTTCTTGACACGTCTCAGCAGTTCACAGTAGTTGGCACTGTTGACAGTGCTTCCTTTCTCAAGGAATGAAATGGTGATTGGGCCTTGCATATCTAAAAAAAACTGTGAGCATCACCTTTCCCGTGGACGGCTGGGACTTGAACATCTTCACTGGAGAGCCTGCGTGCTTCCACTCTATGGACTGCCGTTTGGACTCAGGCTCATAGTGCCAAACTCTTGTCTCATCACATGTGACCACCTTCTTCAGAAACTCATCACCATCCTTCTCATAGCGGGAGAGACACTGCTGGGACAACACGACCCTCTTCTGTTTGTGCTCTGCAGTAAGCATCTTTGGCACCCACCGGCAGCTGACCTTCGAATAGGCAAGGTCATCATGGACAATTTTGTGTGCTGTTCCAACAGATAGGCTCAAAATCCTTGCAATGTCATCCACTGTCACCCTTCTGTCAGATTGAATGAGGTCATTGACTGATTGGATCACCTCAGGAGACCTCACTTCTGTAGGCCTCCCAGGCCTGTCTTCATCCTCAACACTGCTCCGTCCTTCTTTAAACAGTTTAGCCCACTTGTAGACATTTTTGTTTTACTGTAACATGTGCCACCATACACAGTTGACATTCTCCTATGAATTTCAACTGGTTTGCACCCTTCTGCAACTCAAAACTTGATAACTGATTTCTGTTCAATCCTGGAGCATGCTTCTTGGTCGGCCATCTTTTTTATCTCCAAAACTCTTTTTTTTTTTCAATATGCAAAAAAAAACAAAAAAAAAACAAAATAAAATCCCTTTGAAAACGAAGTAAAGAAAAAATGTTTTAAAAAAAGTAAGCTTCTATCTATATTAGTTCTTATACCGAAAAACTCGCCTTATTTATTGAATGACCCTCGTATTTGACATGGTCCAAAGAAATGCTTAAATATAGATATTTTTATACGTTGTGTTGCATCCACTTAGAAAAAAATGCAGTGACTACAGTTATTTTTATGAGACTTTAGAAATGGAAAAAATAAACACTGTTTAACGGCCTAATTCAAAGTTCAATCATCATCTGATAAATATGGAACACATAAAAATCATATAAAAGTGATTTTTCAATGACAGAGCTTACAATTATATGACCAGATATAGCAACAATATTCAATGAACGGATGAATAGAAGACTTAAATGAATTTTGTCTTCATTTCAATAAAGTCAATGTGATTTTTAAACTAGCATTTATTTTGCCAATCTACGATGATATTGAAAGGCCAAACTATATATGAGAGCTTAAACTAATCAAAATTCTTACTAAACATGTTAATTATTATTGTAGATATTATATCAATAAAGTCAATGTGATTTCCAACTAGCATTTTCTTTGCCAATCTACGATGATATTGAAAGGCCAAACTATATATGAGAGCTTAAACTAATCAAAATTCTTACTAAACATGTTAATTATTATTGTAGATATTATATCAATAAAGTCAATGTGATTTCCAACTAGCATTTTCTTTGCCAATCTACGATGGCATTAAAAGGACTAGCTATATCTATAATAGACGATGAAATATTGGAGAGAATGCAAACCAGAAGAAAATTTTTACTTAGCATCAGAGAGAGACAGATGAGGTCCCTGGGACGCGTAATGAGGAAGAATCTGATACTCATAGGATGGATAGGGGGAAAGAGAGACAGGGGGGAAAACAGCGTGAGACATATTTGATAGGCTTATGCAAATGGGTGGTGGAGCGAGGAAAATAATTCTTTGTTCAACACGCGTTGGAAATGCTTGAACTTAACAAAATATGACGAAGATTTTACTACTTACGCAAGTAGAGTCAACAAATACTGCGAGAATTTTAAACTTAATGAAATTACTCCAGACATGTTAAAGTGTTTAATTTTTATTCAAGGTATGACAAACCCAGCTGAGAAAGAATTTGTTATGGTTTATAAAATGGCGAGTGTGCTAAAAATAGAAAAAGGTAGACACACTGACGCCAAGAATTCAAAATTTGGCGGCAAAACAAGTTAACGGTTTCTTTTGGTAGGGGTAGCAGTAGGAGTGAAGGACAATAGTTTGGTGGAGAGATTTGAAAAGAAGACGCTGTCAGTTGACAACTAGAGTCCAGAAGGGATAGACGCGTTTACTACTATCCTCCCTGAGTGAAGAGAATTCAGCTAGTTTGCTCCTGTATCCACACACAAAAATTAACGGTTGTTAACTTGATGTAAAAACCTAAAGAATAAACGTCATTAATTCAAGTTTGTGTTATCTTCTGATTATACAAAACCAAGCAACACAACAAATTCAAGACAAAATTGTTAGCGAAGCTGGAACAAAAACAAAATATCACACTGCAGAATTTAGACGAATGTCCAAGGATTTTTAATCTAAAGGCGGATAAAAAAATTGAGACACGAGATATTGCAAATATCCGTTTGATTAAAAAGAAAAAAAATGATGGTAAAACTACTCCGCATTTTAGAATAAATCCTTGTTATGGGTGCGGAAATTTACATTTAAAAAAGGACTGTCCGTTTAAGCACATTTTGCTTTGTGGGATTAAAGAACACAGATCTTCGCACTGTAGGAGTAACGTAAAAAAGAAAATAAAGGGTACATAATATCTATGAAAACGCAACAACTAATGGACAAAGAAAATATTTAACTGTTTTTGCAAACAAGAAAAAAATCAGGCTACAGGTAGATACCGGAAGTGATCTTTCAATTGTCAATGCCGAGATTTGAAAAAAAAATAAATTGTCCAACCCTGCTTAAGACAAAAAAAAAAAATAGCAAGAGAGGTTATTTGAAAAAAACTTGAATTCATGGGGGAAACTTGGGTGAACATTTGATTTAATGGTACAGAGAAACAGTTAAAAGAATAGATTCAGTGAACTTATGTGGTACGGACGGGTTAGAATGTTTCAATTTATTCAACGTGCCTCTGAATTCAGTTTGCAAAAATGTTAATGCAAACAGTTCTTTCTCTGAAAAAAAAGATTGAAAGCTAAATACCCAAAATGTTTTTCTGAAGATTTTATACGAAAGCTAAAGCAAGTTTTGAACTAAAAGAAAATGTTGCACCAGTTTTTCGGCCGAAACAGCAAGTCCCATATGCGTCAATTGAGAGTATTGCCAAAGGATTACAAAAACTTGAAATCTCAATATAATATTAAAAAAAATTGAATATAGTTAATGGGCTGCGCCAACTGTTTATGTCAAGAAGAAAAACATCAAAATAAGAATATACCCCGATTACTCTACTGGGTTAAACGACTGTTTGAAAAATATTAATTACCCCCTCCCAACAGCGGAAGACATTTTTGCTACTCTAAATGGAGGACGGATCTTTTAAAAGTTAGATCTGTCGGAAGCGTATCTTCAGATTCCAGTAGACGAAAAATGCGCTGAGTTACTTACTATAAATATGCATAGAGGATTATATCGCATAAACAGGCTACAATATGGCATTTAAGTCGCGCTTACAATTTTCCAACAAATTATAGATTCGATGCTGACAGATCTTGATTTTAGTACAGCATATCTCGATGATAATTTTTCTTTTAATCATATCACCCCAAGCAAGGCGATAACACCACTGATGCGCAGGAGGCTACGTAAGAGTAAAAAGATTTGAAAAGAAAAGAGAAAGCCGGAAACCACATCCTAACCAGGGAACAAGGGATGAGTCTCTTCACCTGTTCAATAGACGTGGGTGGAGTGTGAACCGGGCGATAGTTTAGTCTATCTTCTCTAATTAAGTCTATCTACTTCAATATATTGATCAAAAACAAGGAAAAACACTCTAGGCATATTTTGAAAGTATTTGAAAGAATTAAAGAATATGGCTTCAAACTTAGCCTAGGCAAATGTGAATTTTTCCTGAGGGAAATATCTGGGTCAGATAATAAATGAAAAGTGTCAAACACCAGATCCAAAGAGAAAAGTAATCAAAAATATGCCAGCTCCAAAGAACGTAGCGACGTTACAGTCATTTTTGAGTTTGACTAATTATTATAATAGTTATATCCCAAACATGCATACTTTGAGAGCGCCGTTAAATCACCTTCTTAAAAAAAAAAGGTGTGATATTTGGTCGGAAGAGTGCCAAAAAGCATTTACAAAATTAAAAAATGCTTTAACTTCAGATTTAGCACTGACACATTTTGATCTAAAGAAAGAAATGTATGTCGCAAGTGACGCCAGCAACTACGACATAGGAGCTGTGTTACTACACAAAGAAGACGCTAGTCTAAAACCAGTACATCATGTTTCGAGAGCACTGCTACCTGCAGAGTTAAACTATTCTCAGATAGAGAAAGAAGGTTTAGCAATTATCTTTGCAGTTAAAAAGTTCCATCAGTATATATGCGGAAGGCAGTTTATAGTTCAAACTGATCACCGTCCCTTATTTGGATCCAAGAAAGGAATTCCGAAGCACACTGCAAATAGATAACAAATATGGGCGACAATTCTACTGAATTATTCTCTCAAAACGCAATTTTTTACCATCAAACAAGATAGCTCATGCGGATGGAAGCCACGGAACCTCTAGAAGAAACTGTCATTGTGTCATTAACATCTGAAATAGAAATTAAATACGTACTGAAAAATACGAAGTTAGACTCAGGGTGAAAGACGATAAATTTATTAACCAGACGAAGAAAGAATTAATAGACGAAAAAAAAAATGTACACAACATATTCTCGATATGCTACGGAACATTAATGTATGGGGAACGGGTAGTCATACCCGCAGTACTAACTAAAAAAAGTATTAAGAGTTCTATACTGGTCATCCTGGAATGAGCAGGATGAAGTCCCTAATGAGAAGCTGTATGTACTGGCCAGACAAAGCCATAGAGAAGTCAGTAAAAGCATGCAAGAATTGCGCGTTAGTAGCGAAGGCACAAGCTACAAAATTTAATCCATAGCCTAAAACTGATAAACCTTGATCGAGGTTACACATTGATTACGCTGGACCAGTTTCACGAAATGGCCGGAAGTAATAAAATGTAAAACGCCTACTAGGAAGTTTACTATTAATACACTTCAAGATCTATTCGATAGATTTGGGGTGCCTGAAACAATCGTGTCGGATAACGCCACACAATGTAGTTCAAAGGAATTTGAAGATTTCTGCAAACTCTTGGCAATAACACACATAAGATCGCCACCTTACCATCCGAGATCAAACAGATTGGCAGAAAGATTCAACGATGTGTTCAAAAAAGCAGATCGCGTTGAAACTGAAAACTAAGAGCTACAGAAATTCTTGTCGATATATAGAATTACACCAAATCTAAATGCGAATGCGGGTATGAGCCCAGCAGAATTAATGTTCGCAAGGAAAATTAGATCGATATTCGACAAATTAATGATATTACTTGCAAGAAAGGTTTTATACCAGGAGAAAACATTTACCTTTTGAATTATCACTTAGGAAAAATTACCTAGTTGGAACGCATTATAGAAATAAAAACTGGAAGGGTGTTGTATTTAATTGAACATCCTGAGTGGAAGGTTAGAGGACATTTAAACCAAATAAAAAAAAAAAACGGTTCACTCTAGAAGAAAATGGAAGAAAGGAAGAACCGATGGACGTTACTTTACGACATGTTTGACGTTCCAATACCTTCACCAATTCCAGTTATAAATAGACAATCGAGCAAACGTAAACGTTCTCCCACGGGAATATTGGAGATTAACACTAAGAGAGAAAAAATATAATGTCAGCGGACATTAAAAAAAAATCTTAGGGCTGGGGAGATGTTGTGACGTAGCTCGATCACGTGATCGTGTTCACTATATATATATATATATATATATATATATATATATATATAGATAAGAGTGAGTCGGGTGAAGTGAGGGAGTTAGTGTGAGATGAAGGCTACTGTTAACCTGCGTGTTACTTGCTAACTCAGCCACTCATATTGTTGTGATCTACTACGGACTATTATCTTGTATCTACCGAATAAGATATTATTTTATCATCTGTGTATTGTTTACCACCTCGACGATACAACAATATGACATTTGACTGACTGAATATATGAACAGCTTGTGTGAGTGTGTGTGCTGCTTTTTACAATCTAGAGTTCAAAAGTCATTTACATGGACTTGTGGTTGATGAGTTGACTTCGATCCTATGACCATTTCCCACAGGCAAAACATCGCAAGCCTCTCTCTACGCTGTCGCTGTTTCCATGGAAAGCATCATTCTTTAGTTTCAGAAGTTTTAACCTTCACATCTCAGACTTGCCATGCCACGCCTATTGCATCGAATCACCCTCCTTGCCTTCATGTTCCATTGGGGAGCTACTGCTTCCTATGAATTGCTACTTTGCGGCACCAGGTCCCTGAAGGATGCTTCCCGGTTACTGTAGCCTTGCCCTGTTCACGTGTTCATTGTCTTCTCAGCATGTCCTCATGTACTGTGCACTTTACCTCTTACTTTGTAACCCCTACCTCGAGTGGCTCTTGGGTCTTGCAAAGAGTGAACATTATTATAAGAAAGTTTTTTTTTGTTTTTTTTCTTAAGCCACTTTATGGAATGGCTTCCCACGTAGGTGCTTCCCTGAAAATTATTATCTTGATCACATCATGTTAAAGGTCAGTCGTTACATATCCTCCAAAAAATAGATGTAATCTTCACTTCTTATCACCTATCTATATCTTTGATTGATTTTTTTTCTTTCTTTTTTTTTACGGCTTATCAACCTTTTATAGGCTATTTAAAGTCAGAAGATATTTTTGGAGGGTAAGAATAAATTTTTTTTTTAAGTGAATATTGTAACAATTCTTTAGAGATTATAATGACTTTCAGATATAGGCCCTACAGTTTAATCCATAGCTGATGAGTAGAAAACGTGGATTCATACCTTCCCAAGAGTAGTTGAGCATAAGTGACTTTAAAAAAAAACCACTGAAATTGGAAATCTGTCTGATTCTGAGTTGGTATTTATTTCATCACTCAGCCCTACAAGCTTAAAGCACCCACGCGATCACCATTCTAGGTACTGACCAGTCTTGACATTGCTTAACTTCATTGAACATATGGGAATCAGTGTTTCAACCTATGCTGATAAGTCTGTATTATAGCACTTTTCTCATTCATCATAATTTTAACAGTAAATATCTACCATGAGTGGCTCTCGAGCCTTGTGTTGGGCAAATTCTAGTATCGAAATTTGCCGAATCAAATGAAACGATTGCATAAAGTAGTCATAAAATCTAAATCTGATTTTCATTGATAATCATTAATGCATGATATGCAATTGTTTATTCTTAGCCTCTCCGCAAATGGCAATCGATGCATATCGGTTTTGGGCTAATGCCATTGAATATCAACCCTAAAGAAATAACTTTGATTTCAAACGCCTGACTCACCGGGCAACCTGTTCAGCAGGAAATTTTTGCTTCCCAATTCCTGTGTCAGGATTGATTGCAATACATGGTCACAAAACTATCAACGTACTTAGATTTGCCAATGAAGATCTGTCTCGGTTTTATTACCTTAGATGGGAAAATTAATTATTCTTCTAATTCATTTGAATAAATCTTTGTGTGAAGTTTAGTCTGTAATAAACATCAGTCAGACGTCAGTGATAAACTTGGGTGTGGCTTTTAAGATTTCATTTTTCCTAAAGTCTTTACTTAACTTTTTTATTCCCTGAAAGAGGTGAAGTTTATCAGAGTAAAAAGTCATATTTGCTCATTTATTATTTTTAGTTTTGTTTTATTTCCTTTATTTTAGTTCATTTGGTTTTTAGGTGCTTTACTCTTTTTTTTTTTTTTAAAGATTTTGTCTTATTTGTATTGTTTGTTTTATTTTTTTCATTTTTCTTTCATTCTTTTCTTTCGGGTTTTACACTTTTTAGTTTTTTTTTTGTTTTTTGTTTTTTATAACGTTGGGTTTCGTAACGTTATTCTGAAGAGAACTTTTGGTAACTCGCTATCAGCGAGTTACAATATTTCGGTATCTCCGCGTAAAGTCAACGTACTAAACAAATCCTTTGACTAATACACAATAATGCTCTCGGAATAATTCTCTCGGGTAATTCACTAAGAAACAATCTCTTCAATGACGCACTACCCCACCAGGGTGAGTGCTCGAGGCGAATGTCACACAAAGCCTTTTAAAGTGAGAAATCCGAGCCCTTATTCAGGTAAAAACTTAATGGCTATTTTTTCTCCAAACAAGACTGCCTTTTGGTGAAACCTTGTCTGGGTTCTTCTCCATCCGAAGAACGACAATTCTGCACAACACAGAACAATATCTATTACCACCCCACTAGAGCGAATGCTTGAGGTGGATGTGACACAAGGTCATTTAAAGTGGGAAATCCGAACCCTTAATTTATCTATTTTTTCCTTTCTGCCCTTTGTCTGAGTTCATTTCCGCTCGAAGGCAGAGAGTCCGACAATGAAAATTCTGTGCAAGACAGAACTATTTCAGACAAAATGTGGCACAAAGCCTTTTTAATGTGGGTAATCCAAGCCACATAGCCCGAGCAAAAAATTTATTGTCTAATTTTCCCCATATGAGACTCTACCCTTCGACAGTCTCGACTGAGTTATTCTCTGCCCGAAGGCAGAGAATAAGACAAAGCATATTCTGCGCGAGGCAGAGCAGTGTTTAGTTACCCCCCTCCACTTAGGACAATGTGACAGAAGGCATTTTTAATGTGGAAAATCCGGGCCATATAGCCCGTATAGCGGTTGCTATATGTTTTTCTTATCCACATTCGACCCATGTAATTTACTCGTCTGCGATTGGCTTATAATTAACTACTGTTATTGTATAGGACAATTTAACAATCGCAGTCGCTTTGACCTTTCACCTCAGAAGCAACTTTCACGTATGTTTTTTTGCCTGGTTAATTTTTAGCCAATCACAAATTTTTATTGTATAAACAAAGTTTCTCGCGCTTGCTTGTTTGATCCACTTTCTACAGATAAATAGACTTGTTTTCGCAAGCTTAATCAGTAGACACACAGGGGCCTAAAGGCTACGCTACACGTAGACCTTATCTCTCTACTCACCTCTGCATAACGCACACAGAGACACAGAACTTTGTTTTCTGTCTGAAACATTTTTCATCAAGAACTTTTGATCTTTGAACAAATTCTGTACCATTTACAATTACATTCCGAATAATTGTATTTTATTTGTTCTTACATGAAAATCTTAGCAATTGTAACAAACTTTTTTCGGCTCAAGAAAAAACTTCATACATCTTACTTTTTTATGCGAACAGATAAAGGGGAACAACTCTTTCCTCTTTACTGTAGATGTACTGATATTACATGTCTTGTTGTTTGTTAAATATATTTTAATTTATTGGTTACAAATTGGAGTTGTTGTTTTTATTATTTCTTGTTGGACGAATCGTAATATAAATCGTTAGAGGACTAAAAATCCTCTACACCCGGGCAAAAATTGTCTAATTTTCCCCAGAGGAGACTCAACCCTTCGACGGAGCCTCGACTGAGTTACTACTCTCCGCCCGAAGGCAGAGAGTCTGACAATGAAAATTCTGCACAAGGTAGAACAGTATTTAGTTGCCTTCCAACTTTAGACAAAATGTGGCACAAGGCCCTTTTAATGTGGGCAATCAGGGCTATATAGCCCGGGCAAAAATTGTCTAATTTTCCTCAGACGAGGCTCTACCTTTCTGGGTTATTATTCTCCGCTCGAAGGCAGAACGTCCGACAATGAAAATTCTGCGCGAGGCAGAACACACTCAGACTGTCTGAGTGCTTTATATACTAAATATTTACGTTCACGTGGTCCCAGTAGCACAATTCATTCAACGGTTACGTTTGTTGCCAGGAGATCCGTATTCGACCACACGTATCGATATCGACACTTTTTTCCTATATAAGTTTTTTCTTTGTTCAGTTTTTCTTTTAACTTATTTTTTACTGTACTTTTCTTTTTTCTTTACTTTTTTAGTATTGAATTTTTTTTAATTTTAATTATTTTTTGAGCATGCCTAACAATACAAATGGTAGAAATTTTCATTGATTTTTCAAGATTTGGTTACAGATATGGTTGAATTAATGTACTTCTGAAAGCCAAGTGTGATTAAATTTTAAATTTGCTGCTTTCTTATTCATGGTCTAAGTTAACCCAGCTTATTTTTGGAATAACCAAAATGTTGCATGTAGGAAAATTTAAAATGCGGTTGTGTTAAACTTTCAAACCTAAACCAACCTGACAACAGTCAGTCAGTCAGTTAATTGCCATATGTGATACACACTTGAGCGATCATATCTCTTTTCAGACATCACTGAGTAGACAGAAAAATTTTCTGCAGTAGGTCACCATTACTTTCTTTGGTAAAGTGGTTGCCAACCAAAGCTATAGAACCCAATCTGTTCTGTTATTTAACCCATAACTGTGAAGAGATTCATACCTTTCACAAGGGTATTTTTGCGAAAGGGAATGCAACTGAAATTCGAACTCAGCTCTCCGTTTTCTCATTCTGAGCCGATATCCGTTACACCAGAAAAGTCAACATTTCTTCATGCCATCATAACAACTATAAAACTGATCTCTAACTTGAGTGGCTCTCAATATCTACCTTAAAAAGGGGACAATAATACAGAGACCCTCTTAACACTGTGAACAAATCTCATCTTTGGAAGATTTCCTATGCAAAATGTTGTTGTAGAGGAATATCCTATCCTACCCCGGAATGGATATGTTCCGGTCTATAACAGACGGTGACTAGAGCGAACGAGACGGAAGCATACGTCCAAGGTAGAGACATTTTCTATTTGATTGTTATTTGGTTGCGAATAAAATTTAGTTTCTTGAAAAGACTTACGCATTTGTTTTTATAAGCAATTGTACACAGGTTTAACTTTAGCATGCTACTGAAATTTGTGTGGCTAAAAAAATATAAAAGAACCTAAAATTAGCCAAAAAGAATGGACTAATACATAATCTGATGCTGTAATGAAGAAATTCTACCAATTCTTTGATGCTGTAATCAAAGAATTCTGCCAATTGTTATATACTCCTTCCGAGTATATTCTTGAATCAAAACGTCAGGGAATAACTTCTTCTGCTTTCTTGTCGACAACAAACTGCAACAAAATGACATTTTTTTTCTCTCATACATGTTAATACATAAACTGCGAGCCACTCGGAGTGAATCTGCTCGAACCGAAACTTGCGCATTCTCCCCACTGACAAAACGACAAAATAAACTGGATCCAAGGTGAATCAAAATGACTTGCTTTTTCACAACTGATAAAATCGACAGGTATCAACACTTTGTATTTAAATATAAATATTCATGTTTTTATTCGTCTTTTTATTCGTCACCACTGGTGACTTGGTGTGGTGTGACCCTATTAGATTTGGTCGGGTCGAAGCATACACGTATCGAGGCCGGCAGCCAGCCAGACTGCCTGCTAAAATCAACTCTCTAAACTCTCAACTGTAAAACTGATTCTCTGTGACAGCTGATGTCACTGGCATCTGTAGCTTCCGGTGCACTTTTTATCATCTCACGCACTAACTCCTTTGACCCTCGCTAGTCAAAACAAAATTCTAGCTCGACATCTGCGTCGCCTAGTGCAAAATACACTTCTTGGCAAAATCCTGTCATTTTCACTGGCAATGACACCGACCAATATATTATACAAAACAATTTTTTGATGCTGTAAAGAAGAATTCTACCAATTCTTTGATGTATACATATATAATATACTACATCAGACAGCAAGGATTGAATGATTTGAGGTTCGTAGAGCCACCTCTAATTGCTTTTCTTCTTAGTCTCATCCTTACTTGGGTTAGTAGCACTTGTTTGGGATCCAGCTATGGGCGAATAGTTACCCCCCCCCCTCGACTAAGGTCAAAACACTAAGTATAAACATTTTTATAGTAAAATATCGGCAATATATTTTTGTAAAAAAAATTAATTACTAATGCTCACAAGAAAATACAATTTTGGTATTAAATGACCCATATAAGAGTTGATATACTGCTAAACAAACAAGCAGCTTGTTGAAACCAGGGATGTCTAAACTTTTTTTTTTAAAGAGGACGAATTTGATGAGGTGAATATGCGTGAGGGTCAACCATTCTGCTCGGAAGTCTTTGAACCATTATAATTAAATGCAAATGAACCCACTTATGAAAATTTTTATGCAAATGTCATATTTTCCTTTCCTCACATGAATGATAAATTTAAATAGATCTTCATCTAGGTACCACCCTCCTTACCGTTCAAATAGTTAAATCTAACCGCCAATTCTACTCGAACAGTTTATTTTCTCGCACTTCCCACCTGTGAAACCCCCTTCCGTTTACTTGCTTCCCTGATTGCTACAACCTATAAACATTTAAATGCAACGTCAATTGCTATATTCTATCTACTTTAAACCTGCTTATTTTTTTTACACTTTCTTCAATACCCACTGTACCCAGTCTTTTCTCTCATTGTAACTAGCGGTGGTCCCGCTTTGCTTGGGGTGAAATGATTAAAAAAATATCTGAAGCTCATATAAGATGAAGTAAAATATGTCTGAGAAAAAACGAACTTCCAGGTAGCAACAATATATCTCAGGTTAATCTTAAACATTACATATTGTTTGTAATTAATGTTGTTTGTCAACTTTTAAGTTAAAAACATGTAAATAAGAAAATAACACCAATATTCATCTTATTCAGTCAGTTAAGTGCCATACGTGATACACGCTTGGGCGATCATGTCTCGAAAGAGGCATGACTGACTGGCCAGAAGATTATCCAGCAGTAGGTTGCCATTGCTTTCTGCGGTAGACTGGTCGCCGACCAAGGCTATAGAACCAAATCTGTCCTGTTATTTAACCCATGACTGGAGGAAAATGACGGATTAATACCTTTCCCAAAGGTATTTGTGCGCAAGTGAATGCAAGGAATTCAACTGGAATTCGAACTCAGCTCCCTAATCTGTCGTTCCGAGTCGATATCCACTGCACCACAATGCCCATCCTATTCATCTTAATAAACAGTAGAAAAAAAAGTGACACACGTCTAAATATTCAAATATATTTATAACCGATTTAGACTAACACAAAACATTTAATTCACTAAGATTTTAGAATTTATTTATCTCAGATGACCGAAACAAATAATTTGCCTGCATTAATGTAAAGGGTGATACTAAGATCTAAAGTGCAGTATGTAGGCCAGGTCTGGTTCAAAGGCAGTGATTTTGATGCGCAAAATGTCATTTAGTCTTGTCGTCACGCGGTTCTTGTTAATCCAATATGTGGAGCCAAACAAGCTTAGCCATTTTCTTAGCAACTGTTTGAATCTCTTGAAACCTGCTTTCATCCAGTTGGTGGTAAAAAGTTTGCAAAAGAGATGCTGATGTCGTCTGCGCCACTCGGTGTCACACTGCAGCAGAACGTGCTCTTTCTGGAGCTGATTTGGAGCATCATCTGGCTCAAAGGAGAAAGTTTCAATGACTGCAAAATCCTGAAAGCGTTGTTTAAACTCCTCTGCCAGAGATGCGATATTGGTTGCATATCTCTCCTCGTTTGCACGCGGATATTATCCCGTGGAAAACTGATCATTATTTCCTGTAGGACTTGGAAATGTGTGGTAATTGATCTGCGTTTGTGGTAAGTGTCTTTGAAAAAGTTTCAATTTGGTTCTTAAGACCTTAATATGTGAATGCAGTTGGTTCACCACTGCATCTCGTTTCCTGAAGATTGATGATTTGCGAGTTCAGAGGGTTTGTTATGTCAACTTGTCATATACTTGTGTTCGAACACGAATCGCCAGGGTGTAAACACAGTCGACCTCGTTCTCAAGTAATTAGGGGTTCTGTGCTGCTGGGATCACGTGGCACGTAGAATATATATATATATATATATATATATATATATATATATATAGGATTAATTCAAGGATGTTGAATGACCATTTCGATATGAAAATCCTCACGGGGGATAACACATCACCTCAGCAACAAAAAAATCCTTTCAGAAACTCATTCAGATTTTTTTGTTGCTGAGGTGATGTGTTATCCCCCGTGGGTATTTTCATATCGAAATGGTCATTCAACATCCTTGAATTAATCCTATTTTAATTTATATTTGCTCTGTAATATTTTATTACATGGAGCTCTCTTCCTGTATCATTTTTTTAATATTAATTAGGATCGGGTTTTTGGAATTTACCTTCCTGCTTTTCCGCTTGGATTAAAGTATCTGAATAAAATATATATATATATATATATATATATATATATATAACGTGCCACATCTGTATATATATATATATATAGAGAGAGAGAGAGAGAAATGGGAGAGAGTGTAGAGTCGGGGAAAAATAAGTGTCTGATGCACTATTGTTCGATAGTCGACCACTTAGTTCCAAACTGGACTCTGTCCACGGTGTGCTTGATTGCCGGTCTGATTTGAAAGTCGCCGAAAGTCCACAACATGTTTTTTTTTTAATCATGTCACCCCAAGCAAGGCATTCCACTGCCACTATAGCGCAGGCGGTTACACAGGGAAATAGATGAGTTAGGATGTGCATAGGGGGAGAGTTGGAGAGAATGGAAGGGCTAGTGTGTTAGGAGGTGTCTATTGGCCTTACATTTAAATTCCTGGAGGTTATAGCCGTCGGGGAAGCGAATTCCACAGGCGGGAAGTGCGAGAAAAGAAGCTGTTGAGGCAGAAATTGCGGTTACATATATATATATATATAGAGAGAGAGAGAGAGAGAATATCTTTGTAAAATTAACTAGGAGTTTATATACATACATTATGTTCAGTACAGTATTTGGTTAGAGTTTATCACTCTTGCGTGCAGACATCTATGATTCTAACCCAAGTCGGTTGGTCTAGCACCAGGCTGAAATCTTGTTTCTTTTAAGGCATACAGTCACGTGACAACACGTCTCTCATGTTAACTTGTTCTGTAACAGTCCAATTCTACTGTACCCAATAAGTGTCTATCTGCTTATATTGCGTCTAGCTGGGATAGTTGTGACGCACTTTGAGTACACTTAGCATTTTCAAATGACCAATAAAGGATCCTCTTTTTGATCACCTGATCAACATAGTCTCCCCACTTTTTTACTATTGTTTGAGGGTTGTGGAACGTTCTTTCGACTTTTTCACAAATCCACTAAGGCGCTTTTTCATTGGTCATCTGACCAACCGCGTCACTTTTTTTTTCCTGCGTAAGTGCCTCTCACCACTACCCGAGGGGCGTGCTTCAGCCCAACGGTCAAATTCTAATTATCATTCTTTTCGCTTTTCCGCTTTCGGTGTGTGTGGGGATCGTTTCGAATCTGTAATGTGATCGATACCGACCTGGCAGACCGGCTGCAGTACTCTCTCACCGGCGTGACGTGGCTTCCCCATGCCTCTTCTATAAATACTTTTACGGCTCCTGATCCGAGGAACTTAGATCACTGGTGCCCCCTAGGTACGAATTTGCACGAGATACTAGATTAGCAAGTACGTCTCACCCTTTTACAGTGAAACCGATAAAATGTAACCGCAATTCTCGCACGTCCCACCTGTGGAATTCCCTTCCACATACATACTTCCCCGACAGCTACAATCTCCAGGAGTTTAAATGTAAGGTCAGTAGACACCTCCTAACACACTAACTCTCATCCATTCTCTCAAACACTCTTCCCATCTACCCAACCCTCATCCTCTGTATCCTTAACTGTCTATCACCCTACTTCTGACATTTCCTATATCTAACCACTCTTTCTCATCACTTTCCCCTATGTAACCCTCTGCGCAATAGTGGCATTGGAATGCTTTGCTTGGGGTGAAATGATTAAATATATATATTATATCTTCTATTCTCCGTGCAAGTGTTATGGGCCAAGCAAACATTGTTAAACTCTTGCTTCTTCCCAGGACAGACATTACTCACCATTTTCATAACACAGCATTTGATAAATCCACTTACAGCAAAATGTTTGTAGTTTTTCGCGATTAGCGTCGCCACATCGTAGATCGCCTTTGTGGTATTTTTATGATTCACGGCTTCTTACGCAAAAGCGCTGATGGGACATTAAGACAGCTGCTTCCTTTCTTTGTCGCGGTCACTTCCTGTTAGTCTGTTGTATACGGTGGCGTGTTTCGACTGGTAATGCCTGTTGACATTAAATCCCTTATAAGCAGTTACAGTCAAAAGCAAATTAGGCAAATATAGTTGTTTCGTATTTCCGTAAAAAAGTGCTCCAATTCCTGTCTGTCATGTAAGACAGTCAACTTTTTCTTATTTATTTACAGTTACCATTTTAGAATTTGATAGAAAGGAGCTGGGACCCTTTTTGCTGAAAAAAATTCTATTGAATTTTATAAGAAAAAAAATTGTTAAAAAATTAGAAAAATGTAAAAAAAAAATCTGGAAAATCCAATACAAAAGTAAGATAAAATTTTATAAAATGAACAAAAAAAGAATAATGAAGAAATACAAAGAATAATAGATATGAAAATAACATTTAGTATAGGGTAAAACCAAGAAGATAACTTCTCTCCCTTACTATTCAGGTGTGGAGAAGTTATCTTAGATAAATATTATGAAACATTTTTGTTTTTCTCATCTCTGTAATATTTTTAAAGATTCCGTTTTGGGTTATGAATAAATAAAAAAATTTCTCCTTTTTTGCATTATTGAATTTTTAATTTATTTTATTTTATTATTTTAATTTTTTTTTTTTTTACTTTTTCTCTTTAGTTTTTAATTTTCTCGAGAGCGGGGGTAACTGTCGTTTTTCATACCAGATTTTTAAATTATTTAAAAAAATGTTTTAAAAATCAAAGATTTTTTTTTTAATCAGTTATATAAAATTCATAAAGAAAATAACAGAATTTTTAAAAAAAATTACTTAGCCCTTTTCAAATTTTTCGGCGAAGTTGGTTACACGAGTTCTGGAAGTGGTGGCTCTCGCAATAAACTTTCTTTTCATTACCATTTTCGAGATTCGCTAGAAAAGGTCAAGGTCAGGGGTCACACCGCCAGAGGGCGGCCACACAGTGCTGCTGCCATCTTTTTTTAAAGCATGAAATTGCATTTCTTAGATGTGTACTTTACATACTCTGATTGAGAATACTGGCGGGCCATAAGTGATAAATTCTATGAGAGAGTATAGGGGCCATATGAAATTTGAACACGAGTCGTATTTTTTTTTTTTTTTTTTTACACATGCCTGGCCGACACTGTTTTACCCACAATGCAACCAGTGGAAAGAAAGTAATAGCCGCCAGAGTATCGGCGACACTAAGATAATTCAATGTAAAAAGCGAACATGGCTTCATCAACAGGGAAGACACATAATTAAAAACAATCCTCGTAAATATCTAAGGAGTCTTGGAAATGGTGAGGAGGCGGAGTTTGATGTCATTGCCGGAGAGGAGGGGTAATGAAGCTGCCGATGTCACTGGACCTGGTGGAAATCATGTACAAGGTAGCAAATAGGCTGCAGGTCGACGCATATATCGATGGCGCTGTAGTGTTGCCAGGGTGGAAACTGAAGATGCAAAAGATGACCTAGACGGGTGTCACCTACGTGACAGGGGGGAAGTGTAACGAAAGAGAAAATCGCCTACCTCGAAAAAGAGTTCGTTGTCCGCCGAGAAAAAAAAATACAGAGAATTGTTAGCGCAAAGAGAACTGCTATGCGTATCAGAAGCTATGCTGCTTTTCTCCCCTCTGTCGGACGTGGCCAATCAGAAAAATTGCCCTGTGAATAAAGGCTGTTGTTTTTGTCTACTGGGAGTGAGATAAATGTTTGAGAGAAAAGGATGATTTGAGCTTGGTGAGCGAAAGTGCGATTTTCTGCTTTTAGGGAAGGTTGGATTTTTGATCTCATTTTTCTTACTACGATTGAATTTAGTTTTCACACACGGCTTTTTTTCTACCTCAATTACAGTCCCCCATTTGATGACGTGTGAACAAAATCCGTGAAAGAACGAGCAGTACGTTCAACAAAAGAACGAAAGCGGGAAAAATGTTCTTAATAGGATAAAAAAAATCATCTATTGTTATCGCTTACATCTATTGTCTTTTCAATTCTTGTTCTTCTGTTTTCTCTTAATAATTTATCTCTTTTTTTTTTTATTCTTTCATACTCAGTAACCCTTTGCATGGACTAAAAAAATTAAAAGTCAGAGATGTCCAAATATATATATATATATATATATGGACATCTCTGACTGATTGATTGATCACACTGGAAGAATGGTAAACTTTGAAAAACAGAAGCTACTCTGGCATGTACGCATCGCTCATTCAGTAAAATGAATTAGAGCACTCTGGCTATTGGGCGCGTATAATGATAATATACACGCTAAAAAGTCTGCCTTCTTCTACCGAACGCCCATAGTCCAGAGGTAGAATCGCCGACTGACGCCAATTCGGTCGGGTTTCAATTCTGGGTTAAAAAAAACATTCGGAGTCTAACCGTACTGATGAGCAGCGAAACAGATCTGTCTGCGGATGACAATATATATATATATATATATATATATTGTATCGCTCCAAGTAAGGCAGTCTACTGCCACTAGTGCCAAGGGGGTAACATAGGAGGAAAGTTATGAGAAACAGTGATAGATTACAGGGGGTATCAGGAAGTGGGTAAGAGAAGGATGAGAATACTGAGGAGTGGAGTGTACGGAGAAAGGAGCGTGAGAGAGAAAATGCAAATTAGTGAGATAGCTTACTATTGACTTTACATTTAAACTCCAGGAGATTGTAGCCGTTGGGGAAACAAGTAAACGAAAGGAAATTCCACAGGCGGGAAGTGCGAGAAAAGAAGCTGATGGAGTAGAATTTGCGTTTACATTTAATTGGTTTCACAATAAAAGGATGGGATCTAGTTGATAATCTTGTTGCTCGAGTAAATTCATACATGCAATTACTCCTCTTATTGGCCTAGTATAATCAATGTGCAGACGAGACCTTGTTTTGTCCGTCTTAGGCCATGTGTTGAATTTTATAATAGGTGCTTTTGCTACCAAAGCAGAATTCTTGCATAATTTCACTGTGTTTTCTATATCCTTATCCATTCCTGGCCAGTACACAAAACTTCTCATAAGTCATTTCATCCTGCACATTCCAGGATGGCCTGTATGAAATTCTCTAAGTATTTTTTTAGTTAACACAGCAGGTACTACCACCCGGTCTCCGTACATTAATATTCCGTTGCATATCGAAAATATGGTATGCACTTTATTTTTTGCGCATATTAGTTCATTTTTAGTTTGCGTAATAATTTTTTCGTATTTCGCTTTAAATCTAATCTCCTCCGGCGTGACTGGTAGTTCTTTTACCGTATTGTATAATACGTATTTTATGCCCATTTCAGACCTTAATGACGCAATTATTGTTTCTTGTATTGGTCCGTGGCTTTCGGTATTAATCTTGATAAGTCATCCGCGTATGCTATTTCCTTTGATGGTAAATATTCCATTTTAAATGAGCAGCTTAACAATATTGTCGCCCACCTTTGTAAACGATTCACATTCCTTTCTTAGAACCAAATATTGTTAATAATGGTCGGTGGTCCTTTTGTAAAATAAACTGCCTTCCGTATGTATTTATGGAATTTTTTTTACCGCGAAAATAATCGCTAAACTCTCTTTCTCAACCTCAGAATAGTTTAATTCGGCTAGAAGCAAGGTTCTCGATACATTATGTACCGGAATAGCACAGCCCCAACGCCGTAATTTCTTGCGTTGCTCTCAATATATATTTGTTTTTTAGGGTTAAAATGTGTCAATGTTAAGTTTGAGGTCAGCGCCGTTTTAAATTTTGTGAACGCTTTTTGGTATTCATCTGACCATTTAGATATCACTTTTTCTTTTCTTTTTTTAAAGAAGATGATTTAGTGGGGCTTTTAATATGTGCATGTTTGCAATGTGGCTATTATAATAATTCGCTAGACTCAAAAATGACTGTAAAGCAGCTACGTTCGTCAGTTTTTTTTATTGCGTCCGCCCGATTAGGATTTCTGCCGTTTTCGTCGACTATATGGGATACACATTTTTTTTTCTATTAAAATAAGCAATAAGAAAATACATAAAAACATTATAGAACTTTTGGATCAAAACGGCATTAGAATTTAAATTACATTTTTATATTTCTCAACCAATCAGCTAAAAACATAGAATAAGAACATTCTAAAAAAATAGGATCGGAAGTCAATTAACAAAAAATATTTAGGCCCCAAAACAAAATAGTAAAATACAAATCTGATTGGTCAATAAATGTCTTCACACCTAAATGTTAGGAAGATTCTTTGATCCACTATTATGGTATATAAATAACACACAGTTAGGAAGAAAAAGGTCAGTCACCAAGCTAGCCATTAAGTCAGCATGTAACCGATACTTTGTCCGGCCAAGTCATTCTTCCACACCAAAGTTCATGACCTAGCTACAGATGGCCGTGAAAGGAAAAACCCGACAAACTTTCTTTCATCAACGCGACATGCTGTCGCCACCCGAGATGAACTTAATGTAAGTAAGAACGACTTATTTACGGACTCCGTTAATATAAACTTACACACACCTTTAAACAAATTTAACTTCTTGCCAAACTTTATTTTCCAAAAGGCAATTTTTCACATCTTGTATTTTATTTGTTTCCACATGCTAATTTTATTTTATACATATTAAATTGTTTGTTGTTTAATGTTCGTTGTGACTTATTCCATTTCCTTTGCGCGATTGTAAAACATTGTGTTGTATTCGTGGGGGAACTAATCTCGAGAGCAATAACCGTAAAATACGGAAGCACATCAACCAAGCACTTACTAAATCCCCTACAACTACTTGACTTAAGTATTTAATTTTCGGCAGAAAAATTCACATTTTTCTAGACTTAATTTCAAGCCATATTCCTTTATTTTCTGAAATACTTCCAAAATATGCTGTGAGTGCTCTTCTCTATTTTTACTTTTAATCAAAGTCTAAGTTCGCTGTAGCAAAATCGAAGTCTGCTAGCATATTATGCATGACTTGTTAAAAAATGGATCGGCGCTACTTTTACAGCATATTGTAGACTGTTTATCTTAGAGAGATCTCTGTGCGTATTTATAGTTAACCATTCTGCGCATTTTTCTTCTACTAGTATCTGTAAGTATGCTTCCGTCAAGTTTTGAAAATATCCGTCCTCCATTTAAATTTGCAAAAATAGCTTCCGCTGTTGGGAGGGGGTAATTTACATATTTTAAGCAGTCGTTTAGATCTGTTGAATAGTCGGTACAAATTCTGATTTTATTATTTTTTTCTTAACATATATCGTTGGTGCAGCCCACGGACTATAGTCAATTTTTTAATTACGCCTTGACTCTCTAGTCTTTCGAGTTATTTGTCAATCAATTCTATTGACGCATATGGAACTTGACTTTTTGGACGAAACACTGGGGTATAGCGTTTTCTTTCAATTCAAATTTTGCTTTGGACTTTTGTACCCAAACAAAGGCCCTCAGAAAAAATTTCTGGGTATTTTTGTTTTAGTTCTTTTTTTTACTTTGTCTGAACTTGTAGTACTACCGTCAGTTTTATTGCTAACCGAATTTAATGGTACGTTAAATAAATCAAACTCCTCCATCCAGTTTATACTGAATAGGTTTTGTGAGTTTTGCTTAACGTATGCTTTCAAATTCCTTTCTGTTTCATGAAAACGAAGATTTACGAAAGTTTCTCCCATAAATTTTAGTTTTTGTCCTTTAACCTCTTTTGCTATTTTTTTGTATTATTCAGGGGGTGGGCATTTAATTTTTTTTTCCGTGTATTTATCGTTAAGTCCGATCTTTTATCAATCTGTAGTTTCAGTTTTTTCTATTTGCATAGACATTAATATATTTTCTTTAAACATTAGCTGTTGCGTTTTCATTGGTGTAATGTACCACATTTTTCTTTTTTATTTTATTTTATTTTTTTTTACTTTACCCTTGCAGTACGAAGATGTGTGCCCATTTAAACCACAAGCAAAACATTTTTATGCTTGAATGGACAATATTTTTTTCAAATGCAAACTTCCTTGCCCAGCACAGTGAACCAACCTTCTTAGCAGCGGATTTAGTAATAGATTCGATGTAGTCATTCCACTTGAGGTCCGCTGAGAGTGTGAGGCCAAGGAGGTGTGGTGTTTTACTCTCAGTGAGGTTAGCCTGTTTCATGCTAATGGGTGTTAGGAGCGATTGTCTATGACAGTTAATAGCGAGCAGCTTAGTTTTGGAAGTATTAAAATTTACGAGACATTTCTTACCCCAGTCCACCACAGATTGGAGGTTCTTCTCGAGCTCGGCAGCGAGGTTTGCTTTGTCAACCTTGTAAGTTGTATAGTGTAACGTTTGAGTATATGAGAGGAAGAATAAGAGTGTGAAAGAGAGCATACTTACAGTATTTACATCATTCGGACTATTGTCCTCATCTTTGTTGCCATTTGTACGACGTTTCGACTGTTGTACGTTCCGGCCTTCTTCAGGTGCTAGAAATTTTGTACAAAACCCTTTATTACAATCACTGGGGTATATGAACTTCTTTCTTTGTGTAGTAGTACCTCTGATAGTCATGAGTTATCTCCCTCTAACCCTGTAAATTACTTGTTCCCCACTGCTGTCGCCTGGTATTGAACTCAAAATTTTTATCAGCACCTCACAACCCACAAACTCTTCTCAAACAAACAGTATGGTTTTTGCTTCACCAGGCCTACTGCTGATATGCTAATGACCATCACTGAGTATATGTACCAGGCTCTCGACAAGAATTGCGAAGCTCGAGCTGTTGCAAGGGTATTTCCAAAGCATTTCTATGCAACCTGTGGAGCTATGGTATAACTGGACAATTGTTTGGTCTAATCCAGTCATTCCTTTCAAATAGCACAATGAGGGTAGTACTGAAAGGACATACTTCCCAATAATATCATATGAATGCAGGTGTCCCTCAAGGCTCTATCCTAGGTCCTACGCTTTTCTTGATCTTCATTAACAATCTCCTTGATGTAATCGGTTTCCAAGTAGGAATATATGCTGACGACACCATCATTTACTCTCGACTAAAAATATGCTGAGGGTGACAAAGTGAACCTCACTGCCGAGTTGAAAAGGACCTCCAATCTGTGGTGGACTGGGGTAAGGAATGGCTCGTAAATTTTAATGCTTCCAAAATGAAGCTGCTATTAATTAACCATCATAGACAATCGCACCTATCTCCTATTAGCATGGAACAGGCTTGCCTCCCAGAGAGTAAAACACTACATGCCTCCTTACCCTCACACTCTCAGCGGACCTCAAGTGGAATGACTGTATCAAATCCATTGCTAAATCCACTGCTATGAAAGTTGGTTCTCTGTGCAGGGCCCAGAAGTTTTTCCCGTCTGAATCTATCCTGCATATATATAAATCTACCATCTGCCCATGTATTGAATACTGCTGCCACATCTGGTCAGGTACCCCTGCTTATCCCCTTTGGGGTTCTTGACAAAATTCAATGAAGAATCTGTAATGTGATTGATCCCGACTTGGCAGCTCGGCTGCAGTCGCTCTCTCACCGGCGTGATGTGGTTTCTCTGTGTCTCTTCTACAAATACTTTCACAGCTTCTACTCCATCCCCATCTCACCAGTATTCTCATCCTTCTATTACTCTCTTCCTGACACCCCCTATAACCTACCCTTCTTTCTCATCACGTTCCCCCTATGTAACCCCCTGTGCAACAGTGGCAGTAAAACTGCCTTGCTTGGGGTAAAATGATTAAAAAAAACATATTTATAGAAAAGATACGGGGAAACCACTCAAGTAGACTGCTACTGTTTAGCATCATATAAGACAAAGCAAGAAGCAAAAACCATGTGGTTATGTGGGAAAGGTAATAGTTAACCTATGACATGAATAGGTCAATATTCTAGTAATTGGAAAATCATTTTGCCAGGTGCCTGTTTCACAAGAAAAAAAGCAGTTCTTGAGAAAAGCTGTCCAAATGAAACTTACTTCTTACTAATAGAATACAAAGTAAATGTGGATGATTCACACTTGTGTACATGGCATGGCAAGTCCCACTTGTTAAGATCAGGGGTTGATGGGATCAAGACGTGTAGCTTATCAAAACTCATACCATGGAAATAGCAATAATGCAGTGAGATGTTCATGGCATTTTGTCTCAGATATGGTATCAATACTCTTTTTTGATCTCATCTGGATCTTGCAAAAATAGAGTAGAAAATGGAGGGTCAAATACTTTCTGGAGTGGATTTCGACTCTATGAAGATAGGCAAGTTAGGATATGGAAGCAATACTCCATTTTTGTCTGATAAGGCTCTTGTAAAGATAGAGTATAGCAGAGAGAGTCAGATACTGTTGTATAATATCTTGGTCAGTGTGGAATAATGCTGGGGGTCATTCATGATTGCCAGTGAAAATGACAGGATTTTGTGGAATTGTTAAATAATATTGTAGGGCGTGTGGAATTTTGTCAAGAAGTGTATTTTGCACTGGATAAAGCAGGGACATGTCACTGAGATGTAGAAGGCAGGTGGCTGGCGAATTTTGTTTTGATGGCCAGAGCCAAAATGGGTCTGTACCCGAGGTGTGACTGAGTACAACAAAATAACATGTGTTGGGCGGGTTAACTATTTAAATGAAGTTAACTGTCACAGAGTTTCAGTTTACAGTTGAGTCTAGCAGTTTCGTAGACAGCAGTTGGAGAGAGAAGGGTCAGCCAGTCTGCCTGGCTGGCAGCCTTGATGCATGTGTGCTCTGACCAGACCCACTCCACACCAAGTCTAAGAAAGGCAAATAAAATATAATTGCATATTTTATATATATATGTATTGATGTCTGTCTATTTTATCAAGAAAGTCATTTTAATTGCAGTTTATTTCATCAATTTATCTTATACAAAAAGTTACCAAAATTCAGTTCGATTGTGTTCTTGCTAAATGAGTAGGTTAATGGCTTGTCATTTATGAGAGGAAAACATAGTCATTTTCAGTTGCAGAATTAATACTTTTCAAAGCAGCATATACTTGAAGAGGGTATACAATCATAGTTTCTGTGGCTTTTTTGGACTCTATCAAGATAAGCAAGTGAGGAGATGGCAGCAATACTAAATTTTGGTCTGATCTGGTTCTTGTAAAGAGAGTATAGCAGGAGGGGGTCAGATACTTCCTTGCGTGGCTTTGGACTTTAAATGGCTTCAGAGTCTCTCAAGACAGGCAAGAGAAGATATGGCAGCAATAGTCCATTTTTGATCTGATCTGGCTCTTGTAAAGACAGAGTATAGCAGGGGGAGTCAGATACTTCTTGGGGTGCTTTTTAACTCTAAACGGTTTTGGATTCGATCAAGACAAGCAAGTGAGGATATGACAGCAATACTCTATTTTTGGTTTGATCTGGCTCTTGTAAAGAGAGTATAGCCGGAGGAATCAGATACTTCCTGGTGCAGTACAATGAACTGACAATTTTTCCTTCATCTTTAGCAATAGATATGATAAATGAATTCCACTTAAGTCTGGGGAAAGCTTGGGCTCCTGGTTTTCTTTCAGATGTTTTTAGAAAATGAAAAAATCTTTGATTCTGAAACAAAATCAAACTTTTTTTTAATTTTCTATTTCAGAATATAAAGATGGAAGAGAAAACAAGCAAAGAAGAGAATGATCATATCGAAGATTTGATAACTTTATTGTAAGTAAAAAAATAATTATGTTCAATAATCCTTTTAATTTTTATTGGAAATTTTTTTTTAAAATTGGTAAACACTAAATTGTAAAATAATAAACTACAATGTCATGAGCTTTTTTGCTATGAAAATGCAAAGGCTACTGAGTGAAAGAAAATGAGAAAACATTATCAAAGAAAAAGGACAATCAAAGAAGGAAGAAAGCAAGTGTGAAAAAACATGCTTGTAGCTAATCAATATTGGATTAATAATGAAGTCTCTAATTTTGTTAATATTTCCAACTTTATTGTTTTCATCCTTACAACATCATCTGCATAATGAAAAAGGATAAAAGCAAGTGTGAAAAACATGCTTGTAGCTAATCAATATTGAATTAACAATCATATATCTTTGATTTTGTTAATATTTCTAATTTTTTTTTTTTTTTTACATGAGACTTAGTTGCCAAACTTGAAGTATGCTTAAATTTATGTGGTCAAGTTTTCCCCTATGGAAATCTCATAAGAATTTCCATGAAAACATTCATAAAAAAGACAGAGGCGGTGGGAGAAAAAGTGAAGTCGAGATGCCATGTCAGGTCCAATAACATTGCAAATTCATGTTTGGATTTTATCAAGAACCTCATAGCAATACATAGCAGAGAGCACCAGACCAGATATGGCAACAATATTTAATGCGTGGATAAATGATAGACTCATGAATGCTTAAGATAAATTTCGGTAAGTCTAATTGTTTAGCATGGATGTGTGTTGTGGTGCAGTGGATATCGGCTCGGAACAAAAAATCAGGAAGCTGAGATCGAATTCCAGTGGAATTCATTGCATTCACTTATGCACAAATACCCTTGGGAAAGGTATTAATCCATCTCTTCCTTCCAGTTATGGGTTAAATAACAGGACAGATTGGGTTCTATAGCCTTGGCAGGCAACCAGTCTATTGCAGAAAGCAATAGCAACCTACTGCGGGATAATCTTCTGCCCAATCAGTCATGTCTCTTCAGAGACATGATCGCCCAAGCGTGTTTCATGTATGGCACTTAACTGACTAACTGAATTGTTTAGCATGACAGAGTGAACCAGCTTTCTTTGCAGCAAACTGAGCAGTTCATTCAGTGTAATCATTCCAGTTCATGTCAATGTGAAACATTTAAAAACTAATAATTCAGAAGGGAATAAATTAACAGATGATTTAGGAATCAAAATTTGTTTTTCAAGGAGTCTTACACATTTTTATTTTTCTAAGCAACTTCCTCATAAGCAAATATACACACATAAAGCAACTCCGCTACAGATGATCAGTGTTTTTTACCGAGCAAGGCGGTAACACCACTGATGCGCAGGGGGCTACGTAAGAGTGAAAAGATTGATAAAGAGAAAGCCGGAAACAACATCCTAAACAGGGAACAAGGAATGAGCCTCTTCACCTGTTCAATAGAGGTGGGAGGAGTATGAACTGGGCGATAGTTTAGTCTATCTACTCCAATTGAGAAAAAAAAAAAAAAAGAAAAGAGCAAAAAGATTGGAAAAGAGAAAGCATGAAACAACATCCTAAACAGGGAACAAGGAATGAGCCTCTTCACCTGTACAATATAGGTGGGAGGAGTGTGAACCGGGCGATAGTGTAGCTTATAGAACTTATATTTGCATGTCAGTTTAAAGTAGCCATATAAGGATTCACATATAAACAATTTGCAGGGAAACAAATTAATATTTCTTCAGTAGATCCAGTTTTTTTTTTCTAATCTAAACTTATTTATAAATAGAACTTTGTCTCTGTGTGTGTGTGTGTGTCTCTGTGTGTGTCTGTGTCCATAACCTATAGACTCCGAAACGGCTGAACCGATTTTCTTGAAAATTTACACAGTTGTACTATAAGCATCTGCAAGTTTTCTCAGCTAGGTTTTGTGTCGAGGTACCCCCAATAAATATGGATAATCGAAAAAATCGAGTTATAGAATGATTGGTCTGATTTTAATCAAATTAGATACACTCATAGACAAAGACATAAGAAACAATATTCAGAAGTTTCAAGGTTGCAGTTCTTACAGTAGTGCAGAAAATCAATAATATATATATATATATATATAAATCGATACCAGGAAGTCAAAATTTGACTTACATCCATTCAATTTTCTTTCAGTCTACGGTTTCGCTTTAACTGGAAACAACTATTGCTTTTTAGTCTTTCGTGTCAACGTCCAAAGAGTTTGAGCTCCAGGACCATGGATTAGTTTTAAAGCTTTCATTAGACCTGAGCAACGCCGGGCTATACTGCTAGTCCTAAAATAAGTTAAGACCTGATTACAATGGTCAAACTCAATTCAGCCTTTCACTGAGTTGAAATGATCAAAGTTTGTTGTATTTACTTCATTGGTGGAGGCTCTGCAGAAATTTTGCCAAGAATTTTGATAGATATAGCCCAAGAACCAGAGCAGATATGGTAGGAATATTCAATGAATTTTTTTTTTTTTTTTTTTTTTTTTTTCAATGAATCTACCATTAATCTACCATTCAATGAATGGTAGATTATGATTATTTTTCTATTGTGAGAAAATATTTTTCCTCGCTTATTCACAATGCCGTCAGGAAAATCTTCATTGACATAACTTAGAATAATTTGTTAATTTGGATTAATTCTAAAATAAGGAATTTGTTTTTTATTTCTCCAGACAACTGTCAGAAAAAAGCATTCTGCAAACTCTGCAAAAACGATTCAATGATGGGAATATCTACGTAAGTATATCTTTACCTATTTAAAATTACCAACTTTAAAATATTATTTTTTTAATTTTATGCTTCAGTCACTCAGTTAAGTGCTGTGCTTGATGCACTTAGGTGATCATGTCTCAAAAGAAACATGACTGACGAGGCAGAAGATTTTTCTGCAGTAAGTTGCCATTACTTTCTGTGGTAGACTGGTTGCCAACCAAGGCTATACAACCCAATATGTCCTGCTGTTTAATCCATAGCTTGAGGGAGAAGTGACAAATTAATACCTTTTGCAAGGGTACTTGCACATAATTGAATGCAACAAATTCAACTTGAATTCACACAAGTACCCTACTCAGCCAAAATATTCAGACAATAGGATTTTAAGTGACTTCAGCTGTTTTCACCCTGAACTCAAGAGTTGCTGCTCACAAAAAGCAGTAGCAGATACCTGTACTATATTCAGCTAAGATACATTGTAGAAATCCTTCAGACTTGATAAAAATTTTGAGCTGTAGTTTTTGGGCACGAGAATCAACAAGTGTGTGATGAATTAATTTCCACCTTGTTTCTGTGAATAACCTAAATCCTCTTTGTGGATCGATGTGTGAACTAAAGATTATCCTACCCCTTCTATCTCAACTTCAACCACTCTTAAAAGATATAAATAATTAACAAGAGACAAAGAACTTGAAATCACACACACACACACACACATATATATATATATATATATATATATATATATATATCACATAATCTAGATAAGAGGTCAAATGGAGGTCTATAAACAGGACCAGGTCATATTATCTCCTGACTGGCATAGATCTCCCCTCTCCCAACCGGGCAGTGCTTTGTGACCCTCACTATCTTATTGGCATAAGAAGCTTATGCTTCTACCTACATTTATACATGTGGCAAAATGAAGCAAAGCACAACTGATGATAAAAGGATGAAACATTTTTTGTTGATTTTGATGACAATCTGAGGTCTTCTTTTTTTTTTCTTTTCTTTTTTTTTATCATCCAAATCTGTTAATTTGTTTTGTTCAAGCTAAGTCTAGAAAAAGAAAACATTTCTAATTTTTATCCATAATGTTGAATGAGTTATTCAACTGTTTGACAAGATAAATCTCAAGTTGATGTTTAAAATTGCTACAAAACATTGTTGATTTTTTTTAAGATGGAATAATCTATCATGACATGTCTCTATTTTGAATTTAGATACATTGTATTTATTTTCAGTTTTCTGAGTTGAATTATCTATATTGCTTATAATCCATTATTGTATATAATTAGGTTACAATAAAATCTAAACTTATTTATAAATGGAACTTTGTCTGTGTGTGTGTATCCGTTACCTATAGACTCTGAAACGGCTGAACCGATTTTCTTGAAAATTTACACAGTTGTACTATAAGCGTCTGTGAGTGTTCTTAGCTAGGTTTTGTGTTGAGTTCCCCCAGATAAATATTGAAAATCAATAATCGAAAAAATCGGGTTATAGAAGGAGTGGTCCGATTTTAATCAAATTTGATAACATCATAGACAAAGACATAAGAAATGATATTCAGAAGTTCCAAGGTTGCAGTTCTTACAACAGTGCAGAAACTCAATATTATATATATAAAAGCTTTCATTACACCCGAGCAACGCTGGGCTATACTGCTAGTTTGTATATAAATGCTACATTATGAAAAAGTAATGTGGTTTGTTTGTTTGTTTTTGAGGCTTAACAACCTATCAATCCTTATGGGATCATTTTAAGGTCATAATTAGTGATTTTGGGTAAGGTTATTTTTATTTTTACAACATTTTTCTTTTCCTGATTCATTGGGATTTGATTTTAAGAGCAGGGTCCCCAAGTCCTACCCTTGTTATTTAACCCATAATTGGAGGGAATGAACAGATTAATACCTTTCCCAAGGGTACCAGTGCTTAAGTGAATGCAGGGTATTCAACTGGAATTCGAACTTGGCTCACCAATTTTTCTTTCCGAGCTGATATCCACTGCACCACAACACACATCCGTCACTATACACTTACAGCACCTGGTATTTCCAAGTGGTCACCCATCTAAGTACTGACCAGGCTCAACGTTGCTTAACTTCGGTGATCGAGTGAGAACCGGTGTATTCAACGTGATAGGCCATAAGCCGTAGTAAGGTGGAAGGAAACATATAATAAATGCATGGGGAGACCCTTAAACTGGCCTTCTCTGTAAGTGAAATTCTTACCCTTCATTGACTTACTTTCTATTGGTTAACCTAGTTCAACCCTTTGAATTCTACAACCCCCATTTAATTGATTGGATATGGTAAAAAGCGTGTTTCTAAATTTTTAAATTTCTCACTTTTTTTTTTCAATTGGAGTAGATAGACTAAACTATCGCCGGTTCACACTCCACCCACGTCTATTGAACAGGTGTAGAGGCTCATCCCTTGTTTATGATGTGGTTTCCAGTTTTCTCTTTTCCAAACTTCTCACTCTTACGTAGCCCCCGGCACATCAGTGGTGTTACCGCCTTGCTTGGGGTGATATGATTAAAAAAAAAAATATACACATATCAATTCCTAACAGTGAAATATTTCACTGCCTGATGAGGTACTAACAAGTTGTACTGAAACCCAACAGCTCTTGTGTTGCAGTAAACTGTTTTTATTATAAACGCTTATAATAAAAATATTACTATATATATGTATTGTAATTTTGTTATTACAATGGTTTATAAAAGCATTATATCACAACACAAAAATTTTCATGTTTCAGAACAATACTTATTTTAAAATAAAGGGTGAAAATGATTTATTTTAAAAATATATGATGAATTCATGGTTATTTAGAAAATTAGGGAGTAGTAGTTAGAGAATATGCTTTTAGGTGTATCAATATTGTTTAATCAAAAATGAGAATTAGATAACTATGGAGTTGAAGATCTGGATCATGAAAGGAAGCATGATGGCCTGGTGTCTAGACACATTACTTTTTAATTTTGTCTGGATAAGATACATAGTGGGACCATAGATTATTTAAATGGGTAGACAATAATTTTTAACATCAGGTTGGATTTTAGTTTGTATTTTATTAGATTTTGTACTACTTTATGAGTAAAGATGCTGGAATGTTTAGGTTAAAATTAGAATTAAATATTTATAGTATACTAAGTTATATTCTAGTTCATAAAAACAAATAAGTATTGTGTGGGTCATTTATTTTAGCAAAACAATTTTTAATTTTTAAGTTATATTGGAGGATAAGTTATAAATGAAGCATTAAAATTAAGTTTTCAAGAAAAATATTTTTGATGTTTACATAAAATGGTCAATTCATCTTTATGTTTCAGTAGTTATTTATTTTTAGGGAACCTTCAATCTGCAGCTTTTCACTCAGGTACAGAGGGCAGATATCGCAGAACAATTTAGAGGTTCTTGTTTTTTCCAGAACTTTTCATTTTGCTTTGGGGGTTTTGCTTGTATCCTTTAATTTCCAAAAATATGCAAAAAGGAATATTTGGTTTTAGTATGTGTTGTTTTTTTAAAGATGCTAAGTGTATATACCAACACTGTTTAAAAGTTTTCTTCGTAGATCCAATTTAAGCTGTTTTAATAAATGAGTTTTCATTTAATGTTATATTACATTGGTACACAATAGAATTTGTTAGACACCTATTTTCCAGTGGGCAATTGTTAGGATTTTGACAATTACATAAGTTTTTATTATTGTTATCTATACTATTTGGATAGTTATTGTTACTTTGGTTTGCATAATGATTTAAGATTTTATTATTATGATTTTTTTTCTAGATTATTTGTATAAACTATAACTTAATTGAAGGGTATTTTTATTAAATATTTTACTTCAAGGGTTATTATTAAGGAAATGTTTTATAATTAAATTGATGAACTTCAGCACTAACTTGGTGCTAATGATTTGATTAAAAGAGAGTGTATACCAAATGATTTTTCTATTTTTTTTTTTTTTTTTTATGTATTTGATATCCTGCTTTTTGTAGTCACTATTCTTTTCGGCATTATTATAAAAACCTATATGTTTATATAATACTTCTTCACTATAAAAGTTTTTACTAATTCTATCTTCTATGGAGGAGGGTATATGATTGATTATACTTGGTGGGGTGATTAAACTTTGGGTAGATGTATAATGGATATTCATTAGGTTTTATGTATGGTTGATCAGTATCATTTAGTTAATTAATTTAATTTAACTTAATTTATCTAAGTTAAGTGTTACATAAAAGAAGCTTACTATTTTTAAATTAATGTTGATTATTACTTTTAGGTTTAGACTTTTGAATTCTCTATGGATTAGTTTTCTTTTTTTTATCAGTTTTAAAATGTGTGGAATTTTGTACTATCATGAGTCCATCATCTCTATATAACCCTTGTCGTGTGTGTGTGTATATATATATATATACTTTTGATTTTTCGATTATATATATGTATATATTTTTGAATATATATATATATATTCTCTTTCAATTTTGTTTAACCCAATTCTCAATTTAACACCTCTTATTCCTTTAACCCCTTCCCTTTGTAAAGCTAGACGAAGCCAAATTTTCCATTTTTTTTACTTACAACTCTATCTAAATGTAAAATCTAAAATTAGACATTATTTGCTTCCAAATTTTTTGTGGTGTAAATTTCTCAAATCTTAACTGTCATTTTTTATTTCTTTTTTAATTTTTTCTTCTTTTTTATTTCCTTTTTTATTTTATTTTTATTTTCTTTTTGAAATATGTACTGTTGCTGATGACATGTGAAATCTCTCTTAGGGATTTTATGCCGAAATGATCATTCAACAATTTTGAATATTGAAAATTTATTTTATCTATATATATATATATATATATATATATATATATATGTGTGTGTGTGTGGACATTGAAGTAAACACCCAGAAAAGAGTCTGTTTTATGTTAAATGCAATCATAAGGCCATCATATATTATGTGTGGGATACAGTAATGGCTTTGTATTTTTTTTTTGTTTTTTTTCTTTTGCTTTCCAAGTTCCAAGTTTCCAATGCTACCATGACATACTGAAATGTTTTTGATACTGTTTGATTATTTCCATAACAGGAGTAATGCATGCTGACGTTTTATATAAATATCAATTCAACATTTTGTAAACAACAAAAATATCTGAGTCTTTAACTCACATCTCTTGACTGACTTGTTTTTATGATCAGCCATCACGTAACGTCCCATATAGCATCTGAGCACTTTCATAATTTATCAAAGCGTCAAGTAAGTACACTGTATAGTAAACATTTGCTTCATTATTTTGATTTTCTTTTTTTTTCTTTTTTTTTATTTCATTTCAGAGCTACATTGGGTCAATTCTTGTGGCTCTTAATCCATACAAAATACTCAATATTTATGGCCAAGACATGGTCAAAAAATATGAAGGCCAGCCCATTGGAGAGCTGCCACCGTAAGTGATTTTATTCTTCATCCTTTCATTTATTGTCGCAAGTTAACTTACTTTCCACAGATCTGTCAATGATTCTATTGGGATGGGAAAATTATAGTTACATTCTCTTTTATATTGGCCAGTGCAAGCTTTTCTATTATCAAAATGTGGAATATTCAATAACAAAAGAAACATAAACAAAAAGAAACTGAATTTGTTTACCCAAACACATATTGAAAAAAAAAAATTCAAAATTCTTGACATTCCCTTCCCTTCATAAACACAAACATCACTTTAGTCTGATGGAAGTTCTAAATGACAGAAATACATTACATGAAAGGTGTGAATTTTTCCTAAAATACATATATGTTGTGTGTGTGTGTGTGTGTATATATATATATATATATATATATATATATACACACACTGGCGTATGATACATCATGCACTAAAAGTCTGCCTCCTTCTACCAAGCGCCCATAGCTCAGAGATAGATTCTCTGACTGATACCAATTCAGTTGGGTTTCAATCTTGGGTTAAAAGCAATTAGATCTCTAACTGTACTGATGAGCTGTGATACAGTGAAACAGATATGTCTGCAGATGACTATATATATATATATATATATATATATATATATATAAATGAATAAGAATGAAGAAAATAATTGCATTGTTCAAAACATTCATTTAAAACTGTACTCAATATAAAAATAGAGCAATGAATATTTATTATTAATTATTACTTTAGAATGTGTGCAAACTACAAACTACTACAAAATTGTACATTTTGTTTGGACATTAGAAGAACAATGTTTTATCAGGTAATTAATAATGATGGGAATAAACATTTTATTAAAAGAAAAGAAAGAGGAAAGAGAAAGATATAGAAAGTGAAGTGGAAAATAAGTGAGAAAATATAGAGAGGAAAGAGCCAAAGGAAATGACTAAGAGAGAGAAACTTTAAATTTTGGCTAAAAATGAATTGCAGACAGATATTGACATCGATTACACAGTGTCTTGGCTCTGATCTTTGGCAATTTTAAAAAAAGTGTTGTACTTCTATAAAGAAAAATAAAAGAAAGAGGAAAAGGAAAGATACAGAAGGAGTCAAAAGTGAAGAGGAAAAAATTGAGAAAATGTTGGCAGGAAAGAAAGGAGACAATGGAAATGGCTAAAAAAGAGAAATTTTTAATTTTGGCCAGAAGTGAATTGCAAACAGATATATATATATATATATATATATATATATATATATATATCAGTTACATTGTTTCAAATTAAATCTTTTGACATCTTTTTAAGAAAATGATGAAATCACATACACAAACAGAAAATTTATTCATAAAACATAAAATAAAGGATATTTAAAAAAAAATATAACATGAAGATATAAATTCTTTAAACCTGATATAATAAATTGAAAAAAAAATTAATTTAAAATTAAAATGAATTAAAATAAAAAATGTAAATAAATATAAGCTAGTACATGACTAAAACTACTAACAGTAATAATCAAGTGCAATAAAAAATACTTAAAGCAACAAATAGATCACACTTTGTAATAGAAAATATAGATAAAATAAAAAGTGAGATTATGTAGTTAAAGTAAATTATCAAGATAGTAAGGTTTATACAGTAAAATGTTTACAATTGCTATAGTTTCGTACTTTAGATTTTGTAATACTAGCAGGATTGTAAGGTTAATTCTTTAATATGTTTATACTTTACTGTAGTTTCATACCTTTGATTTAGTAATATGTCACTTTTTATGTACTTTATAATTTCAGTTTTCTCTTGCAGATAGAGGAAACATGATCTGTTCACCAATCTGGAGATTCTAGCTTATTTGAGAATTTTCCATTTAACTTTAGGTGTTTTATTCTCCTCTTTTAACTTCTAAAAATATTTAGAAAATGATGTCATATTTTGTTTGTCCTTATTAGTAAAGGATGAGACATGATTGTAAAAAATGCATTTTAAAAATGGTTCATTGTATTACCAATATAAACTTTAGTAGCCTTAGGATTTTCTACTGATGAGATAGAGCACATATAGACAAGGGATATAGTTAAACACTTGTTAGATAAAGGGCACTGGTCAGGATTTGTACAATTACATAAATTTTTAATATGGGGCAAATTAAGATGAGTAGAAACAAAGAAGAATGTTCTATTTTCTATGTGATGCCTGTCCCTCAATATAGCAGTGAATGTTGGACAATATCATCAAAGATGAATGAAAATCTTGAAGCAACTGAAATGTGGTTCTACAGAAGGATGCTGTGAATATCATGGATCGAGCAGTTGAGCAATAATGGGGTTTTAGAAAGCATGTAAATGAAAAGGAAATTATTACTGAGCATCAGAATGGGACATGTGATGAAGAAGGAGGGCTTGGAGAATTTGATACTCACAGGTCAGAGTGAGGAAGAAAGCGACAGAGGAAAGCAGTGGATAACATATTTGTAGTGCCTGAGCAGGTGGATGACAGTGGGGTTTGAGTGGGGTAACTTTGCTTTGATATTGGAGGCCATCTACATTAAATCCAAACAACCCTCACTTAATAAAATCACGTTTAAATCTGGTCATAACACATAACATTGTATTTAAATATATGGTTCTATTATCATTTGGGCTCTCACGTGGTGTGATGTCATAGAATAGCATTGCAAATTTACAAACTGCGTTTGCTATTTTTGGTAACTGTTATTGTTGCTTAACAAAGTTTTATGTCAACACAAGCTAAAATCATCACTGATGATGGATGTTTTTATGTTAATGTCCTTGTAACCTTTTCTGAAGATGGCTCATGTGAGCTGAAAGGTTAGAACCAAATTAATAAAAAATTATCCAAATGTTTGAGAATTTTTATCTTTATTTTCAACTGAAATTAAAGCCAAAATACGATGTTTAGAACGGCTCATGATTAAACATAATAGACATTCATTGTCTCTTATATTAACAGTATATGTTTAGAAAATATTCAAATTTTCCAAAAACCTATGGCTATTTCAACAAGTGAATTTAACACCCGTCTCATTAGCAATAACAAAACATTGTTATATATATATATATATATATATATGTGTGTGTGTGTGTGTGAAAACACATCACCCCTTATGTCTGGCCACCTAACTCCCTAGACTGCAACCCATTGATTATTTGTGTGAGACAGTTGAATGAGACCAAAAAGTTCTTTTTAACAGTATAGATAAGCTGAAGGTAAGGATTATATCAGCATTTACCATTTTAAACAAGGAAACCACCCAGAAGAGATGCAGGAGATTCTAAAGACTCCTGCAGGCCATGGTTGAAGCCAATGGCAAATAAATTTACTCTTTAGTATTTCAAGATATTTTAGCGTAATTTTATTAAATATATCTGTTAAAATGAGATGTCAGTGTTATTTTCATTTTTTTGTGACAATTCATCCATTGCATCCTGCATATATTTGCACTGTCTACACAATCTAGGTATTGGGCACTTTTCTTTACTGAGTCAGAGATATTTGCCTTTTTCTTTTTTTTGTTCAAAATTTTCTTTTGGCTCATTGTTTTGGCTCATTGTCTGACGATCCGTAGTGTGAAACCGCGGTAGGTTTTGGCTCGCTTGAGATTTTTTTTGTGTGTCTTTGCTCTACTTTTGTATTTTTTGTACTGTGTATCGAGCACTTTTTCTTGTGGTTGGTTCCGTTTGGTTTTTTTTTCTTTACTGCGGAGTATTGAATATTTTGTTCTTATTCCGCGGATTTCTTTTTTTTCTCCCCTTTTATCCGACGCCTCAGTGCACCGGATTATAACGGAATTAGATTCTGTTTGTTAGTGGTTTTTGTTTATCTTAGTATAAATTTACAGCCTAAATACTTACAGAGTCTATTTAGTTATCGTTTTGATTTTTATATATATATATATATAAACAATGTTTTGTTATTGATGATGAGACAGGTGTTAAATTCACTTGTTGAAATAGCCATATGTTGGAAAGTTTGAATCTTTTTATATGCAATATATAAGATATGAATGAGAGTGTAGTAATAATTCTCAAATTCCAAATGTTTGTTGCTCATATTTTGGAGCATCGACCCACTTTCTTTATGAAAGACAGGTCAGCCACATCAGTGTTTTTGAATATCCCACACCTGTTTCAAAATCATGGCCTGAATCAGAATTTCTCAAACTGTGTGCCTGGGTGCACTAATGTGCCCTGAAAAGTAGCCAAGTACGCACCCCCAGTTAACACAACAATAATTTATGAGTTACTTTTATATTTTAAAAAAATCTTTATTCTCAAAAAGCTAAAGACATTAAGCACATGGCTTCAATGTTTAAATCAAGTCTTTGTTAATCAATATTTGGAACTCTGAATTAAAATTAACTGTCGATAATCCTTTCCTTTTCGCTTTTCTCATGGGATTTAAATCTGTCATTAGAAGCCTTGCAAAAAAAAAAAAAAAACACCAGATGTAATCTAATCTATCTAAACTTATTTATAAATGGAACTTTGTGTGTGTGTGTGTGTCCGTTACCTATAGACTCCAAAAGGGCTGAACCGATTTTCTAGAAAATTTACACAGTTGTACAATAAGCGTCTGCGAGTGTTCTTAGCTAGGTTTTGTGTTGATGTACACCCGATAAATATCGATTATCGAAAAAATCAGATTATAGAAGGAGTGGTCCAATTTTAATCAAATTTGATAACATCATAGACAAAGACATAAGAAACGATATTCAGAAATTTCAAGGTTGCAGTTCTTACAATAGTGCGGAAAATCAATAATATATATATATAAATTGATACCAGGAAATCAAAATTTGACTTACATTCATTTATTTTTCTTTCAGTCTATGGTTTTGCTTTAACTGGAAACAACTATTGCTTTTTTGTCTTTAGTGCCAACGTCCAAAGAGTCTGAGCTCCAGGATCATGGATTAGTTTTAAAGCTTTCATTATACCCAAGCAACACCGGGCTATAATGCTAGTCTTTCATGAATCCATCTATATCTGCTGATTGTGGCTTTCAAATCTGACAGAAAGTGGTGTCCATTGATCAGTTTGGGATATGGATTAAAGACGCTCAACTGTGTTGTTATTGAAATGTTTATCTATTAACCTGAGAAAATATTTTCCTATATTAATATTGGTTAGTTTGCAGTATGGAGGGTTAAACCCTCCCTTCCCTCTTTTACTTCCTTCCTTTTCACTTCCTTCCTTTTTCTTTTATTCTTCTCCTTTCCATTTTATTTCTATTTTATAACAATTTCCCAAAATTTTTAAAATTGAAAGTACATTCCTGAGTTTTAGTTATTCTGTAAGTTGCAAGTGTGTTCTGAATTAAATGGTGATTCATTGATTGATTTTTGACAGCTTATCAACTCTTTGCAGGTTATTTAAAGCCAGAAAACTATTTTTAGATTGTAAGATTTTTTTTTTTAGATAATAATGGTTTATTGGATACAAGTTTTACTAATTAACCCATAGATGGGAGAGAAAATGTGGATTCATATCTAATGATAATTTGATAAACAAAGAAGGAACTATAACATGGATATAATGTGGAGGATCCATTTTTTATCAAAATTAGTATACAAACTGATCCCTCAGTTTGTTCTTATAGTAGTTCATATATAGCTATATTCCAGTGAATGTAGATAAATCTAAGACATGCCTGTGGAGAATGCGTAAAGGTGGCAAATTGATACCTCATGACCAGCTGCTTTGGGTAGACAGAGATCAACAGCCAAGTCCATCTAGAGGAGGGAATTTTTAAAACTCTGCTGCCTTGAAAAACATGCAAAATGTTAAGTAAGTAAACCCAGACAGAGTGAGTTTGAAAAATACGATACTCCCAATTCAGAAGAAAGCAACACATAACCCATCTTGTGAACTTGGGTAAATGGATGGTGGAACAAGGTTTTTTTTTGTTTTTTGTTTTTTAGATAATAATGGTTTATTAATACAAGTTTTACTAATTAACCCATAGATGGGAGAGAAAATGTGGATTCATATCTAATGATAATTTGATAAACAAAGAAGGAATTATAACATGGATATAATGTGGAGGATCCATTTTTTATCAAAATTAGTATATAAACTGATCCCTCACTTTGTTGCTATAGTAGTTCATATATAGCTATATTCTAGTGAATGTAAATAAATCTAAAAGACATGCCAATGTAGCTAATCTGTGTTTTATTGATTTATTTATTCATGTTCTATGGCTTATCAACAGACAAGAAATTATAATGTGAATAAGAAATGAGGGATCAATTCTATATTACAATCAATATATATAAACTGATCCCTCATTTTATGGTCACAATAGTTTCTACACATTTATATTTCAGAGAATGCAAATAAATCTAAGACATGCCTGTGTAGATAATCATTGCTTCATTGGATATTTTCTTGTGATTTTTCACATCATATGTTTGGGAATTAGGATTTACTGACATTACCAACATTAAATGCGAAAATAGATCAAATATTAAATGCATTGATGAAGGAATGAGTGAATGTTTATCACAAGGAGGCTGACCATTCAAAAACTGTCAAATCGAATTAAGCACAGGTTTCACACAAGCAGACTTAAATTTTGGCTAACATGATGATTATTTATAAATGTTTCTTAAATCTAAAAATATTGAAAAACTAACAACATTTTTACTCTTATATATAAATATTTGTTACAAAATTAAATACTTGCATTTACCTTGATTAAGTTTCCCCAGGACAAAACGTGTCAGCTAAGATCAGTTTTCCTTTTGTCTATATTCTTACTTAAATATATAATGTAATCTCTTTAAAATAAATGCTTATTTCAAGAGACTTCTTTATTATTTTCCTGTTTTCAAATTTACTGACGAATTTTTCCTCCTTAAAATTGAAAATGTGCCCTAGAATTTTACTTATTCTAGAAGTGCACCCTGAAAGTGATTGTTGTTGATTCATTTTTTTTTATGATTTATCAACCCATTGCATGTTATTTAAAGTCAGATAATTTTTTTAAGTTCTAAGAATTTTTTTTTTTTTTTTTTTTTTTTTTTTTTGAGATAATGGTTTAGTGCTTACAAGTTTTGCTAATTAACCCATAGCTGGGGGGGGGAGAAGAGGTGGATTCATACATAATCTAAATTTGATTATCAAACAAGAAATTGTAATGTGAATATAAAGTGGGGGATCAATTCTATATTACAATCTCTAAACTGATCCCTCACTTTGTGACCATGGTACTTTCTACACATTTATCTACATTCTCTGGAATATAAATCTACAACATGCCTGTGGAAAATGGGTAAAGGTAGAAAACTGGCATCTCATAACCAGCAGCTTTGGGTAGATGGTGATCAATTATAATATGGATATAAAGTGGAGGATCAATTCTATATTATAATCACTATATAAACTAATCCTCCACTTTGTAGCCATGATAGGTTCTATGCATTTATATTCCAGTGAATATAGATAAATCTAAGACATGCCTGTGGAGAATGCGTAAAGGTGGCAAATTGATACCTCATGACCAGCTGCTTTGGATAGACAGAGATCAACAGCCAAGTCCATCTAGAGGAGGGAATTTTTAAAACTCTGCTGCCTTGGAAAACATGCAAAATGTTAAGGAAGTAAACCCAGACAGAGTGAGCTTGAAAAATACGATACTCCCAATTCAGAGGAAAGCAACACATAACCCATCTTGTGAACTTGGGTAAATGGATGGTAGAACAAGGTTAAGGAGAGATAACAAAACTACCAAATTTATTAAGAGCTACAAAGGAAAGGAAATAGTGGAGAGCCATGATAACCTATGTCCTGAAGAGACACAGCACATAGAAGAAGAAAACAAGCTTGAGTAAATGAATGACAGACTGAGGGTTAGGAGTGATAACAAGTCAAAATTTATTAAAAGCTACAAAGGACAGAAAATTGTGGAGATACATGATTGCCTGCATTCTGAAAAGACACAATCAGACAATGAGCTTGAGTAAATAAATGGCAGAACAAGAGTTAGAAGAGATAACATAAAAACAAAATTTCTCAAGAGATAGAAATACCAAGAAATTCTGGAGAGCCATGATCACCAACATCCTGAAGGGACATGGCACATAGCTGTCATTTATAAACGGACATCCTGAAGGGACATGGCATATAGCTGTCATTTATAAACGGACAGCAGTAGTTTTATCACTTGCTTCTTCATTAAGATTGCATTTCCAGGTTCATTCTAAAGTTTTCTCATTCTCTTTCACTCCCAATAGCCCCTTGCATTTTAGTGGCATTATGGCCTTACTTGGGATGAATTGAAAAAAAAAATCATAAAAAGTACAAAAATAAAAAGCTTTTCCAATTCAAAAAACTCTAAATTTGTCAATTTTAATGCTTACTTTAGCATACCTAAAAAAAAAAAAAAAAAAAAAAAAAATTAGGTTTTGGCAAGAACTTACAATCTTGTGGACTTTCAACAGCTGCAACAACTAAAATGGATAGCACATGTAATTCCAAGATGGCTAATTTTGAATTCAAACTTTCCTTTCTGCCAGAATAGTTTCCACCTCAAGGCAAGAGTGCCCAGTCTACCCTGCTATTTAACCCATAGCTAGAGGAATTTGGGTAGTTAGGTAGGTGATACTAGAGACAACTTTTGCTATCTTGATCAAATAGGTCAGCTCTTCTCCCTACTAATTCCTTGCTCATCTACTTATCCCGAAGTAGTGGCTGGCAATACAAATTGACGAAACAGGAACTACACTAAGTACAAGACCATCTCTGGCTAAGGATGAACTACAACTCCCCTTGACCTCAAGTATTATTAATATAGACCAGCATCTGGATATCCTTAGTTTCAGTTTTGTTACCACTTGATCCCTAAAAGCCTCTCCTTTACTCACATGTTAGTCTTTGTTTAAAGTGGATTCTAACCACATTTGAGAAGGAACTGTATCATTTAATCAGAGAAAAACATATGGTATCAAGATAAAATCACCCCTTTCTATGTGGTTGCCCATAGTATCACATCCCTACAAAGGGAAATGTAAGTTCAGATCCTAAGCATACTTTCTTAAGTCTCTCAAACACACAGATCAGTAACTGTCACTGACACTGTTTGCAAAAACAAACAAAAAAAATCAAGGTGTCTACTCCAACATGTGTATCTATTAAAGTAACATTTAGAGGAGTAAGAAATCATTTCAGATTAAAATCAATGCATCGGGATAGTGAAATATGTCTTCCAGAAGCTAAACAAAGTATTAAGAAACAGGAAAATCTCATTAGCAAAAAAAAAAAGAGTACTGAACTGTTTCATAATATTAGTCTTTCTATATGGCAGTAAATGATGAAAAGACTTGAAACAACAGAAATGTTGTTCTACAGCAGGATGCTGAGAATATCATGGACCCAACCTACAAGTAATGACAAAGTCTAAAAGAAGATTACCATGGACTGAGTATATGGATAACTAAAATTCATGGCACACTGTTGACAGCAAACACAGAAAGGTAATTACAAGAATTCCTACAGAAGGTAGTGAAGGAAAGTGAAAAAGAAAATAGTTGGGGCCAATTGCAAGAAGACAGAAAGTATGTTAGTAAAATGGACAATGCAACATGAAAATTACAAATTGGGGATGTCAAAATGAAACAAGTACAAAAATTTAAATATCTAGGAAATGTTTTAACTGATGACGAAAAATACAACGTTTGTAATTAGGATTATGAAAGGTGCCTCCTAAAAGCTAAGCAAAGCATTAAGAAAACAGAAAATTTTCTGTTAGAAACAAAGAAAATGGTACTAAACTGTTATTTAGTATTAGTCCTACTCTGTGACAGTGAATGCTCAACAATCTGCTCACAGATGAAGAAGAGACTCAAAGCAAAAAAAATGTGGTTCTACAGAAGGATGCTGAGAATACCATGGATCGAACATGTGAGCAAATATCTCAAAACAATGGAAAGAAAAAAGGACATTTATACAGAAAGAGACAATTGAAATTTCTGGGGCACATAGTGTGGAAAGAGGACTTGGAAAATATGATACTCACAGGACAAGGTTGAAGGCAAGGGGGATAGAGAAAAACAATGCATAACATTCTTTGACAAATTTGACTAAATGGAAGGTGGAACAGAGTTTAAGAGAGCTAACAAAAAGAAGATACATTAAGAGCTATAGATGACAGGAAATTGTGGAGAGCCATGATTGTGTATGCTCAAAATGAACACGAAGAATTTGTTTTTCATCAACATAGATTATTTTGCAGTCTATTCTTAAATTGCAAAGATACACCATGGAATTTCTATAAGTTTCATATGTAATGGGGTAGATATTTTTTTCATATTTTTTCTTTTTTGTTTTTCCATTGCAGTCACCTTTTTGCAATTAGTAGTGCTTGCTACAGCAGAATGTGTCGAGACCTGCAAGATCAAGTTGTTCTCATCAGGTTTGTAAAACTCCCGAGAGGATGCTTTCCCGACCAATACAATCTTAACCTCTTCAAGTCTAGAGTTAACTGTTATCTTTCCCTCATATCTTACTTCTTACCTCCTATCTCTTATCTCCCATAAAACAAACATTGCCCTGACACCCCCACCTCTTCAAACTTCAGTGAATCTTAGGCATTCTATTGACTGAAAATTATCTTTTAAAAATTAAAAAACCTAAAATTTTTGTTTGTTTTACTCCTTAAATTCAGTGCAACCATTGATAGTTCAACCCTTGTATAATATCATCTCTAATTTTTTTAAAGTTACCAATTGAAATTGTGATATAATGCTACTTATGCTTTAATTTGGTGAATAAAATTGAATTTAACACATTCATTGCTGCTTGGTATATTAGAATCCTTACCATCTATTTTTTGTAAGTTTAACGAAGATAAAATTCAACAATAACATTCAAAATGGTACTAGTCTAATTCAACAATAACATTCAAAATGGTACTAGTCTAATTCAACAATAACATTCAAAATGGTACTAGTCTAATTCAACAATAACATTCAAAATGGTACTAGTCTAATTCAACAATAACATTCAAAATGGTACTAGTCTAATTCAACAATAACATTCAAAATGGTACTAGTCTAATTCAACAATAACATTCAAAATGGTACTAGTCAATAATTCAACACTTGTGAATGGATTTTTATTTTTCATTTTATTCTTCTGTAAATTTCCAGTGGTGAAAGTGGTTCTGGCAAAACAGAAAGTACAAAACTGATTATGCAATATTTAGCTGCAACCAATAAAAATGACAATAGGGACATCACGGATCAAATTCTGGAAGGAAATCCTTTGCTGGAATCATTTGGAAATGCTAAAACCATTCGGAATGATAATTCCAGTCGATTTGGAAAGTACATTGAACTTTATTTTCAAAGGTAGGTTTTATTTTATTATTTTACTAAGTGGCCTTTTCTTGCAGTGTTTTAATCGATGTGGTGATGGACACCCCAAAAGACGATTATTATCCCAAGAAAGTACATGAAAATTCATGAAATGATTGGTTTTGGTTTTAATTTGTGATTTCAGTTGTAATTGTTTGTCCCTCTGTTAACAAAATAGCATATATATTATGTTCTGTCATTGTCTCAGATAAATAATGAACCTTTCCATTTTGATTGCGATGAGAGATAGAAGAAAAAAATGCATCAGAGATGCTAACTTTATTGAGTGAAAGAAAGAAAAACGGGAAAGGAAGGAAGGAAGGAATAAAAAAGGAAAGGAGGGGAAAAAATGGAAAGAAAGATAGGAAGGAAGAAAGGAAGCCAGAAAGGAAAGAAGAAAGAAAAAATGAATGGAAGGAAGAAAGAAAGAAAGAAAGAAAAGAAAGAACAGAAGAATGAAAGATAAGACAGAAGAAATAACACAAGAAAGAAAGAAAAAATGGAAGGAAGGTAAAAGACAGGAAGAAAGAAAAGGAAGAAGCATCATATAATTCTGCTTGTTCTTCTGCTAGTCAGTTAGCCCCATTTGTTATACTATGCCATTGTCTCAGATAAATAATGAACCATTCCATTTGGTTTGTGAGAAAAAATTGAAGAAAAAGATATATCAATGATGCTGTTTGCTTTTAGGGAGAAAAAGAAATTATAAATATTATATATGATATGATTATGAGAAAGAAAGAATGAAATAAAAAAGATAACATGGAGGAGGTGATAACACTCTCATGCATTTAATGTCTGCTTCATTGAAAGGGAAAAGTTTGTCAATTTTCATTTGTATCTTCTTCTTTAAATAACGCCCTGCATACACATTTACAAGGCTGAACTGAACTATTCAGTAGCTGATGATAAATGAGTGATGCTAGAGCTGTGAAATCTTGCACACATTAATGCTGAGTATTCTTATTAATGCCAAATACAGGTAGGGGAAACCAGAATAAAGCAAGTACAAAAATTTAAATACCCAGGAAGTGTTCTAACAGGAGATGGAAAGTGCGACACAGATCTGAAGGCGAATTGGCAGTCGGTAAAGGACGCGTTCCAGAAGCTGAGTAAAGTACTAACACACAGGAAAAATTTCACTAGAAACAAAGAAAAAAGTGCTGGAATTGCTATGTGATGTCAGTTCTTCAATATGGCAGTGAATGCTGGACAATATCATCGAAAATGAGGACAAAACTGGAAGCAGCGGAAATGTGGTTCTACAGAAGGATGCTGCAGATGTCGTGGACTGAGCATGCAAGCAATGATGAGGTGTTGGAAAGAATGGCAACAAAAAGGAAATTAATACTGAGCATCAGGAAGAGACAACTGAAGTTCCTGGGACATGCAATGAGGAAGGAGAGCCTGGAGAACCTGATACTGACTGGCTAGATAGGAGGAAAGAGAGACAGAGGAAGGCAGCGGATAACATATTTGCAAGGGCCTGATCAGGTGGATGACGGAACAGGGGTTGCCAGGAGTAACAGGAGCAAACATACTAAAAGCCACAAAGGATAGGGAGACGTGGAGAACCATGATCGCTTACATCCTGAAGGGACAGTGCACATAGAAAAAGAAGCAGATTCTTATTAATAACCGCATTGTTTCTTTGCATGGACAAGGGTAGACTAAAATGCTCATAGGTTGACTATGAAGGAGTGATGCTAGATCTGTGAAATTCTGTATACATTGATTCCAACTCTTTTTATTAATAACTGCATTTTTTTTAAGGAAACCAATATCTCATTTGAATGTTCAAAGAAATCTTCAAAACATAACTAGTAGTGACTTCTATTGAAAATGGACCAAATTTGGCATTGTGGTGTTATCAAGTACTTGCAGAAAGAGTTTAAACCTCAAGGACATTCATGCTGACATGGTTGTCACATTAGGGGATGATTAACCAACTTTATCAGTAGGAGAGAAAGGGGGAGTTTTGAAGATAACCCAATGTCTGGACATCCTGCAACTGCCATCACCGAGGAACATACTGACTCCGTTCAACACTTGGAGATAGATAACAGGCAATAGACTATAAATCAAATAACCAGTGCTATTAGCATATCCTGTGAATGAGGCAAGAATATTCTGTACAATGAACTTGGCATGACAAAGGTTTCTGCTTGATGGGTGCCATGTCTTCTGATACCCGGTCAAAAGTGCACCAGGCTGATCACATCACGATAAAATCTGATATTGTTTGAGGCAGAGCCAGCTGGTTTCCTTGAACGTTTTCTATCCCAGGTTGAGTGTTGGATTCACTATTTTGAACCAGAGACAAAGAGATAATCCATGCATCTATCTTTCAAAAGGGCCACACCATCAATGGAGAGTACTATGCCAACTTGCTGAGATAGTTATGAAAGTTTATCAAGAAAGGGATCTTCTTTCATCTGGTCAATGCTCCAGCACACAAGTCCTTGATTTTTAATGGCTGCTGTGCATAATTGTGGCTTTGAACTGGTTGATCATCCTTCCCCATTCTTTTGATTTGATGATCATCTGTTTCTCCTTGGCTGGGAACCAGTATCACAATGGTGATTATGTCATAATTGCTGTTGATATCTTTTTTGACCAACAGGATGAACAGACTTCTTTGAACAGTCAGTTGTCAGTTCACATGAAAATAAACAATGCGGTTATTAATAAGAAGAATTAAAATTAATGCATGCAAGATTTCACAGCTCTAGCATCACATGGTCATAGTCAGCCTATGAACGTTTTAGTCCACCCTTGTACCTGGAAAGAAACAATGCAGTTATTAATAAGAATCAGTTAAGTGCCATATGTGATACACACTTAGGCGATCATGTCTCTTTCGAGACATGACTGACTGGGCAGAAGATTATCCTGCAGTAGGTTGCCATTGCTTTCTGCGGTAGACTGGTTGCCGACCAAGGCCATAGAACCCAATCTGTTCTGTTATTTAACCCATAACTGGAAGGAATAGATGGATTAATACCTTTCCCAAGGGTATTTGTGCATAAGTGAATGCAATGAATTCGGCTGGAATTCAAACTCAGCTCCCTGCTTTCTCTTTCCGAGCCGATATCCTCTGCACCACAACATATATCCTTACCAAGTCTAGAAAAAGGATCCATGTGGAGTGTCAATTTTTAAGCATTTTTTTTCCTTTTCAGTTTAACCTTTCTTTTGACTTCTTCATAGGGTTTGGATGATCTTGCTCTCTGATAACAGCTAAAGAGATAAGTAGATTCATTCCTTTCCCTAGAGCATTAGTACGAAGTGAACTAAAGCTGCTTGAGATATTCCACTGATTATTTTTTCTGTGCTAACACTGAGTACCTACCTATCAAGGCATAAGTTTATTTGATTTTTTTCTAGTAAACCCTGTAAAAATTTCAGTTTGGCAATTTTAATTTTCTCATGAATCATAATTCATAATTTAATAATTGAATAACTCCATGTGAGTTTCGGATTATAATATTTTTTTTTTCGAGCAAGGCGGAAATGCCACTGATGTGCAGGGGGTTACATAAATGTATAAAGATTAATTAGAAAAGAGTGAGGAGTACAAGCTAGTTAGAAAGGAACAATAGAAAGCTGAGAAAGCAGGTGCGATGACAGATATACAGGTGGAGAGAAAGGGAAGGGGAGGGGAGAGAGCTAGAGGCCAGTGGTTAGTAGATGAGTATTAACTTTGCATTTAAATTTCTGGAGGTTGCAGCCATCAGGAAAGCAAGAATACGGGAGTGAGTTCCACAGGCGGGAAGTGCGAGAGAGGAAGCTGCAGGAGTAGAATTGTCGTCTGCATTTGGTTAACCTGACTGTATACCCATGAAAATTCCCCTAGTAGATGATAAAATATTTGAGCTTAACAACTTTAACAAAACATTGCAATAACAAGCATATGGGATTGAACTAAAATATTTAGAAGCTGACTATGAACAATTGATGCTAGAGCTGTGAAATCTTGCATGTATTAATGTCAACTATTCTTATTAATAGTTGACATTAATACATGCAAGATTTCACATTCTTATTAAAGGATGTGCGTTGTGGTACGGTGGATATCGGCTCGGAACGAGAAACCGGGGAGCCGAGTTCGAATTCCAGTTGAATCCATTGTATTCATTTATGCGCAAATACCCTTGGGAAAGGTATTAATTCGTCTATTCCTTCCAGTTATGGGTTAAATAGCAGGACAGATTGGGTTCTATGGCCTTGGTTGGCAGCCAGTCTACCGCAGAAAGCAATGGCAACCTACTGCGGGATAATCTTCTGCCCAGTCAGTCATGTCTCTTTCGAGACATGATCGCCTAAGTGTGTATCACGTATGGCACTTAACTGATTCTTATTAATAACTGCATTGTTTCTTTCCAGGTACAAACGTGGGTTAAAATGTTTATAGAATGACTATGAATGAGTGATGCTAGAGCCATGAAATCTTGAGTCGATATCCACTGCATCACAACACACATTCTACTGAGTAGAATTCTTCAAATCACAAACTTCAAAACCTCACGCCACAAAAACTCTCACTTTAAATCTGATCTGTTGGCATTTCGAAGAAATAGAATTGATTCTCCCAATTCACAAAGTTTTGGAGCTATTTTAAACTGAATTTAAAACAAAAAAAATTAAATTCACAAAGTTTTTATGTTATTTTAAACTTAATATAGATTGAAACTTTTAAAATCACTAATTTTTCTCAGTTATTTTAAAAGCTAAATTTTTAATTGTTCCCCTCTCATCTGGACAAAAAATCTGGACTGCATGTTCAACCACCAGGCAAACTTTCAATTCAAGGATCATCCTGAATCCAAAAAGGTTTATGTAGAGCAAGTGTGACCCGAGTTAGAGGGTTTTCAGAGACATGGAAAGACAGGCAGACAGAATTTGCTGTTTATTTATTTAGAAGATAGAAGATAATGAGTATGTTACATAAATGATTTTTTAATTATTTTTCAGAGGAGTTCTCAGAGGAGCTCGAACATCACAGTATCTGCTGGAAAAATCCCGGATAGTCAAACAAGTAAGTAAACAATGTCTAATCGACGGTAAGCTATTTAGACGATCAGTGGATAGAACATTAGAAAAGATGAATAGTTCAATTGTGAATTGTTAATATTTTAAAATAGTTTATTTTCGGTTATATTTAGGTTAATATTTTAATAGTAGTTACTCTTTCTTGGCGGATGTGCATTGTGGCGCAGTGGATATCGGCTCGGAACGAGAAATCGGGGAACCGAGTTCAAATTCCAGTTGAATTCATTGCATTCACTTGCGTGCAAATACCCTTGGGAAAGGTATTAATCCGTCTCTTCCCTCCAGTTATGGGTTAAATAATAGGATAGATTGGGTTCTATAGCCTTGGTCGGTAACCAGTCTACCGCAGAAAGCAATGGCAACCTACTGCGGGATAATCTTCTGCCCAAGTCAGTCATGTCTCTTTTGAGACATGATCGCCCAAGCGTGTATCACATATGGCACTTAACTGACTGACTCTTTGTTGTTTTTTTTATTTTTTTTATTTTTTTTTTAATCATTGCACCCCAAGTAAGGAAGTAAAACCTCATCTTCACAAGAATTGAATTAGCGGTTGAGCATAGAAGAAAAGAAAGAGTAAAAAATAAAATAGCAGGCCTCTGCGAAATCTTTTTTGGTATAAATTGAGAAAATTTAATTTAATAAGAGAAAATGTGTTTGAAGTCATGTGGAAAGTTTTATTTCTTTTTATGTGTCCAGCATTTAGATTTTTGCCAGTGTCAAATTACTCGCCATTTATATTATCAGCATTTGGCACTTCAAAGAACATTATTTCAACTATCAAGAGAAGGACTGGAGTCAATTGAATAAGATATGGGAATTGCATTTAAATTCTTGGAGATTGTAGCCATCAGGGAAGCAAGTATACAGAAGGGAGTTCCACAGGCATGAAGTGCGAGAAAAGAAGCTGAGGTAAAAGTAACAGCTGCATTTGGTTGATTTAACTGTAAAAGGGTAGGATTTTGTTGCCAGTCTGGTTGCTCAAGTGAATTCTTGTGGAAGAGGCACCAGTGAGCTAAGCTCATCTGAGCAGAAGCCATGAAAATATTTATAGAAGATACAGAGGAAGTCATGTCTCGTTGGTGAGAAAGCTGCCAGGTTGGGACTGATCACATTACAGATTCTTCCTTTGGAGCCTGTCAAGAACCCTGCAAAGAATGGCAGGGGCACCTGACCAGATATGACAACAGTATTTAATGCACGGGCGGATGGTTGACTTGTATATGTATAAAATGAATTCAGGCAGAAAAAACTTCCTGGCCTGCCCGACACAGTGGCTCAACCTTCTTAGCAGTGGATTTAGTTATTGATTCAATGTCATGGTTTCACTTGAGGTCGGAAGAGAGGGTGAGACCAAAGAGGCGCAGTGTATTGCTTTCAAGGAGACTCACTTGGTCTATGCAGATGGTGGGTAGGAGGGACTGCATGTCGTGGTTGACAGATAGCAGCTTTGGTTTAGAAGCATTAAAACTTACAAGTCATTTCTTACCCCAGTCTACCACAGAGTGGAAGTTCTTCTCAAGATCAACAGTCAAGTTATCTTACAGCTTTTTACATTCTACACCCATTACCGCAGCCAAAATTTCATTAGTCTTATCCTGATTTTCTAAGCATAACTGAAATGTGGCATAAAGTTAAAAGTATGGCACACCCAGTGAGGATCAAACTCACTACTCAGTTGTAACTAATCTAGTAAGACAAGCTTGCAAAACATTGCACCACATCAAAGTGCACACCCTGGTCTTGTATAGATTGACAGAAGCTCTACCAAGGCTAATATATTGTAATATTGAATAGAGAGAGATTTATTGTTGTTGCTGAGTAGGGCAAGTTGGTTTTTTCATTCTTTTTAGAAAATCAATGCCATAATCTATTGATATGTGTTTGTAGCCTCGTAAAATTAAGTCTCCTTTTAAGTGCAGAGTTATACCTCATTAAGTATGATTTTTTTTTTCTCACAGTCAAAAGATGAAAGAAATTACCACATTTTTTATGAGATGCTTTCTGCCAATGAGCAAAGAAGAAAAAAAAAACTATGGATTACAGTCAGCTACGAAATATTTTTACCTAAATCAGGTAAGACGTCTGCAATATAAATATTCATCTTCTGAAATGTTTTCACCTGAGCAGGTATGAGTTTTTAAGTATTCATATTCAATATGTTTCAACATCATCAAGTAAAAGGCCTTAAGTATTTTTTTTAATCATATCTCCCCAAGCACGGTGGTAAGGCCACTGGTGTGCAGGGGGCTTCGTAAGAGTAAATAGATTGGAAAAGAGAAAGCCAGAAACCACATCCTAAACAGGGAACAAGGGATGAGCCTCTACACCTGTTCAATAGACGTGGGTGGAGTGTGAACCGGGCGATAGTTCAGTCTATCTACTCCAATATTTAAAAGCATTTTCACCTTATCAAGTTTTTTATTATTTGTGTGGCTGTTCAAGGCCTGAAATATTTGTATTTGAAACATTTTGATCATATGCACATTATACCCTCGGGAAAGGTATTAATCCGTCTATTTCTTCCAGTTATGGGTTAAATAACAGGACAGATTGGGCTCTTTAGCCTTGGTGGCAACCAGCCTACGGCAGGATAATCTTCTGCCCAGTCAGTCATCTCTCATTCGAGACATGATCATCCAAGCGTGTATCACCATATCAGGCAAAGCTCTTAAAATTTTTGTATTTGAAATGTTTTGAGCTTATTAGACTAACAGCCTTAAGTATTTCTATTATAAAAGTTTCCTTGTTATTAAGTAAAAAGGCTTTAAATATTCTGCATAGACAAAGCTGAAAAATAAAGATTGTGTAGCTTCATCCCAGATGTGGCAGCAATACTGCATTTTTTGTCTGATCTGACTCTTGTGAATGGAGAGCATGGCAAGTTAAATTGCGGACTGGAATGAACTTGAATCCTTTTTTTTGTTCAAAACATTGTAACCTCATTAAGAGTGGAACTACTTATTGTGACTAGAGAAAAATTGGGGTTGGGGAATGTTGTAGACCCAGAAGAGGTTCGGACGAAAACACAACTCGGGTATTAGTGAAACAGATATATATTAGCAAAAAACATATACAAGAGTGTTACACGTCAAGCTGACTGCCAAGTATAGACCAGGGAGACTCAACCAACTCAACTCCTCATTCAATCGTCCGACGTAGAGAGACATATCTCTCAGTATTTATAGTCATAAGAAGAGTTCATTATGGTACAATGGGTAGGTCCGCTAACAGAGAACGAAAATGATTCAACTTTATGGGTTTATAATGAGCAAATATATTAAACCTTAGAAAAATGTTTTGATGAATTTGTGGTAGAGAGATAAGCAGTAGTAAGAGTACTGAAATATACCCTTTCCTCTTTATTATGACAGTGACAGAGAAACTCTCTCTCTCTCTCTCACTGTCTCTCTCTATTTTTTCTCTCAACACACACATCTTTTGCTTCTTTTCTATCCTTCCATCTTTCTTGTAACCTAGATTATAACCCGCTTATAGCTTATGTGGTCAACTGACGTCATGTAAAAATAAACCAATGACTAACACTCCTGCCAAAATCAAATCAGAAACATGTAGGCATTAAGAAAAAATAAAAAGATCTGTGAACATATGCATAGCCTTTTTAGTTAGTCCATCTTCATACATCCGTGGGTGGCACTTGTGGTAGCCATTGGAGATACAATCAACACACCAACTAGCCAAAAGATTACTTTTGTGCAAAACCAGATATGTACTTAAATAATATTCATGAAAAGAATATGCAGAAAACCAAGCAATGAATGCAAGTGTACAATTCACAGACTCAAATACTCAGAACATAATATAACATAGCACAAACAGTAACCTGATACTATATTCCACCGTATATGCTATTTTTACATGAATGTACATATACATGAAAGAAAAACTTTCTAATCCGAACACCACAATACATACACTATCAGTCATAATTATTAGGCCACAATCATGTATTTCATACTATTTCTTTTTAGTATTTATTGCCAAGTGGATAATTCGAAATGAAAATAGAATGGTTCTTTTGTTATTATTACTTTGCAAAATTTTACAAGGCAAGGAAGCAAAGATGAACTCATTCGAATCACTCTAAATTTTCTTCATTCTTTTGTTGATGAAACTGCAATATAGGTAATTATTAAATATTTATAAATTCATTTGATGCACATGTTTACCTGGCCTTTATTCATTTATTATCTCAACCTTGTCTATACCATAAATTAACTGCAAATAAAAAAATTTAAATATTGTGAATTGCTGCAGGCTGGATTTGCCTTCTAATTTGGCAACACTATGAAACAGGAAAACAATTTTCAAAACTGCTATTTGTTGCCAGATGTTGCTGGGATGTAAATATTGTTTGGTTCAATGCTTCTGTTTTATAATTCAGGGGGACAGCTGTACTATTTCCTGGTCGAAATGATACTGAAAATTTCCAATTGCTGACCAGTTCTTTGAACGTTCTTGGCTTCACTCAAGATGAGAAGGACACCATCAACAGAATTTTGGCATCTGTCTTGCACCTTGGTAATATTTATTTCACAATTAATGTAAGTATTTTTTTAATATTCTTTTCTTTTATTTTTCTTTGTGAGATATTCAAATCAGATATGTCCTTCAAGAAAGGTCTATGCATAATAAAGATTTATTAACTGGCCTCTGTTATGGTTAACGATTGACATAACTATTTTAGTTTAAAACTGTTGAATTCAGACAACTTAAGATGATTATTACATACTATAAAAAGAAAGAAGATGAAAGAAACCATTTCTTTTTTTTTTTTTTAAATGATTTTTCCCTAAGCAAGACAGTGTTGCCACTGGTGTACAGAGGTTACAGTAAGAGAAAAAAACAAGGTACAGGGGATGTCAAAGAAAGAATAAAAGATGAATTGGGATCAAGAGGATAGAAGATGGCAATTGAAATTGTATTTAATCTTTTGAAGATTGTAGCTATCAGGGAAGTCAGGGAAGCAAGCAAATGGAAAGGAATTCCACAAACATGAAGTGCGAGAAAAGAAACTGTTAGAGTAGAAGAGATGGTTACATTTAACTATTTTGATATTAAAAGAGTGAGACCTTGATGCCAATCTAGTAGCACGAGTAAACACATGTGGATGGAGTACCAGGGGAAAAAAAGCTCGTCAAAGCAGTTACCATGAAAATACTTGTAGAAAAGACAGATATCATGTCAGTGAGAAAGTGACTGAAGGCGGGCTACCAAGTCAGAATCAATTATATTGCAGATTCTTCTTTGGATTTTGTTGAGAACCTTGAGAATAGCAGGAGCAACTGATCAAGTATGGCAACAGTATTCAATGCATTGACAAATGGTAGATTTATAAAAGTGCAAAATTGATTCTGATGAGAAAAACTTCCTAGCTAGACACAGTTAACAAACCTTCCTGGCAGCTGTAGATTTGATGTAGTCTGTCCGAAGTCAGGAGGCAATAATTAGGAATTGGTGGAGTTAGGTCCCTTGATGCTTGAGTGTCAATCAACATGATCACCATCAGGATATCTTAGCCTGTGCTGATATCATATTCACACACCAACAAACCATATTTTTCTTTCTCCTTCACCATCTTAGTCAGCTTGTCACAATTGATGACAATTCAAGAGACACACATACACCAATGAATAAATAAATATTGATTGAAAATAGAGAAAATGACAGTGTTGTTGTGTTTAAAGTAAGCTAATATCGGAATTAGACAATAATGGAGGGTGTGCAGCAGATCTTTTGTTTTTCAAGTTGGGTACAGCATACAAATCAAGTGGAGCCAGTCCCAATTGTATAAGTAATAATAATTATTGCCATAACTTTTATTGTAATTATAAATTAAAATATGTTTAATTAATACTAAAATTTATAATATTGTTTCTTCATTTCATATCATGAACTGCTTTTAAAAGAAACCCAACAGGTTTATGGGTGGTCTAGTTAGTAATAATTGACAATGTTTAATCAAAGGAATTCTGATAACTTGAGTCTATTACTGCTGGGTGAGTACAAAATAATAATGGCTCCCTTTACTGACTCTTCAAATCTGGGTGAGATGATGAAAAGAAATTTGTGAGCCTATGTGAAATTTTCTTTGGACCAATGTAAACCTTGTCTTTACAGAAATTAGCTAAAGAAATAAAAACAGCAAGATACAAAATCTTTTTTGATATAGGAAGAAAATTTAAATTAATAAGAGAAAAGTTTCTTTCTGTTCACACATCAAGCATTTAAATTTTTGCCAGAGTCAAATTACTTGACAATTATATTATCAGCCTTAACCAAGGACATGGCACTTCAAAGAAGTATTTGTTTGTTTGTTTCAAGGTTTAACGACCTATCAATCCTTATGGGATCATTTAAGGTCATAATCAATGATTCTGGATAAGGTTATTTTATTTTTACAACATTTTTCTTTTCGAGTATCAAGATTCATTGGGATTTGTTTTTAAGGTCAGGGTCCCAAAGTCCTACCCTTGTTATTTAACCCATAACTGGAGGGAAGGGACGGATTAATACCTTTCCCAAGGGTACCAGTGCTTAAGTGAATGCAGGATATTCAACTGGAATTTGAACTCGGCTCACTGATTTCTCTTTCCGAGTTGATATCCACTGCAACACAACGCACATCCGTCACTATACGCTTACAGCACCTGGTATTCCCAAGTCATCACCCATCTAAGTACTGACCAGGCTCAACGTTGCTTAACTTCGGTGATCGAGCGAGAACCAGTGTATTCAACGTGGTAAGGCCATAAGCCCCAAAGAAGTATTTAAATCTGTCTCTCTTCATCTATTTTTGAATGTATGCAATCACATGTCTCTTCTGTGACAGCAATATTTGAGCAATAAATTTATTTGGCAATAAATTTTTAAAAAATAGTTTGATATACATCACTTTTTTAAAACACTGGGGTGACCTAATAATTATGGCCTGTAGTGTATGTAAGATAGATTCTGGAGAGAAATTGTTTTTGCATGGCACAGAGAACCAACTTGACCTCACAATAGTCGGCCTGGGTATGACATAAAACTACATCCAACAGTAAGGCTTCTAATCAGGAGGTTTTGAGGAGCACCACCTCTCAATTTCTGTTGTTCCCAGGGCAGTAGCACCTGTTAGGGTCCAAGGTATAGGCAAATAGCGAACCCCAACTATGGTAAAAAAAATAAATATAAGGATAAAAATTAATTTTCATAGTAAACAAAAAAAATGTCAGCGGTAGATTTGTTATGTTATGAAATGACAATAAATCCTTTTACTGACTCACTTCAAATTCAGATGAGCTGAAGAAAAGAATGAAGAAAACCATGTGCTTATGTCAAATTTCTTTTGGACCAATGAAAACCTTGTCTTCACAAGAATTAGCCTTTGAGCCTAGAAGAAAAAAAAAAGATAAAAGCAGGCCTATGCGAAATCTTTTTTTATATAAAATGAGAAAATTTAAATTATTAAGAGAAAAGTGTTTGACGTCAGGTGAAAAGTTTTATTTCTTTTTATGTGTCCAGCATTTAGATTTTTCCCAGTGTCAAATTACTCGGCAATTATATTATCAGCATTAACCAAACACTAAGCACTTCAAAGAACATTTTTTCAACTATCAAACTATCTCTCTTCATCTACTTTTAAATATATGCAACCATATATCCCTTCTGTGAGCATCAAACTGTTACTTTTGTTTTCAGCATTTTGGAGTATTTAATATGTATCGGATCAATTAATTTTTTGTATGAACATTTTTTCTTCATGGCAATTTGTTAAAACTATGGACTTTTAAAATTTATGATTTATTTTCCTGAATTAAGTTACTAAAAACTTCAAGTGCGTAACTTTGTAAATAAATTCCTTATTTTGCTAAAATTATCAATGTATTTCCTCGTCATTATCTACATTCATTAATTTTCTTGGAAAATGTAAACTAACTGTTCATTTTAACCCCCCCCCCAAAGCCCTACACTGCTTGGTGTAAAAGCAAGAGAAATAAAAGAAATGCTAGACAAAATTGAATAATCATTGACAAAACCTTATCTAAGAAATTCAGGAAACCTATGACTATTCCTACTGTAGTCAGTCAGTTAAGTGCCATACGTGATACATGCTTGGGCGATCATGTCTCGAAAGAGACATGACTGACTGGGCAGAAGATTATCCCGCAGTAGGTTGCCATTGCATTCTGCGGTAGACTGGTTGCTGACCAAAGGCTATAGAACCCAATCTGTCCTGCTATTTAACCCATAACTGGAAGGAAGGGACGGATTAATACCTTCCCCAAGGGTATTTGCACATAAGTGAATACAATGGATTCAACTGGAATTCGAACTCGGCTTCTCGTTCCGAGCCGATATCCACTGTACCACAACACACATCCTCCTACTGTAATACTAAAACTAAAATTTGTTTTATAAAAGTTTTTTTCTTTCTTAAATTATTTCAGCCTGACACTGATGTTGTCCAGTTGGGCTCAGAAGCTGAAATTAAATGGATCAGCCATCTTCTGAAACTTTCTTCAAATTGGCTGAAAACAGATCTTACTACCAGAGTGATGGTAAGTTGAAATAATCAATGAAAAAAATGGTAATAAAAAAATACTGACAGCATTGCGCAAAGAGTGATTAAAACACTTGGATGAACCAGAATTTGCTGAGACATGGATCTGGTGTTTTATAGGCCAGGCTAGGGCTAAAAAATTTGGAAAAACAACCAGGTGAGTGGAGGAGAAAATGAAAGAAAATTACCTCTTTCTAGTTTCAGCAGGTTGTGAAGCTATAATGAAAATTTCTGTTGTAGCATACCACAAACAATTTTAGAATTTCACTTTTGTCGAAATTTCAGAGATTATAAAAATAAGTTGACAACTGATAATGTTGCACCTTCTGTGTTAAGCTTATGTAGCCCTATACCCTCTTTGATTGTTAAAGATATCTAGTACTGCAGCTGATAGATGGAGTGAACTCTTCGATTTGGACCTGCCTTACCCCACATTGTGATGAGGTTGATTGTAAGATCAATTCATTGCAGATATTCTCATATTGGGCTACTCCAAGTAGAGCAAAGATGTTGAGTAACAAAAAAATAACACTCAAAATAATATAAAAAAATATCACCATTTTTATATTCAATATTGCATATAATGGTTTGTTAGTAGTTGTTAGCATGCAAGTGTTTGTTAACCTAATTCATTCCTAAATCAGACATGAGTTAAGCTGGTACTATTTGGCTTGCAGATTTAGTAAAATTTTTTTAGCTGATTTGGTAAGTTTGGCTCAAGGCTGATGTCAGAGTTTCTCTTTGGCAGTTAGTCATGTACATTATCTTCTCTTGTCTTCTCTTTATTTTGCATTCCTTGTTTGTATTTATTGGTGTCTGCTAAAAACCGATGCAGTTGGGAGAATTAATATTTCCCCCATCTGTAATCTTCATTGCCTTTTGTCCTGGGAAATAAATTATTTCCCAATTTCGAAGTTTCTTCCTTTTCTCGGTGATGGTCCCTGGCTTTACTCTGCCCACAGCTCCTTCCCTCTCTCTGGTGGGTCATCTGTGGCTGCTGCGCTTCCTTCCTTAATCTCTCTTCTAATAATCTAATCTCTCTCATAATCTCTTATAATCTCTTATAATCTTATATAATCTCTTATAATCTTATATAATCTCTTATAATCTCTTATAATCTTATATAATCTCTTATAATCTCTTATAATCTCTCTTCTAATTAAAAAAACAACTATTGTTCCACATGCACTGTTTTTACTTCTTTCTGATTTGATCGTTGAATAAACAATTGGCCTTCTCTCCTTCCCTGATCCATGTTCAAAATGTTCTCAGGGAAAATCTTTTAGCTTACATTATGGTGGTAATTATTCAGTAGAAATGCCAGAATTTTGCCATATGTTTTTTATCAAAACAAATTAGTCTGTGTCCATTGTTTTCAATTTTGGCACCTCTGCAAGGAAATTTGCCAAGTCAGTTTTATGTTTCCTTCCCCATTCAGAATCAGACAAGGGACACTTGACTTTTCATTCTTTGGTCAAAACATTCTTTAAGTAATCTTTTTACCTCTTATTTGGCATTTAGAATTTTTACCAGTTTTATCAAATAACTGTCAACACCTTGCTCATTGTACAAATTAAGTTTTGTTCTTAGCTGACCACCTGATTCATTATAAAATTTTCAATTCCCTAGGAATGAATTGTCTTGTTTTTTATATCTTAAACCCTTTTCATAGGTTTATCAGTATATTGTTTTTTTTTTCTATCTAAAAGCTGTTATTATTAATTACCAACAACCAAAAGAGTATTACAATAATGTGTCATAAAATAACACTATATTATTATACTAATTTATTTTATTTTAGTTAAAAACCATGGCTGAATATAAAATGCACATTTGACTATATTTGTCTACTAGCAGTATAGCCCGGCATTGCTTCGGGTGTAATGAAAGCTTTAAAACTAATCCATGGTCCTGGAGCTCAGACTCTTTGGATATTGGCACGAAAGACTAAAAAGCAATAGTTGTTTCCAGTTAAAGTGAAATCGTAGACTGAAAGAAAAATGAATGGATCTAAGTTAAATTTTGATTACTGGTATCGATATCAAATAAGTTTTTTTCATCGTAAACTGAATTATGAAGGCTAAATAAGTCCTCTGAGTAAATGGTATCATGGCTGAGACTAAGAACTACAATTATACCCATTTAGTGGCAAACCAGAAGCAAAATCTAAAATAAAAACGTCGAAAAAAATACAGACAGGCAGATAAACAGACACACACACACACAAACATCTTGCCTTTTTATTTATATATATATATATATATATATATATTATCGATTTTCTGCACTAATGTAAGAACTGCAACCTTGAAACTTCTGAATATCGTTTCTTATGTCTTTGTCTATGAGTGTATCAAATTTGATTAAAATCGGACCATTCCTTCTATCATCCGATTTTTTCAATTATCGGTTTTCGATATTTATCAGGGGTACCTCAACACAAAACCTAGCTAAGAACACTCAGACATTTCTAGTACAACTGTGTAAATTTTCAAGAAAATCAGTTCAGCCGTTTCGGAGTCTATAGGTAACGGACACACACACACACACACAGACAAAGTTCGATTTATAAATAAGTTTAGATATTTCTGAGATGAGGTATTTGCATTATTTACATTGCTTGAACTGTTGTCATATTTGAGGCTATATTCACAATGTTTTGGCCATTGTACACTAAAATCTTCTTCATTTGATTAATAAGTCTCAAAAATTCATACACTGATGTTCTCAGAAACACATGACCCAATAAATAAAATCATTAGTTAGATCCAGTGACTTGACCCAAAGAGTTGTGATTTCAATACCTGGCTACCTAGTTGAGTTAAAGGGAGATAACTAAGACATCTGCAAGTGGTATGACTCATGGAATGAGAACATCAAAATAAAGGGTTCAGTTCAAAATTCCAATCACCTGAAGAAGGTTGAAATGTACAATGACCAAAACATTGTGAATATAGCAATAAAGATGAGGACAACAGCCTTAAACCATGTAAATACATTTGGCTATGTTAAATCTTCAGTTGTATTTTGAAGAAACTTTGAATGGAATCAAAGAACTGGATCTTTGAATGTCTGGCAATAATTCTATGAATTGAAATATTTGTAGCATGAAAATATTAGGGTCTCCATAGATACATGGGAGAGATTTTTGTGTTGATTGGATAATTTTCATGAATTAAATAGTATAAGAATGTGTAGTGTGTGTGTGTGTGTGTGTGTGTCCTGATCAGTATTATCTGGGTCACTGTGGAGAGTGGGGTATGATGTTGAAAGACCCAAACTCCTTAATGTGTGACACTGGGACCTGAGGGGGTTTCAATCAAACCAAAGAAATGGCAGTAAAAAAAGGAAAGAGACTACCAGACCATGAAACAGGTGTATAAGGTGTTCCATTAAGATGGATCAAAGTTAGCAGTAAATAAAACTGTTATTGGTGAAATTTTATTGATTTCACTATTGAATCCCGTTATTTGAGTCATGGTAATTTAGCCTGAATTGAATGCTATGGATGTTGAAGATTTGTGGTTCCAACAGGCTGGCACTCCATACCAGACTGCCAAAGTAACAATGGCCTTATTGAATGAGAAGTTCCCAGGTCACATCATCTCTCAAAACAATAATGTCAATTGGCCACCAAAATTGTGTGACTTGACACCTTTAGATTTCTTCCTTTGGGGTCATCTCAAAAGTAAGGTCTATGCCAACAAGCCAACAACAAGTCAACACCTATAGGATGAGATAATAAGGCATATTGGTGAGATCAAAGAGCGCTAAGCAGAGATGTCATTAAAAATTTTGATCATTGAGTGGAGGTGTGCTGCCTAAGCCTTTGCAAACATTTGGGTGATATTATTTTTCACGCATAATTGCCATGACTCAAATAACATGATCCGTTATTGAAATCAATAAAATTTTACCAATAACACTGTTTTATTTAAAGCTAACTTCGATCCGTCTTAATAGAACACTCTATATCTTATAAAAAAGAACAAATTTTATTTTGGAATTTTAATTTTGTCTTACAGGAAGCCAGGGAAGAGAAGGTGTTCATGCCATTGTCAATGGATCAAGCACAAGATGCAAGGTAACCATGAATTTTGTTTGGTTTAATTCTCATGTTAATGTGAGAAAACATTTTTTCCTTGATGATTATTTTAATTATCTTCACTCCTCAGGAATATGTTTATTATTATTATTATAAAAAGAAATGAATATCTAGATAGGCTAAACTATCACCCGGTTCACACTCCACCCACGTCTATTGAACAGGTGAAGAGGCTCATCCCTTGTTTCCTGTTTAGGATGCGATTTCCGGTTTTCTCTTTTCCAATCTTTTCACTCTTTTCTTTATTTTTTTCAATTGGAGTAGATAGACTAAACTATCACCTGGTTCACACTCCACCCACGTCTATTGAACAGGTGAAGAGGCTCATCCCTTGTTTCCTAGTTAGGATGTGGTTTCTGGCTTTTTCTTTTCCAATCTTTTTACTCCTACGTAGCCCCCTGCGCATCAGTGGCGTTATCGCCTTGCTTGGGGTGATATGATTAAAGAAAAAAAAATCTAAATCTAAACTTATTTATAAATGGAACTTTGTGTGTGTGTCTCCATTACCTATAGACTCCGAAACGGCTGAACCAATTTTCTTGAAAATTTACACAGTTGTACTATAAGCAATGAGGAAGGAGGGCTTGGAGAAACTGATGCTCATGGGATGGATAGAGTGAAAGAGAGAGAAGAGAAAGCAATGCGTGACATACTTGATGGACTTGAGCAGATGAATGAAGGAGTGGGGACTGAGTGAAATAACAGGAGAAAAGGTATTAAGAGCAACAATGGATAGGAAGATGTGGAAGGCCATGATTGCCCTACATTCTGAAGGGACACAGCATATAGAAGAATGACAATGCTTGCTAGACAATCTACTCACAGATGAAGAAGCGACTTGAGGTAAAAAAGATGTGGTTCTTTAGAAGAAGAATGAGAATTTCATGTACTGAACATTTGAGCAACAAGGACGTTTTAAAAATTATAGAAATAAAAAAAACACTGTTGTAGAGCAGCTGACACCCCTCTAGCACTCTCAAAGATGAAATGGTCTGTGGCCTGAAATATCCATGTAAGTCAAGATTAATAGCAATCAGGAATTCAAAGTGTCATTGATGATTATTATTGGACTGTGCTCTCTGTGACTCTAACAACTTAACCTCTCCTCTCTTTCTTATTATTGTTGTTCTGTCTTATCTTTGTTTGTCTTGTTTGTACTTAATATCAATTAGCATGGATATTGTGCTGTAGATACTTCAGCACACATCATCTTCTATTGTACGCCCACCTCGGTGATATGACAAACATTTATTCTTAGAATCAGAAAGAATAGAAATTTCTGGGATACATAATGAAGAAAGAAGGCTTAGAGAATTCAACACCCATTGGTTATATTGAAGGCAAGAGAGGCAGATGGAAAGAGTGTGTAACCTTTCTAATAAGCATGTGTAAAATTGATGGCAGAGCAAGGCATGGAAAAGGCTGGTGAAAAAGCATTACTAAGAGTTACAAAGGAAAGAATGTTGTGGAGAGCCATGATCGTCTGCATCGTCAAGGATGGATGGAAATAGGGAGTAACCTAGCTAACAAGCTTGGTGTAAATGGATGGCTGAACAGGGAATGGGAAGAATATTGAAATGACAAACGTTATGATGAGCTACAAAGGATAGGAAATTGTGGAGAACCATGATCGCCCACATCTTGAAAGAACATTCTGCTTGGAAGTAGGTTTCTAGTTGAGGAAGGCAATCATATTGTTATACTGGTTGCAGCAGAAATACCTTCCACGTAATGGAAGACGTTTCTGTCACACCGTGTGCAAGTATGCAGGGTGCAATGAGTAAATTGTTGTCATTTTACATTTTCAATTTCACACATTTTGATTTTGTCAACTGCACAATATAGTAGAGTCAGTTGGGCACCATCTGTGAGAAAAATAGCACCATGATGCATTTCACTCCACCAGAAATGGTATGCTGTTATATCACAGGAACGATATAAACAACAAGGTAAATTCTGAGTGGAATGATTTACACAACTCATAAGTGGCAAACAAATAACAGAGTTTATTGTATGGAAAGTACGAGTAACAGAGATTTCATAAAATGGCAAGTCAAGATGGAATGTGTGCAGAAGTCGAATCGTCTCGTACTTCCTTACTTCGATACTTGTTAATCTCTTCAGCGAATCAACCGTCAGGGGTAATAGGATGTTCCATTATAACATATGCTGTACTGCTTGGCAGTACAAACATTTCAGAGTATTTGAGTGTCAATCTGAGGACAGTGCAGAGAATACAGAAAGATTTGGATTATACATCCAGCCAACATCATTGTGTTTGGAATGATCACTAGTGACGGCGACATTATGCCGTTATTCATCTTCCCACAAAGACTCAGATTCAACACACAGAACTACATCAAGTGATTTGAGGAGGTAGTGCTGCCCTGGCTCAGGAGGGTGGCTTTAGAAAGACCCTCTGTCTGGTAACAAGACTCTGCACTAGGTCATACAAGCAGAAAAACCCAGAAATGGCTTTCAGACAATTTCTGTGACCACATCACCCCTTTACCTCTGGCCACCTAACTGTCCAGACTGCAACCCTCTTGATTATCATGTATGGAGCAAGAGACCAACAAAACCCCTTGTAACACCAAAGATGAATTGAAGGCAAAAATTATGGCATCATTCACCCACTTAAACAAGGAGATTGTCCAGAAGTGTTGCTGGTGATTCTGAAGTTGTCTGGAGGCCGTGTTTTTTTTTGTTTTTTTTTAATCATGTCACTCCAAGCAAGGCAGCAATGCCACTGATGTGCAAGGGGACTATGTAAGGGATTGTAAAAGAGAAAACTGGAAACCACATCCTAAACAGGGAACAAGGGACGAGTCTTTTCACCTGTTCAATAGATGTGGGTGGAGTGTGAACTGGGCGATAGTTTAGTCTATCTACTCCAATTGAAAAAAAAAAATTGAATAACTTTACTCTTTTGTATTAAAAAATATTTTTGTCTAATTTTGGTAGATATATCTGTTAAAATGAAATATCAGTGTTACTTTAATTTTTGCATCATTTAGATGACAATCTATCCATCGCACCCTGTATAACATGTAGATACTTACCCTGTTCATGAGACCTACAATATGACAACCGCATCCTCCTACAGAAAAGCTAAATTATCACCATAAATTATGCCACCTACCTAATACATGTGTGAAGACTTCTTGGGGAAGATAATAGTTTATCCTAGATTTGAACAGGTTAAGATTGTAGGGATTAGAAAAACATCCTCTTGGGAGTCTGCTGCAAGTAGAAGCTGATCAAGTAGAACCGATAGAATACAGAGGGAATGAAGGCAGTTTGTTACAATATGATTGGCTTGGTTGATATTTTTCCATGATGATTAGAACTAGCAGAGCAAGGAATGCAGCTTGTCAGAGCATATTCTGTGGAAGTAGGAGTAGAGAAGTAAGAGGCATGCCACATCCTGTCTGTGTGAGAGATGTTGGAAGAGGGAAAATAATTTCTCACCTACTAAGACATGGAGACGTTTTTGGGCTCTATTGAGGCTAGAAAGTGAGGATTTAGCAACTCCAGCCCAAATATAACAGCAGTAATCCATTTTCAACATGATCTGGCTCTTGTTAAGATAGAGGATAGAATTTCCTGCATCCTTTAGCAATGGATGGTATTTTTGTGTTGTCCTTGAGATTTGAGGTTAGTTTCTATCCTTGTGGAGATTTCATATAAGAAAGGTTGATTTATCATTTCAGTTTCATATACATGAAATACTGTGAGGTTCTGTAGTCTAGGAGGATTGAGTCAGAGAAATGTTGAGAAAGAGAGATAAATTGAGATTAGTGATCCAGATGAGAATTCAGTAGCTAGGCAACAGGACTGAAGAGTTTTGGAGGAGGAAGTCAGTAACAACAGTAACAAAATAATTAACATTGTTTCTTTGTTTATTTGAAAGATAAATTGAGATTAGTGATCCAGATGAGAATTCAGTAGCTAGGCAACAGGACTGAAGAGTTTTGGGGGAGGAAGTCAGTAACAACAGTAACAAAATAATTAACATTGTTTCTTTGTTTATTCACCCAGAGATGCTATTGCGAAGGCTTTGTACAGCTGCCTTTTTACCTGGCTTGTAGAGCGCATCAACCAGATTGTCTATCGACCAGCAAGAGAAAAAAACACAACAATGAGCCTTTTGGATATCTTTGGTTTTGAGGTAAATTCTCTTTCCATATGGGAAGATATGCAACCTGGATTTAATGCTCTTTTATCATTATTGATAATAACCTTTATCATTATTGACAAATCAAAATATACGCTCCTATATGTGTATGCATACATACATACATACATACATCGGCAAATTTTGTTAGAAATAACAGACAAGGTGCTGTGGCAAAGTATTATATATGTGTGTGTTTGTGTGTGTGAAAAAAAACTTAAAATTCTAAGCATACCTTATTTGAGTACATGTGTAGCCACACAAACATAAACAATGATGAAGTCCGAAAGGACAAAACATATCACAAAAAGATTTTTCTACTTTCTCATACATTTTCACCCCAATACGTACATGAATATATTGAGTGTGTGTGTGCGTTATGTGAATATATGGTGTATGTGTGTATTATATGAATATATGGAGTGTATATATTATGCAAATATATGGAGTGTATATGTTATGCAAATATATGGAGTGTATATGTTATGCAAATATATGGAGTGTATATGTTATGCAAATATATAGAGTGTATATGTTATGGGAACATATTGTGAGTGTGTGTGTGTGTTTATGGGAACATATTGTGAGTGTGTGTGTGTGTGTTTATGGGAACATATTGTGAGTGTGTGTGTGTGTGTTTATGGGAACATATTGTGAGTGTGTGTGTGTGTGTTTATGGGAACATATTGTGAGTGTGTGTGTGTGTGTTTATGGGAACATATTGTGAGTGTGTGTGTGTGTGTTTATGGGAACATATTGTGAGTGTGTGTGTGTGTGTTTATGGGAACATATTGTGAGTGTGTGTGTGTGTGTTTATGGGAACATATTGTGAGTGTGTGTGTGTGTTTATGGGAACATATTGTGAGTGTGTGTGTGTGTTTATGGGAACATATTGTGAGTGTGTGTGTGTGTTTATGGGAACATATTGCGTGTGCGTGTGTCTATTTATGGGAACATATTGCGTGTGCGTGTGTCTATTTATGGGAACATATTGCGTGTGCGTGTGTCTATTTATGGGAACATATTGCGTGTGCGTGTGTCTATTTATGGGAACGAAATTTCGATGTATCATTAAAAATATTATCCATCTTAGAAACATCATCAAAACTATCCAGTAGCACTACACCAGCACCTTTATAAGTATAGTGATTAGGTTATAATTGTTTTAAATCTTTAATTACCCAGTAGAGCTGTTCACTTCATTTGGACACTGAAAAAGAAAGAGGAACCAGCAAAAGAATAGGCATAACGATAAAGTTTAGCCTTAAGGTCGCTAAGAAACTCAGCAGAGCTTGTACAAATAGAATCTCAAACTCTTCAAATAGGTGGATTTCGCATTCTACTAGCAAATGTTATACATATGCTAATGTTCAAATAATAATTTTCATTTGACCAATTCTTTCTTCCATTCGCAAGGATGTTTTTTTTCCCCATATCATGTCAATTCTGTTATTTACAAATTTGAATGTAGATGTTGATGCGACTACATCGGTAGAACATCTCAGCACTTGGATTATAGAATAAAACAGCATTTACCTCCCAGAATTTTGAATCCGGCTACAAATAGTAGCCAACTGTAAATACATCTGGGTCATCTATAGCACAACATGCAATAAATAGCAGGGAATGTGTTTCTGGATTTAGTGCCAACTGTTTTTCAGCATTATCTAGGTTGCACTCTTTATATCATCTGAAATTCTGGAGTCCATATACATCAAATCCTTCAAGCCTTCTCTCTGTAAAAAGAGAGATTGCTTGCTGTGTTTGAATGTTATTGGACTCTAGTTCTTTTTGCATTTTCCCCGCTCTCATTATCATGTTTTATTCTCTAAGATTAAATTAATTCCCAGAAATTAAACTTTAAAAGATATGGGACAAAACCAGTCGTTTATTTCAATTTTTAGTATATGTAAATTGGAGTAGATTGACTAAACTATTACCCAGTTCACACTCCACCCACGTCTATTGAACAGGTGTAGAGGCTCATCCTTTGTTCCCTGTTTAGGATGTGGTTTCCGGCTTTCTCTCTTCTAATCTTTTCACTCTTATGTAGCCCCCTGCACATCAATGGCGTTACAGCCTTGCTCAGGGTGATATGATTAAAAAAAAAAAAATATACAAATGTCTTCAAAAAATTGTTCCTTGCTATTATTAAGTTTTGTACCACTAAGAATCTGTTCAACTATATGTGTGTGTGTGTGTGTGTATATATATATATATATATTTGTGCGTGTAGCTGCATGCTTGTAACTTTCTGATCATAAGCCCAAGTGTGTAAATCTCACTGTTAATCTGACCGGAAGGCAAATTTTTGGTGTTCAAGTAGAAGTGGTGATTGGTGACTATTTCAGTGGTAAAAGGATGGGACCTAAATGGCAATCTAGTAGCACACTTAAATTTATTTGGTTTGGGGCACCAGGGGAAAAAAGCTTTTCAGAACAGTTGTCATGAAAATATTTGTAGAAAAGATAGAAGGAAGCCATGTCCCGTCAATGAGAAAGTGACTGAAGACGAGATGCCAAGTCAGGACTGATTACATTGCAGATCCTTCTTTGGATTTTGTTAAGAACCTCAAGATGACTTAGCATTAGAAAGAGACGGTGGTAATTTTTATTGTGCATTATGAGAAAAGTGGGTTTGGAGGATTTGACAATCACAGGACATATTAACCACAAAAGGACAGAGGAAATCAGTGAATAACTTACCTAATGAGCTTGTGTAAATGGTCGAGAGATTAAGAGAAATTAAGAGATTAGAAGGTTTAACGAAAAGACAAAACTTGCTAAGATCTACAAAAAACAGGAAGTTGTGGAGAGCTTTTATCACCCATGTCATTAAGGAACATAACATTTATAAAAAGAAAATTACTTTTAAACTATTTCGATAAATTTGTGTGTATATTTACCTGCCTGTCTGTTTTAAACTTTCTCTATCTGTCCCTATTTATCTGTGCGTGTGTATGTGTATATAATGTTACCCCAAACTTTGGAGATATTTAAGAATGTGCGTGAATGAAATGTAGTACAAATTTTACCACTGCCCTTTCTGAGCAGTACTATGTACATGTATTAGTATGTGTGTACAGATTTCATCTGGAGTGTGCAAGTCAGTTTTTAAGCACAGATTAAAAGCAGAATTTTAAATGTTCATTTTTGTAGATGTTTACATTCCCCCAATCCTCAGTACCAATCCTTGATGTTTTAAATGTCTTATTTTCATGTGCATTTTCCACTTTCAGGAAGTTGAACTGAACAGTTTTGAGCAGCTGTGCATAAATTATGCAAATGAGATGTTGCACTGTTTTTTTATTGAGTGCGTCTTCCAACATGAACAGCTCGAATACAAGAAAGATAACATTAAATGGAAACACATTGAATTTCCAGACAATGAAGAACTCATTCAGTTGATCAGCTGTAAACCCCATGGCATCCTCCATATTCTTGATGACGAAAGTAATTTCCCACAGGTAAAACAAAAGTTTGTTTCTTTTTTTTTTTTCTTGTTTTCAAGGGAGGCATCAAGTCTGATATAAGATGATGGAAACTAACTCAACCTCATGTTACTTTTAACTCTGGTGACAGATGTAAAAATATAGTAGTATGGATTTTCTGGTAAGCATAACAAATTATCCATGAAATTAATATCCATATAACTCACCTGCAATGTCCAAATTATAGGGAATTAATATTATTTATGAATTCATATGTTCCTTAAGGAACTGTGTTCCTGATTTAACCAAATTCATAAATAATTATATTGGATATACTACAATATGCCTAACAAGAAGACTCACATTACATCTCTCTGACCATAGCTCAATTAGGTCTCATTTAGATACACCCAGAGATAACTTTATCCACAACATAGTCAACGAGTTCAATAAGGTCAATGAGAAAATCATCAAAGGAGGCCAGAACATTGGAAAGAACCATGCAGAGTTATTTCAAAATGACCTAGAGATGTCACCCTACAAGATAACCAAGAGACAGCTTCTTTCAGCAACCAAAATTAAAAAGGGGCTTCAAAGAGGTAAGCAGTTGCTGAAACTGATTTATGATGTATGGTTTTGGTTAAAACTATACTGTCAGCTGTATGGAACTATTTTCCCAGATCAAGGATTAAAAATGGCTTCCAGCAAATTAATCCTGTAGGTCTTTGTGAGAACCATCCTTCATCACACCTCATGAACTGGTGCTAATGAATCACAAATAACAGTACCAAATAGCAGAAAACACACCACTGGAGGATTTCAACAACTATCATGGATATCACTTGTAATTCAAAGAGAAAATAAGATAATCAAGATGTTGACTTTACACACTACTTTGAATAAAAGGTTAGTAAGAAAACACTTTATCAATACTGGAAAGAGCAAACCAATTTCCCTGAAAAATTGTTCTAATAGAAAGATCTTACAGATTTCAGATAAAAGCAACACTGACTGCTCACTGAAAAGATGGTGAATATTTCATTATAACGTAACAGCTAATATTATCATTACTAAAGATAAGGAGAGCAGAAACTACACTTTGATCCCAGCCCAATGGCCAAAGAGTGAGAAAAGCATAATTCAAGTAGCATTGGTTGCTTGGTCAACCTATGTCAAACGCTTTCTTATAAGGAAATGACTAATATTACCATTAGAGATGAGAACAGATACTACACTTTGATCCCAAGATGATGGCCAGTGAGTGAAGAAAAGTGTTACTCTAGTTGAACTGGCCTCTCAATCAATGATTGCTGAATGTTTCCTTATAAGTAAACAAGCAATATTACCATAATCATTTGTCTTCCTGTTTTGGGGGTTTTTTTTTTTAGTTTTTTTTTTTTATTTGCCTTTTTAAGTGCAACAAATAAGATGTGATGGTCAATAGTTCTGAGATGAGGTAGTATTTACATTGTTTGAACTGTTATCTTCATCATTATGCCCATGTTTACGATGTTTTGGCCGTTGTACACTCCAGTCTTCTTCAGATGCTAGGAATTTTGAACCAAACCTTTATTTCGGTCACTTAGAGAGTTGAGTTAAAGAGAAATAACAACATAACATCCAGAAGTGGCATCACCCATTTGAATGATATACCCCAGTGATTCAAATAAAGAGTTTCATTGGAAATTCCTAGCACCTGAAGAAGGCCAGAGCATACAATGGCTGGAACATCGTAAGATGTGACAGATAAAGGTTTTTTCTCTGTAGCACAAACTATAAAATGCTCATAAATATTGGAAAGAGCGATAGCAGCTACAGAACTTGAGAAACCAATTTTCCTGAAATATTCTTTCTAATAGAAAGAATTTTTCAGGAAAATTCTTTCTAATAGAAAGATCTTACAGATTTCAGATAAAAGCAGCTCACTAATCCCCTCACTCAATGAATTTTGAATATTCTTATTTATTATATTTATATTTATTATTATAATTTATTATAATAATAAATATATTTATTATTATATTATTATATTTATATTTATTATTATAATTTATTATAATAATAAATATATTTATTATTATTATATTATTATATTTATTATTATAATTTATTATAATAATAAATATATTTATTATTATATTTATATTTATTATTATAATTTATTATAATAATAAATATATTTATTATTATATTATTATATTTATATTTATTATTATAATTTATTATAATAATAAATATATTTATTATTATTATATTATTATATTTATTATTATAATTTATTATAATAATAAATATATTTATTATTATATTTATTATTATAATTTATTATAATAAATATATTTATTATATTATTATATTTATATTTATTATTATAATTTATTATAATAAATATATTTATTATTATATTTATATTTATTATTATAATTTATTATAATAAATATATTTATTATTATATTTATATTTATTATTATAATTTATTATAATAAATATATTTATTATTATATTTATATTTATTATTATAATTTATTATAATAAATATATTTATTATTATATTATTATATTTATATTTATTATTATAATTTATTATAATACATATATTTATTATTATATTATTATATTTATATTTATTATAATTTATTATAATAATAAATATATTTATTATTATTATATTTATATTTATTATTATAATTTATTATAATAATAAATATTTATTATTATTATATTTATATTTATTATTATAATTTATTATAATAATAAATATATTTATTTTTATATTTATTATTATAATTTATTATAATAATAAATATATTTATTATTATATTTATTATTATAATTTATTATAATAATAAATATATTTATTTTTATATTTATTATTATAATTTATTATAATAATAAATATATTTATTTTTATATTTATTATTATAATTTATTATAATAATAAATATATTTATTATTATATTATTATATTTATATTTATCATAAAGTAACAGCTAATATTATCAATACTAGAGATAAGGAGAGCAGTTACTACACTTTGATCCCTGATTGTTTCATGTATATTAAATTTCATTTTTATTTTTTCACTTTCAGGCTTCAGATAAATCATTTCTCGACAAATGCCATTATCGTTACCAGAACAGTCCTCTGTATGAAAAACCAAGAATGCCTTCCATGGAATTCTCTGTGTATCATTATGCTGGAAAAGTGACCTACAATGTAAGTCAGTATTTAGCTATTCACTGTTTCTTTATAAAGAAATGGCTAATATAGCAATTATCATATTCCAGGTAAGATTTAATGAAAAATAAATTTCAAAATTTTTTTCCACTCTAAGGATTTTAGTAACACTTCAAATATGAAAAGATGATAGTTTTTCTGTTCCCCTGCAGTCAAGTTGATACTGATGAGAAAACTTAATTTGAAAAGTTCTCATTCCATGGCAATAAAACAGAAATACTAAAGATTGAGATAAAATCAAATTTCAAAAATTTTTTCCACTCTAAGGATTTTAATAACACTTCAAATATGAAAAGATGATAATTCTTCTGTTTTCCTGAAGTCTATAGAACTCAATTTGTCCTATTATTTAACCCATAACTGGAGAGAAGAGATGGATTAATACCTTTCGCAAGGATATTTGAGCATAAGTGAAAGCAATGAATTCAACTGGAATTCGAACTCGGATCCCTGATTTCTTGTTCTGAGCCAATAATATTCACTGCACTACAACAAACACAGTATGCCACTCAAATGACCTTCCAACTTTGACACAGGATCAGGATAGTTGGTGTGATAGACTCATGAATGTGTCCTTTGTTGATCTTACCTATGGCGGGATGTACCTGTCAGTTACCTCTGCTGTTCAAGATAATATATTACACATTTTACCACTGAGTTCCCCAGCCATGGTCACAGAATATGCCACAATTGAAGCTTCCAATCCCTCTAAATCGTGCCTTCCCTAAACTCAATCTCTAATCTAACTTTTTCCACTAATGCATCTACCCCCACATAAGTGTGTCGCATGATTTTTGCTGCTGCACTTGCAGTGACATCATAACATTTTATTTTATTTTTTTTTTTAATCATTTCACCCCGAGCAAGGCAGAAATGCCACTGATGTGCAGGGGGTTACATAAATGTAAAAAAATTAATTAGAAAAGAGTGAGGAGTACAAACTAGTTAGAAAGGAGCAATAGAAAGCTGAGAATGCAGGTGCGATGACAGATACATAGGTGGAGAGAAAGGGAAGGTTATACAGGGGAGGGGAGAGAGCTAGAGGCCAGTGGTTAGTAGATGAGTATTGACTTTGCATTTAAATTTCTGGAGGTTGTAGCCGTCAGGAAAGCAAGAATACGGGAGTGAGTTCCACAGGTGGGAAGTGCGAGAGAGGAAGCTGCAGGAGTAGAATTGTCGTCTGCATTTGGTTAACCTGACTGTGAATGGGTGGGACCCAGTTGCCAGTCTTGTTGCACGAGTAAACACCTGTTGAGGAGGCATCAGTGACTTAAGCTCATCCGAGCAGAAGCCATGAAAGTATTTATAGAAGAGACAAAGGGAGGTCACATTTCGACGATGGGGAAGTGGCTGCAGTCGAGTCGCCAGATCAGTACCTATCACATTACAGACTCTCCTTAGGAGTTTGTCAAGAACACTGAGGAGAATGGCAGGGGCACCTGACCATAAATGGCAGCAGTACTCCATTAAAAATAAAAACGTTTCCTATGTGTTCTTTAGTTGGGATGAACATTGGGTTAAGTTCTGAACTATATTATGAATAATATTCTCATATTCTGAAATAAAACGGTGCTGCAGACAGGATTAATGCTTAGGAATTTGGGAGCGTGTAAGTAAGGAATGTCTTTGATGTATTCACTCCTTAGGTCAGTAAGTAGTTTTTGAGGCAGGGAAGAAGGAAAGAGGTAAGGGAGGCGAGTGTAGTAAGCCGCTTGACTTAGTCAAGGGAGATACTAATTACTCTCTTCTCCTTGAGTTGGTCTGCCTGGCGATGCTTTCTGTATACACTTTTTATATCTTCTTTTTGGATCACAGCAGCTCATTTGGGATTTCACACTTGTATTTGGTTCTTGGCTTCCCATTGGCTGATAAATAAAATTCACGTAGGCTCGTGAACTGGAACTTTAGTATTTAATTCATTTTTAGTTTTCAACCGAAACATCTGCACGGAGCTGGCGACACAGTGATGACTTTTGGTCATTTTCTTTTTGGTCTTGAAAGTGCAAACATTCAGTCCATCGCATTTGCTCGGTATCACCACACATGTTTCTCATAGTAACATTGCTAAACAACTTAATGAGGTAATACTTGAATAAATTTTGTTCCACCTTTTCACTTAAAAAAAATCAAACAGAACTTTCATTCAAGGAATATTTTGTACAAACCTGTATGAACATTGCTCTATTGATGATAAATAAATCACACAAAATATATGTTGGCATTTTACAGGTGAAGATGTTTTTAGAAAAAAACAAAGACACTTTACGAAGTGATGTGATTGAGTTACTTTGTGAAAGCAAGGATGGTGTAAGTATTTTTTAGTTTTACCATTTTTTTCCTTTGCCATTTCTTTAGCTTTATTTTTTTCAATTTTCTTAATGTAATCTTCACATTTTGGTTTTCAGTTTTTAACATAATCATTTCACATGTGTGTGTGTGTCTGTGTACATAAATTTTTTACAAATAAAACTTCTAAAATTACATATATCGAATGATCACTTGGAAATAAATTCACTTCATCAGTGACCGTTTTTTTATTACAGAAAAATCTTTTTCACCAAAATGATCATTCAATATATGTAATTTTTGAAGTTTTATATGTAAAAAAAAAGTATATATATATATATATATATATATATATATATATATTTTGGCTCTGTAAATAAATAATCTTATTTACATCAAGCCCTCTGGCTGGATCAGTTTTAATATTTAATTTTCAACATTTAATATTAATAGGATCTCCCTTGGGATTTTACCTACATGCCACTTTCTTTTAGGATTTAAATACATACATATACATATATTCCAAATGAAAAATATTGAAAAGTTCTACAATATAATTGTATTAAACACTTTTTAATGCAACTGTGTACTGGTCTAATTTAATTATGGCCAAAAACTAAATTATATATACATATATTGAAATCTGACAAAATGTTTAGAATAAGTAATGAACAGATCAACGAAAGTGTCTTTAATCTAACATATTTCATTTTAACAAGTTTCTTCAGGGATTTTTTAACATGTTTTTAAAATTTTTTTTTAAAAATCCACAGAGACAGTATGTTGATTGACCCATATCTGACCAATGAAATCATACCTCAATTAACATACTGTCTCTGTAGATCATTCGTCTTTAAAAAAAACAGTACATTATAGTTTCCACTGGCTTTTATCATTTGAAAAATTGTTTGGAAAATATCTATATTTGAGCAGGAACCAACCTGCAAACTCCCACATCAGAGAGATGCCATCTTTAGATCAGACGTGTTTTTGTCAATTGACTACAAGTGATTTCACCTATATATAGGTATTCTCCTGATTTTCATCAAACGATTAATACAATGTCAAACAAATAAAAATTCAAATATGTCAGCTAATGCCAATTTCGTATATTTCAATTAAATTCCATAATCACACACACACACACACATATATATATATATATATATATATATATATATATATATATATATCAGTCAGTTTAGTGCCATACATGAAACGTGCTTGGGCGATCATGTCTCTCGCGAGACATGACTGACTGGTCAGAAGATTATTCTGCAGTAGGTTGCCATTGCTTTCTGCAGTAGACTGGTTGCCAGCCATGGCTACAGAACCCAATCTGTCCTGTTAATTATTTTTCCCAAGGGTATTTGCATGTAAGTGAATGCAATGCATTCAACTGGAATTCAAACTCAGGTCCCCGAGTTCTCATTCCGAGTTGATATCCATTGTACCACAACGCACATCCTATATATATATATATATATATATATATATATATATATATATGATTAAATAAAGGAGACAAGAGGAAATTTTATTTTTCTCACCTATGAGTTTTGTCTTGTGATAGACTTTAACAAGGCAAAGAGATTAAATGAATTTTATTTTCTATAAACAAAAAAAACGGTTGGCTATTAGAAAAAAATGGTCACAAATTATAAGATTAACAGAAATTATTAAGCATTTAAAATTATCGTAGTTCATATTTAAAGAGAATGTTTTCATGTGCATTTTCAATTGTCTTCTTTACTTAATCATACTGTTTGTTCTTTTCCTTGGATTATAATTGAGTATACTTTTGCATATATATATATATATATAACTATACATGTTATTCAATGTTTTACTCATGACTGAGTTTCATCCATCACAGCAATCTTCAAGTGATTAAAATATCATTTTTCATCTGTTATACAACATTGAGCACTGTATAATTCACACCTGATCAATATTTATTCATTGATGTGTGTACACAGATGCACACACTTATTTACCTCCTTATCTATCTATATATATATATATATATATATATATATATATATATATTGTTAGTGCCTGCTAACAATATGTAATTATATCTACATATAATATGGGACTGAAAGAAATCCAAGTGATAAAAAAACAATAAAAATAATAAAATTGATAATAAGTCTAATAAAAAAAAAGGACGTGTACGTATGTTTTAAAGGCGTTTGACAAAGTACGCCACAAAGAATTGATAGAAATGATCAACAACCTTCACATATTTGGGAAAGACATTAGAGTAATCAAGAATCTCTACTGGCAGCAAACCACCTGCATACGGACAGGTAACAAATTCAGCAGGTAGAAAAGGGCGTAGACAAGGATGTGTCCTTTTACCGAATCTATTCAACTTATGGGCACTTTGGCATGGTGTAATGGTTAGCAAGCTCGTCTCGCTAGAATCATTATAACTAAGTAGTGAGTTTGATCCTCACTGGGTACCCCCTACTTTTGGCTGTGTGTCACATCTAAGCTATGCTTAGAAAATCACCTCCCTCCAGGTTTGGGGGTTGGGTGCAAGGCTAACAACCCTGCCCATAAAAACAGTTTTTTACGGAAACGGCAAAAATGCTGTCCTATACACCATCGGGTGTAACGGAAATGCTTATTTATTATTTTATTCAACTTATACAGTGAGACTATTCTGAGGACTCTAGAAGTCATGCCAGGATTCATCATCAGAAGCCACAATCCGAACAACATAAAGTACACAGATGATACAGTGCTGATAACAGAAAATTAAACTACAATACCTTCTATAGAAGGTAGCTGAAGAGAGAGAGATAAAAAAGCACTACAAATAAAATGCAAGAAAACCAAATGCATGGGCATCAGCAAAAAGAGCAGCCCAAAATGCCAAATACAAGTGGGAGATGCTGAAATCAAGCAGGTACAAAAATTTAAATACCTGGGAAGTTTTCTAACAGAAGATGGAAAGTGTGACACAGAGATCCAAAGGTGAATCAGCATAGCAAAGGATGCATTCCAGAAACTGAGTAGAGTATTAAGAGATAGGAAAATTTCACAAGAAACAAAGAAAAGAATATTGGGTTGCTATGTGATGTTAGTTCTTCAGTGAATGCTGGATGATCTCATCGAAGATTAAGGAAAAACCTGAAGCAACAGAAATGTGCTTCTACAGAAGGATGCTGTGGATATCATGGATTGAGCACATGAGCAATGGTGAGGTTTTGAAAACGAAAAGGAAATTAATACTGAGCATCAGGAAAAGACAGCTAAAGTTCCTGGGACATGCAATGAGGAAGGAGGGCTTGGAGAATCTGATAATCACAGGCCAGATAGAGGGAAAGAGAGTCAGGGGAAAGCAGTAGATAACATATTTGAGGGGCCTGAGCAGGTGGATGACAAAACGGGGGTTATGTGGTGTAATAAGAGAAAGCATGCTAAGGGATAGGGAGACGTGAAAGGCCATGATCGCCTACGTCCTGAGAGGACAAGGCACACAGAAGAAGAAGAAGAATATTTATTGCTTTTTGACCGAATGGAAGCATGATGAGAAAAAAATGTTGAAAAATAAGAATTTTTGGAGACAACTGTGTCCTTTCTCAACAAGACAAGAAATAAAGAAACAAAGAAATAAAAGTGGGACTTATTTAGCAGGAATCACACATATATTACCTATCATAAGAGATCCGATAGTTTTACGCTAGTTCTTTGTCATTATTAGTATTGTAGAGTATGTTTGAATTGATAAAAATGTTGGATTAAAAATACATCGATTAGTTTTTTTTGTTTTTTTTTTAGAAAATATCCCTTCAAGATGCAACATCAGTGAGAAACTTAATTCTTCAATAAACTTGATTCCTCTTTTATTAATCTCACTGCTTAATAATGTTTTCTTTTTCTTATTCTTTCGCACTCAGTAACCTATTGGGTCTTAGTGGCTTTATTGCCTTGCTTGAGGTAAAATGATTAAAAAATGTTTTTAATTTTTTACTTTAGGTAGTTCATAAAATACTTGCCTTTATGAAATTTTAATTAAAGGGAAGTAACTCTCATTTAACTTTGATAGATTTCAGGACAAATAATTTTATATCTAACCAGTAAAAAAAAAAAACAAATTCAATAACTTTTGATGATCAAAGTCAGAATTAACTCTATTTTAGTCTTAGACCTCTTTTGGCTGGTTTGCATTGACATTAATTTGGTTTTTTTTTTGTCTTAAAAATTAAAATAATCTTCACAGGTAGATTGGCTGTTGGATACCACCATTTCATAGGTATAAACAACAGTGCATGTATCTGTAATAAAGTTCGACTAGCTGCCCTGGTAGATGGGTGCGTTCAGAAACAAGTTGTAGCTACCCCCCCCCACACACACAGTGGGTAGCCATATTTGAGTAGGCTTTTTTTTCTTTTTTTTTCTTTATAGTGTTTATTTCATCTTCTAATCACTACATTTGCATGTGAGAAAACTTCAAGAAAATATACCCTCCAGCAGGATTCAAACCTGCATCCCTCTTTACAGGAGCAATCACCATCTGATCCATTATGTTTTGGCCACTTGGATAAAGAGAGCTTCAAATTTAAGCAAGGTTCTATTTGCCTTAAACCACATTCATTTAGAGTCGACACAAATGATTTAATCAATCTTTCACTGAGTTTCTCCAGCATTCTAATATTTTTCCATTTTTCAGAAATTAAATAATATAAAAGTTGCCCATAGTTTTTATTGTTCCAAGTGCTTTTTTTCGGCCAGTGCTTTAGCAGTTCTCAAGAGTGTTGTATTAAGTATATTCATTCTCCATGTGTTGAGAATGGCTAAAGCACTGGCCGAAAAAAAGCACTTGGAACAATAGAATCTATGGGCAACTTTTATATTATTTAATTCCTGAAAAATGGAAAAATACTAAAATTAACTATACCTCCATTTTATTTTTTACTCCATAAGATTACATCTTTTATTAGATATGAATGATTATCATTTGTGTCCTTTTTGCATTTTGTGTCTTTGATATGTTTCTTGTATAAGTCATGTGAATGTTCATTATTATATATATATTGCTGTGTTCAGGTTATAAAGAATTTTTTTCTTCCACGTATACATGTATTTATGCAAATGTAACATATTTGTTCTCCCATGTGTGTGTCAGGTGGAATGTAGTCTCAAGTTGCGCTTTGTGCTGTTATATCATGTTCTGGGTATTTGAGTGTGGGGATTGTACTCTTGAATTAATTCCTTGGTTTGGTGTATATTCTTTCCATGTAGATTATTTAAGCCTATTACTGGTTTTGCACAGAGAAGATCTTCTCTTGACTGTTTGGTGTGTGTTGATAGAATCTCTGATGGTAGATTCAAACTCACACGCACATGGTGTGTGAGCTGTCGACTGAAAAAGGAAAGAGGAAAAGAGTCTATGCACATGCTTGCTGTGCTTTTTATATTTATGAACCCTTTGCAGGTTATTTAAGGCCAGAAATAAAAAATTAAATCACAAGAATATTTTTAAAAAAATTATATATTGGTACAAATTCTACTAATTAATCTATGGAATAAAAAGAGTTGAAATAATAAATGAAAAGGCCAGGTTTTATTAACTATACCACCATTTTTATTTTTGACTTCATAAAGTTATATCTCTTATTATATGTGAATGATTATCATTTCTGTCATTTTTGCATTTTGTGTCTTTGATATGTTTCTTGTATAAGTCATGTGAATGTTTATTATTATATATGTATTGCTGTGTTCAGGTTATAAAGAGTTTTTTCTTCCATGTATATGTATATTCATGTAAATATAGCATATTTGTTTCTACATGTGTGTGCATGGTGGAATATAGTATCAGTTTGCTGTTGTGTGCTATATTATATTATGTTCTGGGTATTTCAGGGTGTGGATTATACTTGGGAATTCATTGCTTGATTTTTTATATATCCCTTTTGGGAAGATTATTTATGCACATCTCTGGTTTGCACAAAAGTAGTTTTCTTTTGGCTGGTTAGTGTGTTAATTGAATCTCTGACAGCTAACTCATACTTACGCACACAGTAGGTGAACTATGGACTAACCACTATGCATGTGTTCATCGTTCTTTTTATATTTACTTAATGCCTATGCATTTCTGATTTGATTTTGGTGGGAATGTTAGTCATTGGTTGACTTCATATGATGTCAGTTGACCACATAAGCTATGTCCTGGTTATATCTAGGTTAACAGAAATATGGAAGAATAGAAAGAGGAAAAGGATGTATGGGTTGAGAGAAAAAGAGAGAGAGAGTGTTATATTTCAATATGCTTTAACTACTACCTATCTACTCACTACAGTTTCTTAAGATTATGAGATAATTGTTCCTGTATAATCCAGTATCATTTCTATCAATTATTTTATTTAGTTCATGTAGCAAATACATATCTATAAGTTTGCAGTTTCTAAACTGTCAAAGCTTCCCATTGTAGTATCAAATATCCCTTCTCTTTTTTTCGTGTATCTTCATTGTTGATTAGTAGTAAATTTTGAAAGACACTGGTGAAAATCTATTCTGGCTTCACCTGAAATGACTGACATACTACACAAGCTTTTTAACCATTACTCTATGCCAAGGCTTCTGTCAATATTATTGTTGCTAATGCACTTGATTTAAATTATGAGTTTTCATTATTAAATTTATTCTTTCTTTTGATTTATTTTAGTGTTATAGAATCTATGCAAATAAAATTAGGTGTCTGTCTCTCAGTCTTTTTATTTAGACAAAATTAAATGCTGGGTACCTTTGCTAATATGAAATCTTGAATCCTTTTTTTCTGTTTACTTTCAGACAATTTCTCGCATGTTTGAAGACGTGAAGAATAAGTTTTTTATTAGGACACTGAGTAAAAAAACTGGACGCTACATGATCAAGAAACCTCGAACTCAAACTGTTGCAGCCCAGTTCAATGAAAGTCTTCTGTCTTTGATTGATACTATGAAACGGTAAACAATTCTTGTAGATTCATAAAATTAGCATTGTCTCTTTTAAAAGTTTCACATTTATCAGAAGCATTAAAGTTTGTCTGATTTTGCAGTAAAAGTTTGGATTTTAGACTCCTTTTTACAGTTTCTGCCTTTTCCTAATTTTATGACACTTTTATTCATTAATTCATTTATTCTTAATCTACAATAATCAGAATAATTCATTGTTTTATTCTTTAATCTCAGCATTTTATTTTGTTTTTTAATTCTTTTATTCTAATCAACAAGCATCAGAATAATTCATTCTTTTATTCTTTAATCTCAGTGTTTTATTTCATTCATAAATTCTTTTAATTCTATTCTAATTCAATAATAACCAGAATAATTCATTCTTTTATTCTGTTATTACCTTCCTCCAAAAGAATAGTTGATTATCTAGTTTTGTCATTCTATCTTTTCAGGTGCAATCCATTTTTTGTTCGTTGCATCAAGCCCAATATAAACAAGACACCCTTGCATTTTGATGATGACATTGTCCTTGACCAGCTCAGGTACACTGGGGTACTTCAACTCATACAAATCCGCAAGAAAGGATACCCTGTCAGGATAAAATTTCCAGTTTTCATTGATAGGTAATCAAGAATTTGAATTTTGCAATTAAATCAATTAAATCTGTAATATTTTTTTAATCAATTCACCCCCAAGTAAGACAATAAAGCCACTAAGATGGAAAGGGTTACTGAATATTAGAGAAATTAACAAGGGAGAACAAAAGAAGATCATAAGAATTACATATATGATAATTTGTAACCTTATTTTCAGATGTCTGGTATTAATTTTAAGTGATTTTCAAGATGAGAAAGACTTCTCTAAAATTGGAGAAAACAGTTGGTTTTGTTGGGAAAAATAGCCAAAGTGTTAACAAGTGAAAAACTCAGTTGCGAAGTTTACTGAGTATAAAATTATTTTTAAGCAAATTCATCAAAATGATTCAAGACAAAATATCTGTCAATGGGTTTTGACGATGGGTGACCCTAGGTCGAAATGAGGCCTTGACAATCAGACAAATAGAGGTAGTGTGTTTACTATTTGAAATTGAAATGGTTAAATTTAATTGTATTCATTTCCAGCTGGTAAATGTTATACAAGGAAAGAAATGAAAACCTTACACCCCTTTTTCCCACACCGGCTGGGGTGCTGTTTAACAAAATCAGAATGCAAGACAGGAATTAATGTGTCAGCTCTAGTATCATGGAAGAAGTGATTTGAAATATAGTGGGCCTGAAAACTCACCTGCTGCTAGAAATAACAGGAAGACAATCAAAGTGAGGTATTGCAAATTCAACCAACTGAAAGTTGAATAACCAATCATATTGAGAAATAAAAACTCACCTGCTGCTAGAAAAATAAGAAGACGAGAGAGAGAGAAATATTGCGACTTCAACCCACTAATCATCACGTGGAAATAATATAACATGAATATTCTACTGAAATACCAGCCAACTGGTATTTCTTTTCCATCACTTATTTTGACTTGCTTGTAATTTTGTAATTATTCGATATATATTTAAATCTACACCCATGTCGTTGCAGTCTTAAATCTGGTTTTCATCATATACCAATCCCTTGCAAGTCTGGCCCATCCTCATCAAGTGGTAATAAGTGGTTCTGCTTAGGTTAATCCGAGATCAACAACAAAATGTGGATGAAATCAGCCAAAGGTCAGGGAGGTTGACGGGATGCAGCCAGTGGTTGTGTTATAGATTGACATTGCATTTAAATATTTTAAGAAGAAAATTGACTAGGAAGCAAGAAGCCAGTAGAGTGTTCCTCAAGTGAGAAGTATGAGAAAAGAAGCTATTAGCGTAGAACTTACAATTACATCTAACGATTTCAACCTTTAAGAAACTGCTGCCAATCTAGTACTTCAATTCATAAAGTCTAGGTATGATAGAGGAAAGCTCATCAGAAGAATTACTATAAAAGTATTTATAAAAAAGGCACTGGGATGCTACATTACAACAGTGGGAAAGTGATGGAAGCCGAGAGAAGAAACTGAAATTTCTTAAACAATTTAGGCTGGTGGAAGTTATATAATGTTGGTTGGTTGGTTGGTTGTTTTGTTTTTATGGCATATCAACCTCGGCAGGTCATTTATTGCCAACTAAATTTTATTTATTTATTGCTGGCAATACCTTTTCCTTTCAACAATTTATTGTTGTTTTTATATAAGTTTTTGTGTCTAGTAATACTTTTTTCTTTTCGAATAGCAAGATTCATTGGGATTTGTTTTTAAGGACAGGGTCTCCAAGTCATACCCTGTTATTTAACCCATAACTAGAGGGAAGGGACGGATTAATACCTTTCCCAAGGGTACCAGTGCTTAAGTGAATGCAGGGTATTCAACTGGAATTCGAACTCGGCTCACCGATTTCTCTTTCCGAGCCGATATCCACTGCACCACAACGCACATCCATCACTAAACGCTTACAGCACCTGGTATTCCCAAGTGGTCACCCATCTAAGTACTGACCAGGCTCAACATTGCTTTACTTCGGTGATTGAGCAAGAACCAGTGTATTCAACGTGATATGGCCATAAGCCATTATATAATGTACTGTTTAATTATAAAAACAAAGTATCCACTCAAATACAAGCATCTGTTAAAAAATAATGTTAAAATAAATAAAATTCAAATATGTTCATGACCAGTTTTTAAATTTCCGTATAATTTCATAGTGTGTGTGTGCATGTGCATGTGTGTATGTAAAGGTTCAAGGAAGAAATTGAGTTTAGCATGTCTGGAGAGATATTTTTGTTCTTTTTGCATTTTAGGTTTATATTCAATAAATTAGTTTCCAAAAACATGTTTACCTCTTTGCTAAAACATTTACTCCTATAATGTCAAGTAAAAAGAAGAAAATAAATGATTTATTTACTTCTTCTTTTATTTTACAATGAACATTATGTTTGAGTTGTTATTTTAAACAGTGTAATTAATGAGCGTTGTGGCGCAGTGGATATCGGCTCGGAACGAGAAATCGGGGAACCGAGTTCGAATTCCAGTTGAATTCCTTGCATTCACTTACGCGCAAATACCCTTGGGAAAGGTATTAATCCGTCTCTTCCCTCCAGTTATGGGTTAAATAATAGGACAGATTGGGTTCTATAGCCTTGGCTGGCAACCAGTCTACCGCAGAAAGCAATGGCAACCTACTGCGGGATAATCTTCTGCCCAATCAGTCATGTCTCTTTCGAGACATGATCGCCCAAAGCGTGTATCGCGCATGGCACTTAACTGACTGAATTAATGTCAACCAGCCTAGAAACTGCAAAATGTTACTAAAAAATTTTCTACCCAACAGAAATTGAACCTGTATTCATTTTTCCCATCTGCAAAGCCACTTCTTGAACAAAAGTATCTTATGAATTAGGCCACAGGAAGTCAGGATGATAATGCAAGATTCATTTACTGTATTTTAGAAACGGTCATCTCTCTTTAGAACATTTCAGAGTTGATATCTGCAAAAAGTTGGTAATCCATGAAATAAACAAATCAATATAACTGATACTATCAGTTTTTACTTTATTCACATTTTTAATAATGTCTTCATCTTTATTCATATTATTACAACATTTTGGTTATTGTGTTCTCTGGCCTTCTTCAGGTTTCTGTCCAAAATCTGTATCTGTTAAATTTATTTTCATAACTTAAACATAAACAAAGTACCATAATTCTTTGTGTATAGTTCACCAGGCAGTATAAGACAAAGTTAAATAAGCAGAGAATTTCCAGGGGAAAAAAAATGCACATTTTTAAAACATACCTGATTTTAGAGTAAAGAAAATGGCCGAAATTTATGAAAAAAGAAAAGAAAAAAATGAAAACAAATATAGAACCGCTTGTTTACTTTTGTGATTGGTTGTTTACAGAACTTGTTAAACATGTTTATTCTGAAATGGTCATTAATTGCCTTTCAATAAAAATAGTTTTTTTATTATTATTTTTGCTTTGAAAACTATTTTGTATTTTTTTTTTATTGTAATATTTTACCTTTGAAAGGTTTCAATTACACAGTCGCATGTTAATCACTCTGCTGCAGCACAGATATGAACCTATACATTTAAGTACAGCCAGGCAGAGTCATGTGCAGGCAGTTAGTGATGGACAATTCAGTTCTTTTATAATATAAATTCTCCATTAACAGTTCTCCAACCATCTTCTGCTTACGGTCACATCACATTAAACACCAATTTTCGAATGATGACCAGTCAAGCACCAATACCTAGATCGGTGACCACATAGGAATACCTAGGGCTGTAAACTTGGATGTGCTGGTGATTTAATGGTCAATATTTCTGAATTGTTAATTGGAGAACAGAGTTCCAATTCTTGTGTTATATTCACTTACAAATACTCTTGTGAAAGGTATGAATCCAACTCTTCTCCCCCAGCTATAGGTTAATTAGAAAGAATTGCATCATTAGACTATTATTACCTCAAAAAAATAAAAATAACCTAAAAAATATTTTTCTGGCTTTAAATAACCTTCAAAAGGTTGATAAACTGTAGAAAAAAAATAAATCGACCAATGAAATACACATTTGCTACACAGGTATAACTTTTACATTTATTTACATTATCTGGAATATAAATGTATAGAAACTACCATGACCATGAATTGAGGGGTCAGTTTATATATTGAGTGTAATAGAGAATTGATCCCTCACTTTATATCCACAATATAATTTCTTGTCTGTTGATAAGGCATAGAAAATGAATGAATGAATCAATGAAATACTGATTAGCTACATGGACATGTCTTTTAGATTTATTTACATTCTCTGGAATATATATGTATAGAAACTATCATGGCCACAAAGTGAGGGATCAGCTTAAAGGATGATTGTAATATAAAATTTCTCACTTGATATCCACATTATTATTTCTTTATCAAATTCTGATTAGGTATGATTCCATATCTTCTCCCTAGCTAAAGGTTAATTAGTAAGACTTGTATCCTCAATCATTATTGTCACAAAAAAAAAAAAAACTTACAATCTAAAAATAACTTCTGCCTTTAAATAATCTGCATAGAATTGAAAAACCATAGAAAATGAAACATAAAGAGACAATAAAACAAATATCAAAGCAGCTTCAAATTTTTCTACTGAGAAATGATAATTCTCTCCAGACATTAAAAAGAATCTACTCTCTTTGTAAGAAAATTATAAAAATTAGTTTTATTGCAGACCAATTTTATTTATATAATTTACAGCTGGATTAATGTCATCATCTTTGTTTTTGTTATCATAACATTCCAGCCATTGTTTCTTCTGGTTGTCTTCAGGCATCTGTCAATCTGGGTAACCATCAGGCAACTTTGAACTAAACCCTTTATTTAATCTATAAGGGTAGATTTTTCTTATTCCGAAACATGGACAGTGGAACATCTTATCTATAGAATAAGAACTGAATCTATCCATTTAGATGATTTAATAGATTCATTTCTAAAATCTCTGTTGGTTACCCAGATTGACATGCACTTGATGATTTGTAAGATCACCAAAGTTAAGCAACATGGAGCCTAGTCAGTTCCCATATGAGGGACTACTTGGGAATAACAGATGCTGTAAGTAGGTGGTGTAATGGATAGTGACTTGGAATTGGAACTCATAGAGCTGAGTTCCAATTCCATTCAGAGTCATTATATTCACTTATATGTAAATACTTTGGGGAAAGGTTTGATTCCACCCACTCACAACTATTAGTTAATTATTAGGACTTGTTTCTGTAAATCATTATTTCCAAAAAAATTATTACATTTTACAAATATATTTCTGGCTTTAAATAACCTGTAAACAGTTGATGTAAACTTATTTATAAATGGAACTTTGTCGTGTGTGTGTGTGTGTTTTTCCAATTACCTATAGACTTCAAAATGGCTGAACCGATTTTCTTGAAAATTTACACAGTTTTACTATAAGCATCTGCGAGTGTTCTTAGCTAGGTTTTGTGTTGAGGTACCCCCGATAAATATCAAAAATTGATAATTGAAAAACTCGGGTTATAGAAGGAGTGGTCTGATTTTAATCAAATTTGATACACTCATAGACAAAGACATAAGAAACGATATTTAGAAATTTCAAGGCTGCAGTTCTTACAATAGTGCAGAAAATCGATAATATATGTATATAAAAGGCAAGATGTGTGTGTCTTTATTTGCCTGCATGTCTATTTTTTTTTTTTGGCCCTTTTATTTTAGTTTTTGCTTCAGGTTTGGCTCTAAGTAGGTATAATTGTAGTTCTTAGTCTCAGCCATGATACCATTTACTCAGAGGACTTATTTAACCTTCAAAATTCAGTTTACGATGAAAAAAACTTATTTGATATTGATACGAGGAAATCAAAATTTAACTTACATCCATTCATTTTTCTTTCAGTCTACGGTTTCGCTTTAACTGGAAACAACTATTGCTTTTTAGTCTTTCGTGCCAACGTCCAAAGAGTCTGAGCTCCAGGACCATGGATTAGTTTTAAAGCTTTCATTACACCCGAGCAACGCTGGGCTATACTGCTAGTAATCCATAAAAAGCAAGTCAATCAATATAATTAAGGAGTTCTTGTTTTGTCCTTTTTAAAACTCAAGTTATTTCTAGTTTAGTTTCTACTACCCAGCCTAGGGATTGAACTCACAATTACTATTCCACCAAATGACTTGGAGCCTGAAGCCTTTCTGTTAAGTTTGACCCCTTTGCTATCCTTTGCTTTCTTAACTCTACGTTCCAGAAATTCAAACTCAAATACTCAGATCTTATTGACTTATGATTTTGATGGGTTTTTTTTTTCCCCTTTTCAGATATCAATGTTTGTTGAAAGAAACAGTGTCAGAATACCAAATGCCAAATGAAGTCTGCTCCAAAATTTTGGCCACCATCTGCCCAGCCAGTGAATTAGAGTATCAAGTTGGAACCAGTAAAGTAAGTATTGTGATCTTCTTGAAGAAAGGAATTATTCTTTATTAATTGTATCATTCAATTTTGCTGCATTTATCACAGTACTAGGTAAACGCAGTCTTTGACATCTAAACCCTATCTGTTATTATAAAAAGCAAAAATATTTTAAGATGGAGTCAAAGAAGAAAAAATAATAATAAATAGTTATTTTCTTATAAGGAAATGCTCAACATTCATCGACTGAGCAGTCAGTGCGAATAAAGTTATGCTTTTCATCACCTCATAACTATCGAGATGTGTGTTGTCGTGTAATGAATATCAGCTCAGAATAAAAAATTGGAGGAACAAGTATGATTTCACTTAATTCACTTACAAACAAATACTCTTGGGAAAGATATTAATCCATTTCTTCTCCCCTCCAGCTATGGGTTGAATAGCAAGATAGATTGGGTTCTATAGCCTTGGTTGGGAACAGGTCTACCGTAGAAAATAATGACTATCTACTGCAGGAAAATCGTCTGCCTAGTCAGTCATGTCTTGAAAGATACATGATCACCCACATAGGGATGAAGTCAAAGTGTAGAATCTGTTCTCAACATCTCTAATGATAATATCAGCCATTTCCCTACAAGGAAATCTTCAGCATTCATTGACCTGGTAACCAATGCTACTCAAGTTACACATTTCTACACTCTCCACATGGGATCAAAGTGTAGTATCTTCTCAACATCTCTATTGATGTTATTAACCAGTGCCACTTGAGTTAGACTTTTCTTCACTCCCTGATCACCAGACTGGGATCAAAGTGTAGTATCTTTTCTCAGATACTCATTTCCTGCTCGCCGGCCTGGAAGCAATAACCAGCTAAGACTAGCTTTTGACCAGCTTTGACAAGCTAAGACCAGTTCTGTACCCAGTTTCCACATAAGCAGGGGTTGGGTAATCTTTGACCAGTGGCCTGAGTGTACGTGCTCAGGTTCCCCACATTAAAAGCTGACCTTGTGTCACAACTCGCTCCAGTGGGGAAGTAGGGTAAATCAAAAGTGTCTGTTCTCCTCACCTTCATTTTCTTATAAGGAAACATTCAGCATTCATGAAGAAAACAAACAGGACTACTGTTAGTTGAAATTTTTAAAAGCTTTCTCTTAAAACAGGAAAAGTCCAGTAACTGTCATTGCTCTTTCCAGTATTAATAGGCTTTTCCTTCCTAACTTTTTGCCTGAAGTCATGTGGAAAGTCAGCATCTTGATTATGTCATTATTTTCTCTTTGATTTACATGTGATACCCATTTTAGTTGTTGCTCTTGTTGAAAATCCTCAAGTGATGTGGTTTCTATTATTTGGTACAGTTCTTTGTGATTCATTAGCACCAATCTATAAGGTATGATGGAGGATGGTCCTCACAAAGACCTACAGGTTTCATTTGCTAGAAACTATTTTTAATCCTTGATATGACATCTATACAAAATTCTCAATCTGACAATGTTATTTATGAACATGACTTTAATTTTTAGATTAGTGTTTTGGTTTTGTAGTAACTTGTGGTCTTATGTGAAACTACACCCAGTGAAGCCTATTAGATACACAATTTCCTTATCTCCTATCTTAAATTTGTTAGGACTGATTATCTGGCCTAAGGATTAAAGATAAAAGGCAATAATAATATGAATCAAATTAGGAATAGTAATGATAATGATATTCATGGTGAATATGTCTAACCAGATGCTAGGGATGAAAAGCATTGACAATAAAATCAGTTCAAACATGTAATGGTGTTAACAAGAGAACTGATAGATTTATAAGCTGCTATAAATTGTACAAAGCTGTACTTAGAACAACAAAGGTTAGGAACTTGTGGAGATCTTTGATCTTGCACATTCTGAAGAGATATGGTACATAAAAGAAGAAATGAATAGCAAAACAGGGACTGGAATAAATTGTTAGAACTACAAAGGATATGAAGTTGTGGAGAGTCATGATCACCCATGTCCTGAAGGGAGACGATAGATAAAATAAATTCTGGGTCACATATGGACAAACTAAATCCACTTTCTTCCATCTTAAATTATAGAATTTAAAATTCAGCAATAAAATTAAAACAATGGATATTTCAGGGCTGGCCTCCCAACATATAATCTTGCGGGTCCCACAACAGAGTGCATCCCCAATTGATGACTCCCTAGACTCTCCAGTGTACAGAAAATTCAGTTACTGCTATAAAGAGTCTGAAAACTTTAAAAAAACATTCATGACATTAATGTTGTCAAAAGTTATTTGAAAGAACATGCTGACAATACATGACAACTGAAGAAATATTCTCGCTATTATAATAACGACTGTTGTGTATCTATTTGCTCATATATTAGTTCATTCACTTTACTACCAGTTATTAAACTTTACTACCAGTTATGAAATTCTTGCTGTATGTTTGCTTTTTAATAGTGCCTTATTTTATTTTTTTTGCAATAATTATGTCATCATGCATTGAGTACTGCTGCCATATCTGGTCGGGTGCTCCTGCTATCCACCTAGGTGTCCTTGACAAAATCCAACGGACGACACTATTAAAAATCTGCCGAGGCTGACAAAGCAAACCTCACTGCCGAGCTTGAAAATGACTTCCAATCCGTAGTCGACTGGGGTAAAAAATAGCTCGTGAATTTTAATGATTCCTAAACGAAGCCGCTTTCTATTAACGATCAGAGACAATCACTCCCCACTCACACACACCATTAGCATGAATCCGGCTAGTCTCCCTGAAAGCAAAACACTGCGCCTCCTCGGGTTAACTCTCACAACAGACCTCAAATGGAATGACTGTATAGTGTATATACCTAAATCCGCTGCTAAGAAGGTCGGTTCTCTGTGTAGGGCCAGGAAGGTTTTTTTCTTTTTTCCGTCTGAAACAATACTGCTGACATATCTGGTCGAGTGCTCCTGCTATCCATCTAGGTGTCCTTGACAAAATCCAACAAAGAATCTATAATGTGATAGATCCCAACATGGCAGCTCGGATACAGTTACTTTCTCACCGGTGCAATGTGGCTTTCCTGTGTTTCTTCTACAAATACTTTCACAGCTTCTGCTCCAATGAACTTAGCTCACTGGTGCCCCCTATATATAAATTTACTCGAGCCACAAAATTAGCAACTAGGTCCCAACCATTTTACTGTGAAACCAATAAATTGTAAATGCAAATTCTACTCCAGCAGCTTCTTTTCTCGCACTTCCCGCCTGTATAAATCCCTTCCATTTACTTGCTTCCCCGACAGCTACAAGCTCCAAGAATTTAAATGTAAAGTCAATAGTCATCTCCCATCTCACTAACTTGCATCTTCTCTCTCTCTTTCTCATGCTCCTTTCTTTGTCCACTCCACTCTTATCAGTATTCTCATCCTTCTCTTACCCACTTCCTGACACCTCTATAACCTGTCACTCTTTCTTATAACTTTACTCCTATGTAACCCCCTGCAAAACAGTGGCAGTAAAATGCCTTGCTTGGAGCAATATGACATTATATATATAATCTTCTCTATTATAATAAAAACTGTTGTGTATCTATCTGTATCTATTTTGCCACCATTTTTTATGTCAGGGATACACTCATATTTACATATTGTTTGTTAATGCAATAAATTCAATTTGGATTAAAAAACAAAATTAGAAAGGGTTGTTGTTTTTGTTTCTGTTTTTTTTTTTTGTTTAATTTTTTATTTCACTCCAAACAAGGCAATAAAGCCACTAAGATGCAAGTGTGAAATAATGAGAAAAAAAAGGCCGTTACTAAGGAGGGGGAATGTTAATATTTTCATAAGACAGTATGAGCAGGTACTGAAATGTTCTTGACCATGACCCACTTTGAAAAATCCATATTTCAATGACTAAACACCTGACTACATTGCAAGGTGGGTTGGGCCAAAAACTCTTCAACGGTCCCTGATATAAAAAAAGCCACCCCCATAATATGAGACAGCTGGGGAAAATATTTTAATATCACTGACAAGAGAAGTGAATAAAATTCTGCTTAAAGACAAATGGCATGTCATGATTAAACTTTGCAAGTTACACCCAATGAATGGGTTTTTCTTTTTCTTCCTGATCAGTACAAAGCGTTTCTATGTGATAAGATCATATTTATAGCTTTTTATACATGGATGCACACTTTCCAGTGTACATACATATAATAGAATAATACATATGATAGTATAGTATATTGAAAGTGCATTAATTTCAGAAGCCTTTATGATTAACTAGCAGTATAACCCGGCGTTACTCGGGTGTAATGAAAGCTTTAAAACTAATCCATTGGTCCTGGAGCTCAGACTCTTTGGATGTTGGCACGAAAGACTAAAAAGCAATAGTTGCTTCCAGTTAAAGCGAAACCAAAGACTGAAAGGAAAATGAATGGATGAAAGTCAAATTTTGATTTCCTGGTATCGATATCAAATAAATTTTTTTTGTCATAAACTGAATTTTGATGGCTAAATAAGTCCTCTAAGTAAATGGTTGAGACTAAGAACTACAATAATGCCTACTTAGAGCCAAACCTGAAGCAAAAACTAAAATAAAAGGGCTGATAAAATACAGACATACAGGCAGATAAACAGACACACACACAAACATCTTGCCTTTTATATATATATATATATATATATATATTATCGATTTTCTGCACTATTGTAAGAACTGCAACCTTGAAACTTCTGAATATCGTTTCTTATGTATTTGTCTATGAGTGTATCAAATTTGATTAAAATCGGACCACTCCTTCTATAACCCAATTTTTTTTGATTATCGATTTTTGATATTTATTGGGGGTACCTCGACACAAAACTTAGGTAAGAACACTCGCAGATGCTTATAGTACGACTGTGTAAATTTTCAAGAAAATGGGTTCAGTCGTTCTGGAGTCTATAGGTAACAGACACACACACACACACACACACACACACACAGACACAGTTCCATTTATAAATAAGTTTAGATTTACATTTATATACAGGTTCAAACAACATATCTCCCTCACAACACTAGTGCTGATATAATATGACAGATATAAAAACAATAGCAACACTTATACTTACAAAGAGACAGTTAAAATTTCTGGGACATATAATGAGACAAAAAGGCTTTGTAAATTTGATACTCAAAAGACATACTGATTTGTTTTTCTACAGTTTATCAACCTTTAGTTGCTTATTCAAAGCCTTTTAATTTTTTTGTGAGAGAATACTGCATTAACAATTTTTTGAGAATGTTTTTTTCAAGGTACTAGTTCTACTATTTAACTCATAGCTGAAGGTGAGATGAATTTCTACCTTTAGCAAAGGTATTTGCATCTAAGTGAATTTAATGAACCCAACTAGAATTTAAATTCTGCTTTCTGATTTCTCATTTCAAGCTGTTATCTCAGGGCATATTAAAGGCAAGAGAGATAGTTGGAAGCACAAGTCATTTACCTAAGAAGCTTGGATGGCAGAACATGGATTAGGAAGGATAGTAAGGAGGCAAGCATTAAATGGAACTGCAAAGTAGAGGAAGTTGTGGAGACTAGTGATTGCCCGTGCCAAAAAAATTTCAGAAAGCAAAGGGATGGCAGAGGGGTCAAGCTTGACAGAAAGGCTTCAGGCTCCAAGTTAAATTCAAATGCATTCGTCATTCATCGTAATAGTTCTGGAATAAATTTTACTCGAGTATAGATGTGATTTTTTTTTTAATCATCTCACCCCAAGCAACGCAAGAAAGCTACTCAGACACAATAAGTTACAGAATATAAGAACAAAAAAAAAACTATTAAGGAGTCAGTCAGTCAAATGTCATATGTGATACTTGCTTGGGCCAATCATATTTCAAGAGACATAACTAACTGGGCAGAAGATTTTCCTGCTATAGGCTACCCTTACTTCCTGCAGTAGTTTGGTTGTCAACCAAGTCTACAGAACCCAATCTGCCTTGCTATTTAACTCATAGCTGGAGGGAGAAGAGATTGATTAATGCCATTTCCAAGAGTATTTTTGTGTAAGTGAATGCTACAAATTCAACTTGAATTCAAACTCATTATCAACAACACACTATTAAGGAGGGAGAGCAAAAAGAGAATGGAATTTAAGAAGATAGATGATAATACATCATAAAGCATTAAATAACCCACAGAGATTGATATGCTGTTAAACAAAAGTAAAAAAAAAAAAAAAAAAGGTCAAGTCTACTTCATTTGTGAGAAAATTCTTCAGTATTTGCTGCCATATCAGATGACTGATAAATCTTCACCACAGAGACAGCCAATTTACTTCTGCTAACAAATTCATAAAGTAAATGCACCATAGGGGAAAGTAATATCTTATTGGTTACTAGCAGTATAGCCCAGTGTTGCTCGGGTGTAATGAAAGCGTTTATATATATATATATATATATATATATATATTATCGATTTTCTGCACTATTGTAAGAACTGCAATCTTGAAACTTCTGAATATCGTTTCTTATGTCTTTGTCTATGTGTGTATCAAATTTGATTAAAATCGGACCACTCCTTCTATAACCCGATTTTTTCAAATATCAATTTTTGATATTTATTGGGGGTACATCGACACAAAACCTAGCTAAGAACCCTCAGAGACGCATATGGTACAACTGTGTAAATTTTCAAGAAAATTGGTTCATATGTTTCGGAGTCTATAGGTAATGGACGGACAGACACACACACACACACACACACACACACACACACACACACACACAGACAAAGTTCCATTTATAAATAAGTTTAGATTATGCAAAAATGTGGCCACAAAGCCAGAAGTAGTTTTCAGTTTATCTCAAACTTAGCTATCCACAATTACTGATCCAAATATACCACAGTATTGCTTACACCGAAACAACACATTATATAGAAAATAAACATAGCAATAACACTTATGAAGCAGGTATATATAAAATAAACAGTCAGAATTGTTTCTAACAATACATTTGGGAAACTTACAGAAATTGAAAAATATGTATCTATAAACACAAAAAGGACCTCATACACAACAATTTATCAAAAGCATTAGTTATACATAGAAATAAATTCAAGCACAACTTTAATCTAAAGAATGCTACACTAACCAAAAAAAAAAGTAAGTTACTTTGAGGGAAAATCCAAAAGAGTGCCTCGAATCTTATCAAAATATAAATATATGACCTGGTTCGTTTCTAATCTCACTTTTTCGGAAGGAATTATTACTTTTACAAACCAAGATACACAAGTATTAAAAGTATTAAGAAATTAAAAGAAAATGATTAAACCCATGATCTTGTGTTATTCAAAATTGATAACATATAAATTAATCCCAAACTAAATTTTAAAAAATTAAAATTGCTAAAAAAACAAAACAAAAAAAAACTTACTCACTTTCATTTATTAGACATTGAATTATATCACTTCATGTCACCCATAGCAAACCTGACATTTTTAACATACCTGATGAATATTTATGACACACACACACACACACACACACACATATATATATATATATATATATATATATATATATATATATAAGCCCCATATTATATTTGCTCTGGTATATAAATACATGTTAGAAAATAAAATCCTTGCATTTGCCTGGATAAAGTTCCTCAGGAGGATGAAACATGTCAGATAAGAATAAGGTTTCCTTTTGTCTTATATATATATATATATATATATATATAAATTTATTTGTTTGAACATTATATTTAAGAGATTCTTGTACTTGAGCCAATAGTCATTTTCTAATTAAACAATATATATATATATATATACTGGTTTGAATATTTTTGAGAAATTTCAGTAGGAAAACGTGTTATTTGGCAGGATTTGAACATGTGACACCTGACAACACAGTGGAAGCAATCAATTGATCTGATGTGTCTTACACCACTCGACCATGAATGATTTCACAGAGAATTAATACTAATATAATATTTGTAATTTGGTGATTGGTGTTATTTTCAGCATTCTAACTCTAGAGTTTGGTAGATGATCCCTCCAGTGGTCACTCCGTCTACTCCACAGAAGATATCAGCAGCTGCCTGTTTATTTTCTTGTTTTTATTTTATATATGCAGTTTTAATTGTGTGTGTGTGTGTGTGTGTGTGTGTGTGTGTGTGTGTGTGTGTGCGTGCGCGCATGATAAAATATCACACAGTGAGTGCTGGTGGTAATAAAACTTTTTTAAAAAATATATATATATATATAATTCTTTTTTTTTCCTTTTTTTTTTAGCCATACTTATAATTTTATTTTATTTTTCCTCCTATAAATAAATGGACAGACTGAGTCATGCATGAAAGTTGTATTACCAGTGAGAAACAAAATGTGTGTGTGTGTGTGTATATATATATACATACAAATGTGCACTGGTCTAACCCTATTGTGACCAAAAACTAAGTATTAAACAATCAATATCTAAACTTATCTATAAATGGAAATTTTGTCAGTGTGTCTGTGTTTGTTACCTAATAACTCCAAAACGGCTGAACTGATTTTGTTGAAAATTTACACAGTTGTACTTTTAATAAGCATCTGTGAGTGTTCTTAGCTAGGATTTGTGTCAAAGTACCCCTGATAAATATCGAAAATCGATAATCAAAAAAATCAGGTTATAGAAGGAGTAGTCCAATTTTAATCAAATTTTATATACTCATAGACAAAGACATAAGAAGCGATATTCAGAAGTTTCAAGGTTGCAGTTCTTACAATAGTGCAGAAAATTGATTATATATATATATATATATATATATATATATATATATATATAAAAGGCAAGATGTTTGTGGTTGTGTGTCTGTTTATCTCCCTGTATGTCTGTATTTTTTTCAGCCCTTTTATTTTAGTTTTTGCTTTGGGTTTGGTTCTAAGTAGGTATAATTGTAGTTCTTAGTCTCAGCCATGATACCATTTACTCAGAGGACTTATTTAGCCATCAAAATTCAGTTTACAACGAAAAAAACTTATTTGATATCAATACTAGGAAATCAAAATTTGAACTTTCATCCATTCATTTTTCTTTCAGTCTACGGTTTCACCTTAACTGGAAATAACTATTGCTTTTTAGTCTTTCGTGCCAACATCCAAAGAGTCTGAGCTCCAGGACCATGGATTAGTTTTAAAACTTTCATTACACCTGGGCAATGCCAGGCTATACTGCTAGTCTATATATATATATATATATATATATATATATATATGTGTCTGTGTGTGTGTGAAACAAGTATCTATAAACAAAAGTAAAAATGTTGTTAAACTCAAAAATATTCATCAGGTTGACTGAAAAATCTAGATAAAATATGCAGGATGGTAAGTAACACAATTTAATGTCTAATAAACAAAAGTGTATAAATGATGTTGAATTTTTATTTATATACAATTAATATCTGTTATTTTAGTATGGAATAAATTTATGTATTTATATATCTCACAGGATGTTATATATTTTAACCATTTTTGTTTAACTTTTTAACATTTTAATAGCTGATGTATGTTGCCTTCGGAAAGAAGTGATTCTTATGTTTGTGTGTGTGTGTGTGTGTGTATATATATATATATGTGTGTGTGTGTGTGTGTGTGTGTAGCCCAAAAACAAAACAACACATACCCACCCCTAAACCAAATAACAACACCCACCAAGCCACCAGGCTACATCCAGACAAGATAAATAGGAAAACCTATCCTGAACTAAGCCACCCCCAAACACCAAACCCTAAGATGTTAATAAGGTCAACAGAATCCAAATCACATCCCAACCCCACTTTCACCTAAAAAAAAATAAATTCACCACAAATAAACGGTCTTTTTCAACCAGATAATTTTCATACCAACTTGATCACCCGAAGAAGCGACCAAAACACATGGTCAGCTTCGAAACACGAAAATTTTTGTGTCATGATACTATGAATTTATAAACCATTGTAACAACTATTACAATATAACGCTCTACGTTTGTATCGAGCGCTCTTTATAAAAGTAAATGCATGAACAACAGGTTAAAAAACCTACAAGTTCTACAACTTTGTTACAATATATATATGTGTGTGAAATTAATGTGGAGAAGATTGTCACTTAGCTGAGCTTCTATTCATGCTGTATCCTTATCTTAATGGAGTTCTTCGACAAAAGCCTTTTTGCTTAAAAACGACTTTTCAACAGTAAACTACTAAAATGACGACAGTTTTGGCCCTAAACATCATAATTTAGTAATATATATATACTTGTGTGTGTAAAATTTCTATTTTATTTAAAAACGTATTTGTGAAAAGTCTATATAAATAAGGAACACAGGAAAACTTATCTTGCTTTGATAAAGTCTATCATAGAACAGAATGAGTCTACTAAAATATGTTTTCCTTTTATCTTTATTTATATATATATATATATATATATATGTGTGTGTGTGTATGGATATAAATAAGTATACTTATCTGTATACATGCAGGTAAACACTGATATGTAAATATTCATCTGGTATTAATAGAACAGTGCTCAATGTAATATAAGAGAGTTATAAAGTATATATTAATAAATATACAAACTGTCCTATGTTTAAGTCACAACTCAGAGATTCATGTTTTATGAAATCATCAATGTATATAATATATATGCACTCTTGAGTAATGCATGAAACGCTGATTCGTGCCTTAAACATAAGATATATATATACACTGTAGTAGTTGTTACAATGGTTTATAAATTCATAGTATCACTACACAAAAATTTTCACATTTCGAAGCTAGACATTTGTATCGAGCACTCTTTATAAAAGTAAATGCATGAACAACCTATGAGTTCTACAACTTAGTTACAATATATATATATATATATATATATATATATATATATATATATATATATATATATATCTAGCAGTAATAAATCCAGGAGAAGATTTGGTAAATAATCCCAGTGAATCCTAGTAATATTAGGTTAAATATAAAAACTATCCAACAGAGAGCTCAATATAAATTTCATTTACAGAGCGGATATTTTATTTATTTTCAGTATTTTACATTTGGGGAATAGCTATTTCTACAGGTTCTAAGAACCTGCATTTTCTTGCTAGGATTGATAGCCTGGATTTGTAGAACCTGTAGAAATGGATATTCCTCAAATGTAAAATGTTACATTTACATATGATATATATATATATAGTAAAAATATACTTAGTTATAATCTGAGATTAAGGACAGAATGGTTAAATAAAATAAAGACAAGAGGAAAACTGTATTTTAAATCGCCTACGCGTTTCGTCCTGTGATGGACTTTATCAATATGTATCTCAATCTGACACGTTTCACTTTTCATAAAGCTTTTTCAGAGACTGAGAGAAAAATGAAAGTACAACAAAGATAGTACACTGGCATGAAGTGATTTGTGGTTAATTCTTATTGGTCAGCTGTGTATCATGTGTTTTAAAGCAATATATATATATATATAGAGAGAGAGAGAGAAAGTTGAATATATGGATCGGAATCCGAAAAGGTGATAGAATAAACAAATAGGGAATGTATCTCAATCAAACAAGTTTCACTTTAAATAAAACCGCTTCAGAGACTGTGAGAAAAAGTATATTGGTATGTTGTGATTTGGGGTTAGTTCTTCTTAGATATGTGTCACATGTATGTTTGTGTACAAACGTTTGTCTGTTTAGGTCTATGCTGGACAGTAACATTAGTTAGTGTGTGTGTGTTTTAATACATGTGTTACATGCATTAAAGCTATGGATAATGTTCAAATATATGTGTGTAGAACATTTTGGATGGTAAAATGTGTATTAGTGGATGGGTGTGTTTATGTAAAAACGTTTGTCTAGGTGTATGTTGGACAGTAACGTTAATCAATGTAAGTAAGTGTATGTCTGTGAGGAAAAGTCTGTAGATGTCATTTCTGATTAGATTGTTGAAATGTAGCAAGATGTTGCAATGATTTTGTATTTGGTTGGATATTTTATAGTTGTTTGTGTGTTTTTGAGAGAGAGAAATGCTGTTGTCACTTCTGTGTTGGTGACTAAAATGCAGCTGGATGTGCTAAATATTTTTGGTTGAAATTCTTTGTTGAAGATAGAATTAGTATTATTTCATTTATTATTATGTATTGCATTTTGCATATTATGTATTCTTCATTGTATTATCTATATATCTCTCTCTCTCATTTATTTGTATATATATATATATATATATATATATATATATATAAGTTTGAATCATGAAGAATGAATCTGTAGAAAGATGGTGAAGTAATGTAATGTTTTAAGCAATTGTTTATAGTTAGTCAGTCAGTTAAGTGCCATACGTGAAACACGCTTGGGCGATCATGTCTCGAAAGAGACATGACTGACTGGGCAGAAGATTATCCCACAGTAGGTTGCCATTGCTTTCTGCGGTAGACTGGTTGCCAGCCAAGGCTATAGAACCCAATCTGTCCTGTTATTTAACCCATAACTGGAAGGAAGAGACGGATTAATACCTTTCCCAAGGGTATTTGCGCGTAAGTGAATGCAATGAATTCAACTGGAATTCGAACTCGGCTCCCTGATTTCTCGTTCCGAGTCGATATCCACTGCACCACAACGCACATCCTTATAGTTAGTAATAAAGCTATTATCATGTTTTCAAAATACTTTCTCCTTAAAGGGTTATGTTCTTTTTAAATTAGGCTGGTATTAGTGAAATTAAAGTTATGTCTCATAAACTGAAAGAGAATGTCTGTCTAAACACAAATCTCTCTTGTGTTCATAGATACGCATTTTTAAATCATATGAATTTTCTCCCATATACATGTTTTTGCATTGTAGACATTTTATCTGATAAATTCCGGTATTTGAAATGATGTTTGATATATTTTCCTTCCTGATTATATCAGCAATAGCTTTGAAAGTGGTGGTAATGTTCCTAGTGTTAGGGATGGCTAATTTGTTTTAGTTTAGTTGAATGGTTGTTAAAAGGCAGGGTTATGAAATTTGTGTAAGTTTTGTTGGAAGTATGTATTTTTTTGGCTTTGTGGGATTTTTGAGCTCGTTTTTTAGCATTGAGGATGAAATGGTATTGGTAGTGGAAAAGTTTGAATGATTTATCAATACATTTCTTTTTTTCATTTAGTTAATCAGAGATATATATTCTGAAGGCTCTAAAATAAAATCCTATGATTAGTTCTGATTTTATTCTCTGGTTGTGATGAGAACAGAAATTGATGGGGTCATTTTTTTTAATGGGGTTTTGTTAAAACTTTAAAATCTAGTTTGTCATTGTTGTGTATTAATAAGGTGTCAAGGAAAGGTTAGATTGCTTGTTTCAAATTGTGTGAATTCAATGGTGGGTTCTACCTTATTGAGTTTTCATTATTATGTTTAATGGGTTAGTATCATGTGGGTAAGATAAGAGAACGTCATTTATGTATCTTAGGTAAGTAGAGCTGTTAGGTATGATGTGTTTGAATTGGCTGGATTCTAAGAATTCAAGGAAGAGAAAAGTGAGAATACTCCTGATAGGTGACCCCATGGGTAAACCGAATTTTTGTTTGTAGAAAGTGTTATTGAAAGAGAAGCAACAGTTGTTAGTAATTAATTTGCATATCTTAAAAAAATTATCCATTGCTTTAATATATGTGATGTATATTAAAACACACATATATACACACTAGTGTTAGTGCCTAACATAGACTTAAATAGACTATGTTTCTACACATACACGATTATACACTTTACCATCCAATATATTCCACATGCATACATTTAAAAATTACCTATTGTTTTAATATATGTGACACATCTGATGAATAAGAACTAAGCCCAAATCACAACATACCAGAATACTGTTCTTTTTTTCTTTGTTCTATCATCTTGTCAGATTCTGATCCATATATTTAACTTATCTATCTATCTATCTATATATATATATATATATATGGCTTTAACATATCTGACCAATAAGAGTTAACCCCAAATCACAACATACCAGTCTACTGTCTCTCTTATTTTTTTCATTTTTTGTCTTGATCTCTGAAGAAACTTTAATAAAAGCGAAACAGGTTAGATTGGGATACGTTACCTATTTTTTTTGTTTCTTCTATCATCTTGTCAGATGCTGATCTATATATTCAACTCATATATATATTTTTTTCATTTGGAAATGAGTTATTTTTTACCTCAGTTTCTACATTTTGGTGTCAAGCGATTAACAATAACTGAGTTTACCACTTTTTAAGTGTTCATGTAACAGGGATCTTTTATGTGCAATTTTTAAAATTCAGAGAAGTTACTTAAGGGTCTTAGAACGCTTTCATCCATGATTGTATGATCCTAGTAGGTATTTATTGATATGATTACACTTGGACATAATTTCTGTTCTTTCATTTAATAACTTTTTTTTTCTTGGAATAACATAATAGCCAATTTTTTCTTCTGGCATAATCTGCATATCTTATGACCATTGTAATCTTTGGCTGTAAAAATGGTGGTAAAAAAGACACCGTAAGGTAGAAAACTGGGTCGCGTAATAACTCTTTTCCAAATGAAAAATATTAAAATGTTCTATAATATAATTGTATTGAACACTTTTTAATTACAACTGTTTACTGGTCTAATTATGACCAAAAACTAATTATATATATATATATATATACATACACACACAGGAAAAACATGTATATGTTTTTGTTTTATAAAGAGGTTATAAATGTGTGTGTATCTGTATGTCTTCCTATCTGTTAAAATATGTGGTTGTATGCTTGTTTATGTGCTTAGAATGTCTTCTGAAGTAATTGACTCATCCAACCATTTTTCAAGTTGGCTAATTTGTTGGATGTGCGTTATGGTGCAGTGGATATTGGTCTGGAACAAGAAATCGGGGAGCCGCGTTTGAATTCCAGTTGAATTTCTTGCATTCACTTTTGCACAAATACATTTGGAAAAGGTATTAATCTGTCTCTTCCCTCCAGTTATGGGTTAAATAACAGGACAGGTTAGATTCTATAACCTTGGCTAGCAACCAGTCTACCTTAGAAAGTAATGGCAGCCTACTGCAGGATAATCTTCTGCCCAGTCAGTCATGTCTCTTTCGAGACATGATCACCCAAGTGTGTATCACGTATGGCAGTTGACCGACTGATCGACTAACTGAATTCTTATGAGGTGAATGCCAAGAGACTAATGAAAGGCAAAGTTCAAAGCAGAATGTGTCATAACAAAAAAAACAAACCTTGATTCAAATCTTAGATCAGGGGCACAAGAGTCTTTGTCCTTGTCTCATTATTTACATCTGGACAGACAGGGGTGTTGTCAATTTCTTCTGAAGCATCCAAACCTGACATCAATGAATTCTTTCCAAATTCCATTCTAAATCGTAGTGAACAAACCAGACTAACAAGAATTTGCTTTCATTGTAGTTAATGAAGTTTTCTTCATGACGATGAGAAAACAACACTCATCAGAAATTATGCATAAACTCTCTATCTCCTTCTCCATCTCTCTCTCCCTCTTCTCTCCCTCCCTCTCTCTCCTTCTCCATAACACCCTCACTCCTTCTCCCTCTCCATCACCCCCTCTCTCTCTTCCTCTCCATCTTTCCACCTCTCTCTCCCTCTCCCTTTCTCCCCTCTTTCTTTCATGTCCATTTTGCTTCAAGGAATCCTAAATGTATTCACTAGATGAACTGATAGCTAAATTGGTAATTTATATTTAAGGCTCTACGCACTGAATTAAGTAAATATTATTTGTTTATATTTTAGACTATAAGTACTGATTTGGTTAGAAGATTGGTAAATATTGGTTATAAATTTGAGGCCATAAGTACTGATTTGGTTCAAAGATTGCTAAATATTGTTTGTTCATATTAGAGGTCATATGTACTGATTTTGTTCGGAGATAGGTAAATATTGGTCATTTATACTATTTAATTGATAGTTATTTCTTTTTAGGTGGGTATTTAGGTTTTTGCATATTTCTTAATATTTTTTGTGGATAAAATATATTGAAATCCTTTCTAATATTGTTATAGTGGAACATCTTGCCATTCCCCGAGAATAGAATCAGTCAGTTAAGTGCCATACGTGATACACACTTGGGCGATCACGTCTCGAAAGAGACATGACTGACTGGGCAGAAGATTATCCCGCAGTAGGTTATCATTGCTTTCTGCAGTAGACTGGTTGCCGACCAAGGCTATAGAACCCAATCTGTCCTATTATTTAACCCATAACTGGAGGGAAGAGACGGATTAATACCTTTCCCAAGGGTATTTGTGCGTAAGTGAATGCAAGGAATTCAACTGGAATTCGAACTCGGATCTCCGATTTCTCGTTCCAAGCCGATATCCACTGTGCCACAACAAGAATAAAATACTCTACTTTATAAAAGATGGTAATGAGCAGTACGACGAGGAAAGGTCTTAGGTGAAGGTATTTACTATTCGATAGTCGATTTCACTCCAACCCATGGCTTGCCTATATGTGTATTATTGTTAATTGTACCTTAGTACAATAAATCTGTATTTCTTATTCCTGGTGTGGAGTTCCATTATTTGACTGATCATTTTATACTGTATTCCTTTTTCGGGATATATCAAATATGAAAAATCTTATATTGCCTACCATTTTCTGTTCAGTTGCTCATCACCAACCCAACATTTGAAAATGCCCACCAGTGAATGTTATCACCCTGGTTAGGAAACCCTGATCTAGCTAATGTCTTACTATTATGCAGGAAGTATTTCACACCCTGTACTTCTACTCTTATGATGGCAGAAATCTAAAAGAATCTAATTATTCTTTTGGTTTCCCCTCAACTGATTTATATCTCGCCAAAAATATGCTATTTCATCTGAAGAACTCTTTGAATGTTAATGACCTTTCTCAAAGTTATAGAAAATACCAATAGTCAATTTGCAATTAAATCTTATCTTGGAATGTAACACATTTATTCCCATTTAGCCTCCTGTCTTTTTTTAATTCAGGTTCTTTGCATATTTCTCTTTATTATTTTTTGCAGGTAACATATGTTGAAATACCTTTTTAATATTCAAAATCTTATATCGCCCACCATTTTCTGTTCAGTTACTCATCGCCAACCAAATATTTGAAAATGCCTACCGGCAGGCAATATCACCCAAATTAAGAAACCCTGTTCTAGCTAATGTCTTAGTATTTTACTCTTTATGATGACAGGACTCTAAAAGAATGCAATTATTTTTATTTTATTTACAATAGTCAACAGAGCACATTCTGACTATAATTTGAAAGTGGTTCAACCAAATATTTGAAAATGCCTACCAGCAGGCAATATCACCCAAATTAAGAAACCCTGTTCTAGCTAATGTCTTAGTATTTTACTCTTTATGATGACAGGACTCTAAAAGAATGCAATTATTTTTTTTTTATTTACAATAGTCAACAGAGCACATTCTGACTATAATTTGAAAGTGGTTCAACCAAATATTTGAAAATGCCTACCGGCAGGCAATATCACCCAAATTAAGAAACCCTGTTCTAGCTAATGTCTTAGTATTTTACTCTTTATGATGACAGGACTCTAAAAGAATGCAATTATTTTTTTTTATTTACAATAGTCAACAGAGCACATTCTGACTATAATTTGAAAGTGGTTTAGACCCTTTATACACAGTCTAAGCAACTTCATCAATGTAATATAAGCAGAAGGAATGCTTGCTGGGTCTAAATGCAATCTGTGTGATTTATACTGATTTTTCTTGCTGTATTCTAACCCTGCTTCTAATTCAAGATTAAAAAGAATATATACTGCCACCAATGAATAAAAATTCAGTGTCATTTTTGAGTCTTCCCTCAACTGATTT
>JBBBDQ010001997.1:2110000-2415000 GCA_037127315.1 Ascarosepion bandense | reverse complement strand
TCTCTGAACACTGGATCTAACCATCCTGCTAACATAATTAAACACAACACTAAAGGAATAAAACAGGTTATCTAAAATTCTTCCAAAACAATTTTTGATGAAAGAAAAAAAGATGATGAAAGAGCTTTAAATGAAAATGGCCATAAAAATAAATTAGAATATAAACCTCAAACAAGCAAATGAAAAATAATGCAAAGAAACGAAACATTATTTGGTTTAACCCAACTCTTAATTTAGAATTTTCAAATTAATTAATAAACACTTTTTCAAATTAATTAATAAACACTTCCCTAAAAACTCAAAATTCATACGATATACAATAAAAATACAGTTAGATTAAGTTACAACTGCACATGCACTTTAGAAACTTACATAAAGAAGCAAAACACCAAGAGTTTAAAAAATAACATGCAGCAAAATATTATTTAAAAAAAAATGTAACTGTAAAGACAAAAATAAATGCCTACTTAACAGAGTTTGTAAAACAGAGGGAGTTATTTACAAAACAGCAGTACCGGGTACAGATGGACAAGAAAAATATACACAGAATGTACTATCTACACTCAAGCTAGAAAGATTTAAAAATTGTGCCAAACTATCCAATCACGTATTGAAATTAAAAGAAAAAAAAAACAAAGACCCTAATATAAAATGGATCTTATTAAAAGCAGCCATGCCTTACAATGGTGGTGATGTCTGCCGATTGGACCAAGAAGAAAAGTTAGCCATAATATTATTTCCAGAACAAGAAAGGTTATTAAATGAAAGATCTGAAGTAATGTCTGGATGTAAACACATCAGAAAGCATATTTTAGAATCATACAAACCCGGATGAAAGTGTTTACAATTCTGAACCGGCTCCTCTTTATTTTGAATTTCCAGTTATTTTAAACTTCCAGTTGTACATTCTGAAAGTTCCTGTTGTGCATTTGAAAAAAGCATTAGAGAATCAGTTGATATAAAACACCTGAAGGCACTAAAATGTTTAAACGAAGGTTGCATGATCAACTGACTGCCAAATGAAAATATATACAAGTATAGGGTAGGTATGGATGGAATAAAATTCCATATATAAAGACAATAGTCTTAAAAATGTGCTCAATACACAGTAGAGCGATTAATATTTATTTAGTTGAAGTTGAAGAGTTTTAAATCTTTTCAACTCAAAATCAGCACCTTCACTTGATACGATACTAGTGGTGTCAAAACAAAATAGCTACTTTTGTAGTAATATTATAATATATATATATATAGATAGATAGTCATCCACAGACAGATCTGCTTTTCTGTATCACAGCTCATCAGTACGGTTAGACAGTCGATTGCTTTTTACCCAGGAATGAAACCCAACCAAATTGGCATCAGTCGGCGATTCTACCTCTGAGCTATAGGCACTCAGTAGAAGGAGGCAGATTTTTTAGCATGTATATTATCATTATACATGCTGAATAGCTGAGAGTGTTCTATTTCATTGCTGAATGAATGATATCTGGATGCCAGAGTAGCTAATGTTTTTCAAAGTCTACCATTCTTCCAGAGTGCTCAATCAAGGTGTGAGAGCATAGTCATCTGTAGACAGATCTGTTTCACTGTATCACAGCTCATCAGTACAGTTAGACAGCCGATTGCTTTTTACCCAGGATTGAAACCTGACCAAATTGGCATCCGGCGGCGATTCTACCTCTGAGCTACGGGCGCTTGGTAGAAGGAGGCAGACTTTTTAGCATGTATATTATCATTATACATGCTGAATAGCTGAGAGTGTTCTAATTCATTGCTGAATGAACGATGCATAGATGCCAGAGTAGATACTGTTTTTCAAAGTCTACCATTCTTCCAGAGTGCTCAATTGGAGTGTGAGAGCATGAATAGTCTTTGGTCATAATTAAATTAGACCAGTACACAGGTGTATTAAAAAGTGCTCAATGCATATATATTGCAGAACTTTTTAATATTTTTCATTTGGAAACAAGTTATTTCCACAACCTATGTTTCAACCATTCAGCATCTTCAGACAATGTTTTTCAAATGTACAATAGGAATTTTTACAAACATGTGACTGGAACAACCAAAAATTTTTAAAATTAGGGAGGAGTCACTTAAGGATTTTAAAACACTTTCATCCAGGTTTGTATGATCTTAAGATGTATTTATAGGTCTGATCACATCTGGACATTACTTTTAATTTTGGATTTAGTAATTTTTTTTGTTCTGGAAACAATATCATGATTAACTTTTCTTCTTAACTGATGTATATATTGACTGTTTACTTTGAGTGGCTCTCGTATTTGATGAAATTTAATTTTTAAAAAAATAGCTTAATCGCATCACCATTTGGATGATTTAATCTTTAATGAGTTTGTAGAAAATCTGTTGTTATTTGAATTTGACAATATCACAAAAATGTCCAGCACAGTTCTAGAATGATCTGAAATGTATAAAAAAATTGAAACTTAACACTAAATAAAAAAGGGATTAAACTTTCTATCAAGATGCCCATACATCAGCTCCTTAAATTCTGAATTCCTGGCATTATTAAAATTTTATAATTCTTTATTTTTAAGGTGTTCCTGCGAGAAAATTTTGAGCATCGACTTGATAAAGTGGCAGGAAAAGTTAAACAAAATGCCAGCTTGCTTATTCAAAGAACTGTCCGTGCATTCCTCAGACGCAAACACTTACATAAGATCCTGAAAGCTACTAAGACAATTCAGAAATGCATCCGAGCTTGGAAAGTCAGGTAAGTGACGCATGTTATTGTTCACCTGGCTGTAACTTTTGTTTCATTGAGAATATACCAGAACTGAATGTTTTGTGCTCGACTCCACAGCCTTGTAAAATACGTAAGAAAAACATCAAGCATCTTGGTAAAATAATAACACTTTATTTCATAGACAGAATGAAATATCATCATCATTTAATGTCCATTTCCATGCTAGTATGATTTGGACAGGGTTTTCTTGATGGCTCCTTAATTGGGCTATCATGAAATATTGGAGTAAGTTTTACAGGTGTATGCTCTTACTAACACCAACCAGTTTAGGAAACTGGAAACTTGTTTTTTTTATCAAGAAACCATCTCTAGGAAAATTTCCTATCAAAGTTAGAGAGTTCAGCTTACTCTATTTTACACAGAGTAGGTATAGAGGTTTTTATTTAAAAGATTTCCTTCTCTTAGTTGCTATGCAAAGTGAAAAACTCTTACCTAGCCTAATTTTTTCTTTTTCTCTTAACTGATCTGAGTTTGGAGATGAACTATTTGCCCATAGCTGGGACCTTAACAGGTGCTATCACTATGGGTCAGAATGGACCTGGGAACAACAGCAATTAAGAGGTAGTTCCATGCTCCTCAGAACCTCCTGACCAAAGGCCTTGGTGCCACATGTAGTTCATCGTCATACCTAGAACTAGCTGAAAGTAAACAAATGATGAATATGATTTGTTCTCAGAATTTTATACCACTAAGTCATATACAAAATTATATATAAATATTTACACATTTCCTACACAGAGAAACTATAACACGTCTATGTAAGAACAAGTAGTATAAACCTGACAAAGAGATAGAGGATATTTTAATAATTTCCAACAAGAATTTGAGTTGCTGGTGGATTCTTCTGTGTTTCTGGAGAAACCATATTTAGAATTCTCAATGAAGGTTTGAGCAAGCCTGATTTATCTCCTGTGCCGCTAGTAAGGATATATTCCTCAAACAAGAAACTGTAAGTCATGGGTTTTTCCCAACATGAGAACTGTGAGCCAGAGATAGTTTCTATAATTCAATTGTGCTGGATTTATCATCTTCTATGTCTTTAGTGAGGAAATATTCCCCAAATAAAAAACAATGCCATGGGCTGGCCCAGGAAGATGTCTTGCCTTGCCTATGCTAAAAAAAGCAAAACAAAAAAAATGCTAGATTTAACTCCTGGAAGCTAAATGACTGACTGACCACTTTTGTCAGTCTATGAGCTCATGTCACAAAACTACTATCATATACCCACATGACTTCATCTCAACTAAAAGGAGATACTTGCTTTTTGTATCCCTACACAGGACTTTATGTCCTTGACCTTTGTTGAATTTGCAAATAAAAATTCAATGCCATTTTCAATAATTATTCAGTATCTACCTTTCTAATAAGGAAACATTCAGCATTCAGTAAGCAAGCAGCTAATGTTTTCACTGCCTGGCCATTGAGGTGAGATCAAATTATAGTCTCTATTCTCGACATATCTAATGATAATGGCTAATTTTATTGAATAAATTTACTCTTTAGTGTTTCTAAGGTGAATTTAGTTGGAATTGCTGAAAAATAGGAATACAAAAGACACAAGACAGAGATAAAGAAACAAGTAATTCTTATGGAAATAACAGAGAAGAAAAGTCCTTGCAAAACTAGTTGTGTTTGCGGCTTTAGAAGTCCAACTATGAAATGTTCTTTAACATCCAAATAAATTAGACGGCTCTTAGAATATTCAAAGTAGCCTCAAATAAGGAGAGGAAATTTCCTACCTGTTGTTCCTTGCTAGAACATTTGAAAAAAGAGGAAGATAGAAGGATTTTTGCATTGAGCCCGCCAAAATTGGGTGTCCACTGATTGGTCAAGGAAAATCGTTTAGCCAATCAAACAGGCCCATTTAGATTAGGAGTGGGTGAGAAGAGAAATTATGTGGGAGAAGTCGTAGTAACCTTTTTTTTTATATTTCAAGATAGGTTTTTGCAATTTTGGTAAATATATCTGTTAAAGTGAATTATCAGTGTAATTTACTTTTTTGTGTCATTTAGATGATAATTTCTTCATCACACTTTGTGTACACACACATACACACACACACACACACACACACACATATATATATATATATGTATATGTATATAACACTATAATTCTAATGAAACATGATATTTAGTGTCTGAAAAATCTCAGATTGAATTTTCTTTAAACATTCCACAGGTGCAAAAAGCAATTAAAGTTAGAAGAACAATAAAAACATTTCTTTTTTTAGTCTGGAAAGGAAATTAGAATATTTCAAATCCAATAGCTGAGTGTAAATCTGACATTGATCTAAATACTTGAGATCTCTTGTTAAAAAAGTATGCATCCTCTGGCAGGATTTGAACCTGCGTCCCCTAGGAGAAACCATCATTAGATCTGATGTGTCTTATAACACTCAACCACCTGACCAAACAAAGCCTGAATAGTGCTTTTGAACACACGCTTCTCCTGATTCTAAAAATATACATGTCTGCTCTGTTTCATATTTTAACATAAACAAAGACAATTTTTTAGGAAATTGATTAAATTCAACATGTGCTTATGTTTAGACATTATTTTTAATGGATACTCATGTTTGTGTAGATGCTCTTTTTTTATTATTAAACAGTATTTATTTACATCTACCGGCCTGAATATTCAAGAAATCTTGTTAGCAAAATATGCATCCTACAGCAGGATTCAAGCTTACATTACCTATTGGAAACTGTCATTAGATCTGACGTGCCTTGACCGCTCGGCCACATGGAACCTCCTAATCGAAGCCTGAATAGTGCTTTTAAACAGACATTTCTCTTAATTCTTCAAATATACATCTCTGTTCTGTTTCATATCCTAATATAAACAAAGATAATTTCTAAGGCCTGGGCAGAGTTTCAAGAAAGATCAGTGGTTTCTTATACAGAACATCTCCCCTCCCCATGCCACTGATGTCCAAGGGAAACCCCAGCATCATCACAAGAGTTATCAGAATAAATTTGAACATAACATTCGACTGTCTTAAGGACTTTGACTCTGTCCTCAGGATTTACTCCCAAAGCCTTTTCCCAAGATTGGCTATGGCTGCAAGCTAGGGAAGTTAAAATAAGAGTTTTTCCTTCTCTTAATATATATATATATATATATATATATATATTAAGAGAAGGAAAACTATATATATATATATATATATATATATATTAAGAGAAGGAAAACTATATATATATATATATATATATATATTAAGAGAAGGAAAACTATATATATATATATATATATATATTAGAAGAAGGAAAACTATATATATATATATATATATATATATATATATATATATATATCTTGTAATTTTGTTATTACAATGGTTTATAAAAGCATTATATCACTACACAAAAATTTTCATGTTTCAGAACAATACTGTTCTTCTTCAGATGATATGTTAAAATAAATAGTGAAAATGATTTATTTTGAAAATATAAGATGAATTCAAGGTTATTTACAAAATTAGGGAGTGGTAGTTAGGGAAAATGCTTTAGGTGTGTCAGTATTGTTCAATCAAAAATGAGAACTAGGTAACCATAGAGTTTTAAGATCTAGGTCATGAAAGGAAGCAGGATGGCCTAGTGTCTAGACATGCCACTTTTTAATTTTGCATGGATAAGATACATAGTGGGACCATAGATTATTTAAATGGGTAGATAATCATTTTTAACACCAGGTTGGATTTTAGGTTTTTTATTAAACATTTTTTTTTTTTTTTTTTTTTACAAGTGTTAAGGTACATATGGTAAAATCTAGTTTTAAGATCTGCTATGTTTATGGGTTAAATTACTCAATATCAGAGATAGAGTGTATGTAAATATAAGTGGACATTGAAGTCAATACCTATTAGCAATAGTCTGTTTCATGCTAAACACAACTGCCAGGCCAAATTTGTATAATATATATAAATATAAATTCAGTTTTTGGCAAAAAAGATGTTTGCTAAAAAAGAATGTTTAAATTAAGAGTGTTCAATACAACTTTCATGAAATGAAAATGTAGTACAAGTTCAGATATAAAATATCTGAAATACTGACCTTCCTGCAACCACAGTTTCTGCCAAGATAGCTTTGTCAGACAGCAATTCTGTGACAATTTTAAGGAATTACTGCCTGATTAAGCCATATTGGGAGAACCTATGGTTGCAGGAAGTTCTTTATTATATCTTGGCTGAGTTTGGCAACCATATTCTCTCTTGAAGGAATCATCAATTGCAGAATTGGTAATAGATTCCTAGTTTCTGAAAACAGTACCCCTGTCTCTTGTGCTATGTCCTCCTAATGCAAGGATGTAAGCAATGTCATGTCATCTCCAAGCAGCCTTTGTAAACCCCCATCCTACTTCCTCCCAGTGAGTGTTCTCACAAGCTAGAAAATTTGTCTCTGTCCCAGTATGGTCATCAGTAAAAAAAAGAAGCCTAAGATATTAACTACAGGTTGGGGATACTAAAATCAAGGCCAGAAACTTAAATATCTGGGCAGATGGCACAAACTCAAGAAGTTCTGCTGCCATCGTTTCTAAATTGACAGCTTAAGTACACTTCACATCATATGCCAGTATTTCCTTTATACAGGGTGACCCAAAAACCAGGAATTTTTGAAGTGTGTATTCGCAAACATGAGCAAGTGGCAGCACTGCAAAACAGTGGCCTCATGAAGTAAACACTCTGGCATTTCAGTAACCATGGATCAAGATGAATTGCTAAGCAAGTTATAAATGTCAGATGAGGCCCATTTTCATCTCACAGGTTATGTGAATAAGCAGAACTACCATTACTGGGCAGACACAAATCCTAATGAAGTTCATGAGCGCCCTTTACATGCTACTAAGGTGACAGTATGGTGTGCTGTTTCATTGCATGGGATCATCAGACCTTATTTTTTTTTTAAATGAACAAGGGATCTCAGTCACTGTCACAACAGCAGATTTCAAGAATGCATTCGTACAGGAGGACGCTATCTACATTACGAAATTTTTATAAATGAAAATTCCATCATTGTTTCTTCAATGGCATGTTTTAAGGTTTTAGTTTCGATTACTTTGAATAAAATATTTTTCTTCCATCACTCTTGGTTTTATAGGATTGTTAAAAAGTTCCTGTTTTTTTTGGGGTCATCCCATATTTCTGGGTTGTTGCTTTCTATATTAAGGTTTCTTATTTTTTACAGCTAATACAATTTACCTGGAAATTAGAGAGGTCTGGAACTTAGGATAGCTTCCTTAGGAGTTACCCTATCAGTAGGTATAGAATATAGGGGCTACAGTATTGCTAGTTTATGAATGGGATCTGGACCATGCAACAGTTTTCAATGGTGTCTCTCATTGTCATAATCAAGAGAACTGTCACAGCAATACTTTCTGATACTCAAGCCAAAGAGTTTACACATGTTGTTCATTGTTCTTGCTGTTTTGTCACCTTGAATATTAACTATTCACCCTTAGTGAACCAGGTCAGTACCTAAAACAGATTAATAAATTTTATTTAATTTATAATCTAAACTTATTTATAAATGGAACTTTCTGTGTGTGTGTGTGTGTGTGTGTCCCCGTTACCTATAGACTCCAAAACAGCTGAACCGATTTTCCTGAAAATTTACACAGTTGTACTATAAGCATCTGCGAGTGTTCTTAGCTAGGTTTTGTGTCAAGGTACCCCCGATAAATATCAAAAATCGATAATTGGAAAAATCTGATTATAGGAGGAGTGGTCTGTTTTTAATCAAATTTGATACACTCATAGACAAAAACATAAGAAACAATATTCAGAAATTTCAAGGTTACAGTTCTTACAATAGTGCAGAAAATCGATAATAAATACCTATAAAAGTCAAGATGTTTGCGTGTGTCTGTTTATCTGCCTGTATGTCTGTATTTTTTTCAGCCCTTTTATTTTAGGTTTTGCTTCAGGTTTGGCTCTGAGTAGGTATAATTGTAGTTCTTAGTCTCAGCCATGATACCATTTACTCAGAGGACTTATTTAGCCATCAAAATTCAGTTTACAATGAAAAACACTTATTTATACCAGGAAATCAAAATTTGACTTACATCCATTCATTTTTCTTTCAGTCTATGTTTTTGCTGTAACTGGAAACAACTATTGCTTTTTAGTCTTTCATGCCAACATCCAAAGAATTTGAGCTCCAGGACCATGGATTAGTTTTAAAGCTTTCATTACACTCAGCCAATGCTGGGCTATACTGCTAGTAATAATATTATTAATAATACAAGACTCGAGAAGCACTCATGGTAAAGAGTTCTTTTTCTATATGCCATGTCTCTTCAGAACATAGGGGTCCTGGGTATGATGGTAAACTGCATCTGGCAGCAAGGCCTCTGATTGGGGGTTGTGAGGAGCATGGAACCACCTCTTAATTGCTGTTGTTTCCCAGGAGTGGTACCACCTGTTAAGTTCCCAACTAAGGTAAAATAGTTAACCTCCAAACTGGGGTCAAACCACTATCAAAGTATAAAAATAGACTTTTATGTGCAGTGGATATCGACTTGGAACGAGAAATCGGGGAGCCGAGTTCGAATTCCAGTCAAATTCATTGCAATCACTTACGTGTAAATACTCTTGGGAAAGGTATTAATCTGTCTCTTCCTTCCAGTTATGGGTTAAATAATAGGACATATTGGGTTCTATAGCTTTGGCTGGCAACCAGTCTACCTCAGAAAGCAATAGCAACCTACTGTGGGATAATCTTCTGTCCAGTCAGTCATGTCTTTTTCGAGACATGATTGCCCAAGCGTGTTTCATGTATGGCACTTAACTGATACATAAAAATAGACTTTTATAGAAAAAATATACATTTTGAATACAAAACTAGAAGACATCTTCAGTTTTCTTTAAAAAAAAAATATTTCATCAAAATCTGACAAAATCAACCTTCTCACTATAACCAAACATTAAAATAAATATCTTAAAACTCTACCTTTTTGGCATTAAATAACCCACAGAAGTTGCTATGCCATTAAACAAAACTCAAACTCAATTCATGATATAGGAGATCATGGCCTTCCACATCTCTCTATCCCTAGTATCACTAAACAAGCTTTCTCCTGCTACCCTTCCCAAATCCCTTTCTACCATCCATTTGCTCAAGCCCATCAAGTATGTTACATGTTGCTTTCCCCTGTCTCTCTTTCCCTCTATCTGATCAGCTTCTCCAAACCTTGTTCTTGATCCTTTCTTTTTTTCTTATATTTTTTCCCACTCAGTAACCCTTGGATGTTTAGTGGCTTTGCTACCTTGCTTGGGGTGAAATGATAAAAAAATCTTCTTTCCAAATCAAATTCCAAAAAGGCATCATGCCCAAACATGGTTTCAAACTTGAAACTAAAAATGCTTGCATGTTGTTGACACCAGTTCTCGTTCTTGTTCTTCCTGATATTCTTTCTAAATCCTTTTAATTTGCCATCAGGCTTAAACCTGCCCCTCCCTCACTTTTCTTCATTTTTTTTAATGCATACAGGTAAGTGTTTTTTATTGTTCTTATACTTAATTACCTGAGTATAATATTAAGTGATCTCGTCTAGCTGGTTTGTCTCCCTGAATTATCTAAAATGAAGGTTGTTAAAAAAAACAACATCGTAAATTTAATAAATAGAAACTTTAGGTGATAATGTGGCGATGTCACTTCAGATAAGACAAGATTGTACACTTGTCAATACAGGTGAAATTTTTATTAAAGTAATCTCTAGATATTACAGGAAATTTTGACATTCTGTTTTCCAGTTTTGTAGTGCTTTGCAAGCTAATCTCTCAGACCATTTTTTCTGATAGCGATTTGGTGCTCATTTTTCTTGGCTTTATGTCAGAACAAGTTTAATTTTATATTAAAATCTAGCAGTATAGCCCAGTGTTGCTCGGGTGTAATGAAAGCTTTAAAACTAATCCATGGTCCTGGAGCTCAGACTCTTTGGACGTTGGCATGAAAGACTAAAAAGCAATAGTTGTTTCCAGTTAAAGCAAAACCATAGACTGAAAGAAAAATGAATGGATGTAAGTCAAATTTTGATTTTCTGCCATCGATATCAAATAAGTTTTTTTTTTGTTGTAAACTGAATTTTGATGGCTAAATAAATCCTCTGAGTAAATGGTATCATGGCTGAGACTAAGAACTACAATTATACCTACTTAGAGCCAAACTTGAAGCAAAAACTAAAATAAAAGAGCTGAAAAAATAGATATACAGGCAGATAAACAGACACACACACAAACATCTTGTCTTTTATATATATATGTTATTGATTTTCTGCACTATTGTAAGAACTGCAACCTTGAAACTTCTGAATATCGTTTCTTTTGTCTTTGTCTATGAGTGTATCAAATTTGATTAACCCTCTAGGGCCATTCGTATCATATTTGATACAGTATTTCCCTATAAGGAAACATTTGGTATTCATTGACTGGGCAGTCAGTACTGCTTTCATTTGAAATTTATAAAATATTTCTCTTAAAAAATTTTTCAGGAAAATATTTCTTTCAAGGCTTGTTTTCATACTGTATCAAATATGATACGAATGGCCCTAGAGGGTTAAAATCGGACCATTCCTTCTATAACCCGATTTTTTTCGATTATCAATTTTCAATATTTATCGGAGGTACCTCAACACAAAACCTAACTAAGAACACTCGCAGACACTTATCGTACAACTGTGTAAATTTTCAAGAAAATCAGTTCAGTCATTTCGAAGTCTATAGATAACACACACACACACACACACACACACAAAGTTCCATTTATTATATAAGTTTAGATATTTCTATTTTTTAGAATTTTATCCTAGAGACCAAGTTCATGATTTTTAACTTTTTTTGAACTTCTCAGAATGAGAAATCAGAAGGTTAAGTTTGAATTACAGTTGAATTTGTTGCAGTCACTTCCACACAAATACCCTTGGGAAAGGTATTAATCCATCTTTTCTATCTCCAGCTATGGGTTGAATATCTGGACAGGCTGGGGTCTATAGGCTTGGTTCAAAACCAATCTACTGCAGAAAAAAATGGCAAGGAAAATCTTACACCTAATCAGTCATGGATCAAAAGAGACATGATTGCCCAAGTGTATATCATGTATGGCACTCAATTGACTGACTGACTTATCCTCATAAAATCCAGTTTCTTTATTTTACTAATGTTCACTTAATCAATTCAAAGCTCACACAAGGTAGTGTTGCTGACTGTTGTATGAGCATAAGAGTAGAAGTGGTATATATTATAGGCAGAAGTGCACGATGTATGCTGGGATTTTTTTTCCTAGCCAATAAAATTGGTCTGTTTGTAGTTTCATTAACAATTCCGAGTCATTATCTACTACATTATCCAAGCTTACAGCACATGGTACTTTCAAGTGGTCACCTATCTAGGTACTGACCAGGCTTGATGTTGTTTTGGTGCTCATATGAGAACCAGTGACAAACAAGTGTCTTGGCAGACAGTGGGGCAAACTAACACCATGTTTTACTAATTCTATTGGTTTTAATCTTGATTGGGAATGACTGCAAAACATTTTTCCTTCCCCAATTTATAGCTAGAAGCACACAAATGCATGCTGGGATTTCTTCTTAGCCAATAAAATTGGCTGGTTCTTGGTTTCATTTGACTCAGTTCCAGTCTGTCATACCTTGAAATTAGAACTCTACATTTGCTTGTCCTAACTTGCTTTTATGTGTCAACCCCAATTCTTAGTTTGTGAATTTTTTGCTATATTACTGTTGCTTTGCCTTGCATATATTGTTTGCTTGCTTCATATTATTGTCCCCCACTTTTCCTTTGGTATGGCAGGCTTTAGCTGTGAAAGTCTGACCTGATAGAATTAATAAATGTTACTTGTCAGACCATTTTCCATTGAAATAGTGAAAAAATAGCGACAGGTTTGTGACATTTTATCTGTGGGAAAGAGTTGAAGAGGGAAAATAATTCATCATCCACAAGGATGCATAGATGCTTTTCAATTCTATTAAGCAAAGATTTTAAAAGTAAAATAGATATCATATACACTATCGGCCATAATTATTAGGCCATCCCAGTGTTTGAAAAAATGATGTATTTAATACTATTTTTTAGTATTTATTGCCAAGTGAATAATTGTAAATGAAAATAGAATGGTTCTTTTGTTAATTCTGCTCAATAACATATGCATCAAATGAATTTATAAATATTTAATAATTACCTATATTGCAGGTTCATCAATGAAAGAATGAAGAAAATTTGGGGTGATTTGGATGAGTCCATCTTTGCTTCGTTACCTTGTAAAATTTTGCGATGAACCATTCTGTTTTCATTTGGCAATAAATACTAAAAATAGTATGAAATAGAACATTTCTTTTGAAAAAACTGGGGTGGCCTAATAATTATGGCCAGTAGTGTAGTTCAACACTTTATGTGTCATAAATATTCCTATTTCAGGTGCATCAAAATCTCATTTTTCATGCCTTTATCTTTGCATCTTAGTGGCTTATTACCCTTTCTTTTAACTTTTGTTGCTCTGAGTAATTTTTAACTTTTTGTCATCTGTCCTGGTCCTTATTGTACCATCTATTCTTATTAAGTAATTTATTGGCTATTTACTCCTTGTCTTCAGTAGGTCTTGTGAGTGTTAAATTCTCCAACTCTTATTTTCTTATGTTTCATAAAAATATCAACTGTCTTCTTCTGATTGTAAGTCTACATTTCATGCCATTTCTATCTACCTTGGAACCTTCTCGTTGTTCACATGCTCAGTTCATCGGTATAATACCAACAATGTTGATTCAATCCTCTTCTACATCTGTGACTAAACCGATAGAAGTAGAATTTATTCCTTAAAGTAAATAGATACAACACGTGAACACCCGTTACTTTAAGTCTCATAAAAGTTGCAATTCTTCCTCTCTTTCACTCTCTCTTATCCTTCTTTCTCCTCCTTTTTCACTCTCTTATTCCTTCTTTCTCCTTCCCTCTTTCACTATCTCTCATGCCTTCTTTTTCTCCTCTTTCTCATCCTTTCTTCTTTCTCCTCTCTTTTATCTCTTCTTTCTTTTTCTCTCTCTTATCCCTTCTTCGTCCACCTCCCAACTTTCACTCTCTCATCCATTTTTCTTTCTCTTTTCTCTCATTCCTTTTCTTTCTTCTTCTCTCTCACTTATTTCTTCTTCTCTCTCACTTATTTCTTCTTCTCTCTCACTTATTTCTTCTTCTTTCTCCTTCTTTCTCTTATGCCTTCTTTCTCTTTTCTTTATCATTCATTCTTTTTCCTCCTTCTCTTTTTGTCCTTTTTTTCTTCTCTTTTTATCCCTTCTTTTTTTCTTTTTCTTAGTTTATCCCTTCTTTTTTTCTTCTCTTTTTGTCCCTTCTTTTTTCTCCATCTCTCTTTTGTCCCTTCTTTTTCTCCTCTTCTCTCATGCCTTCTTTTTTCTCCTCCTCTCTCTTATCTCTTCATTAGCCTCCACTCTTACACTCTCTCGTGCTTTCTTTCTCCTTCTCTCTTTCTCATCTCTTCTTCTTTCTCCTTCTCTCTTACCCCTTCTTCTTTCTCTCTCCCCTATTCTTTGTTCTCTCTTCTTTTCTATCTTTCCCCTTCATGCTACTTCTCTCACTCCTATCCATTCTTCCTTTCTATCTCTTATGCCTTCTTTTTACTTCACTTTCTTCTTTCTTCATTTTCTATTTCTCTCTCTCATCTCTTTTTCTACTTCTCTCTCTCTCACCCCTTCATCTTTCCTCTTCTCTTTGTCTTTTCCCTTTTTTATTTTTTTCTCTTATTCTTTCTTTCTTTCTTTCTTTCTTTCTCTGTCTCTTATTTCTTTCTTTCTTCTCTGTCTCTTATTTCTTTCTTTCTTCTCTGTCTCTTATTCTTTCTTTCATCTCTTTCTCTTATTCTTTCTTTCTTCTCTTTCTCTTATTCTTTCTTTCTTCTCTTTCTCTTATTCTTTCTTTCTTCTCTTTCTCTTATTCTTTCTTTCTTCTCTTTCTCTTATTCTTTCTTTCTTCTCTTTCTCTTATTCTTTCTTTCTTCTTTTTCTTTCTCTTCTTCTTTCTTTCTTCTTTTTCTTCTGTCTCTTTCTTTCTTTCTTCTCTGCCTCTTTTTCTTTCTTTCTTCTCTGCCTCTTTTTCTTTCTTTCTTCTCTTTCTCTTATTCTTTCTTTCTTCTCTTTCTCTTCTTTATTCTTTCTTTCTTCTCTTTCTCTTATTCTTTCTTTCTTCTCTTTCTCTTATTCTTTCTTTCTTCTTTTTCTTCTGTCTCTTCTTTCTTTCTTCTCTGCCTCTTATTCTTTCTTTCTTCTCTCTCTCTTATTCTTTCTTTCTTCTCTCTCTCTTATTCTTTCTTTCTTCTCTCTCTCTTATTCTTTCTTTCTTCTCTCTCTCTTATTCTTTCTTTCTTCTCTCTCTTTTTCTTTCTTTCTTCTTTCTCCTTCTTCTCTCTCATTCTTTCTTTCTCCTCTCTCACTCTATACATTTGATTCTTAATGATTTTCTATTGAATTATTCAAACTAGTATTCTTTTTACTAATTGCTCTTTTTAATTGCCACACTCTCCAGCCATCTTCAGGTGACTCTAACATTTAGCAATCTTAGAGTCTTCAGCACAGTTTTTTATCTTTAGACAAAAGTTTTGATCAACTGCAACATCCTGATCAAAATAAGCTTCTTTGAATGATTCATGAAATTATTGTGGAACACAATTATTACAAAGTTTAATTTATTGAAACCTATTCATTTTCTTTATTTAGTCACCGTTCCATAGCCTTCCATAGATCAATAATACTTATTCTTTCAGTGGCAACAACAGATGTTGTCATTTAATAATATGAGGAGATCAATCTGATCAATAAGTGTTTGTTATGTAAGAGGGTCAGTCAATAATAATAATAAGAAAACAAGGAAGGTGTTAATATTTATATTTAATGCCTGTTTTCTTTGGACATGTGGTCAGCTAGTTAGAACATTCATTTTCTGACCATGGGACTCAAGCTTGAATCTTTTCATTGTCAATTTGTCAGGGAGGTGACTTCTTGACAATATTGGTTCGGGTAGGCAATCCCAAACCAATATTGTCAAGAAGTCACCTCCCTGACAAAGGCAATCCCAGGATGTGCATTGTGGTGCAGTGGCTATCGGCTTGGAACGAGAAATCGGGGAGCTGAGTTCGAATTCCAGTTGAATTCATTGCATTCACTTGTGCGCAAATACCCTTGGGAAAGGTATTAATCCATCTCTTCCCTACAGTTATGGATTAAATAACAGAACAGATTGTGTTCTATAGCCTTGGTTGGCAACCAGTATACCGCAAAAAGCAATGGCAACCTACTGCGGGATAATCTTCTGCCCAGTCAGTCATGTCTCTTCCGAGACATGATTGCCCAAGCGTGTTTTATGTATGGCACTTAACTGACTGACTGAGGCAATCCCAGCTGAAGACCACACCACAGGTAACCTTGTGAGCAAAATTGGAGTAGACAGAATTGTTTAGAGTTAGTCAATGGCTGCAACTGTAACTGAAAGTTTAAAGTATACTGGCCTTGATTATAAAAAAAAACTGATCGTACCAGATTAATCAACCTTTCTCAGAAAATGTAACACAGTATAGTTTTAGTATGTCTGGTTTAGTAAGCAATCCTGGTCAACAGATGTACCAAGAAACTAATAAGTCACTAGTGCCTCCTCAACAGGTGTTTACTCGTACAACCAGATTGGCAAATGCAGACGACAATTCTACTCCTGCAGCTTCTTCTCTCGCACTTCCCGCCTGTGGAACTCGCTCCCATATTCTTGCTTTCCTGACGGCTACAACCTCCAGGAATTTAGATGCAATGTCAATACTCATCTATTAACCACTGGACTCTAGCTCCATTTCCCACCCCATATATCCTTTCCTTTCTCTCCACCTTTGAAACTGTCATCACAACTGCATTCTCAGCTTTGTATTGCTCCTTTATAACTGGTTCATCTTCCTTTTCACTCTCTTTTAATTAATCTTTTTACACTTATGTAGCCCCCTGCACATCAGTGGCATTTCCACCTTGCTCGGGGTGAAATGATTAAAAAAATATGACATGGCTTCTCTCTGTCTTTTCTACAAGTATTTTTTCAAACTTTTTCTCTGCTAAAAGAAAAGAAAAGAAAATGTTACCATGGGACATTTCATTTTTTAAAAAAACGTTAATATTAATAACTTGTTCACTGTTTAGATTTTTATAAATTTCATCATTTTAAAAAGAATCTATGAAAAAAGTGGCAAGGCATATAAAAGCAGAATAGAACTTTGCTTAATAGCAAAACTCTTCGTAGTTGAACAGTCAAACACATTGGATCAAATGGTTTCTTCTGCAAAAGATGGCGCAGGTACCATTGCTGGCGGAGAGCACAATTTCTCAGATCAAATACGCAAACAAGTAAACGGATGGGATGTCTACAGATGCGAACTTAGAGAAAATAAACCGTTGGAATAGAAATGACAATTGCATTTAGTTATTTCGACAGTAAAACAGTGGGACCTAGTTGCCGATCTAGTAACATACTTAAATTCGTGTAGTCGTGGTACCAGAGAAAAAAACTAGTCAGAACAATTGCCATGAAACTATTTGCAGAAAATACAGAGGGAAATCACATCACGTTGGTAAGAAAGTGGCTGAAGTTGAGATGGCTATTCAGGATTGATTACATTGCAGATTCGTCTTTGGATTTTGTTGAGAACCTCGTGAGAAGAATCGTTTACATTAAACTATTTCAACGATAAAAGGGTGGGACGTAGATGTCAATCTAGTAGAACACTTAAATTCATGTGGTCAGGGAACCAGATAAAAAAAAAAGCTCATCAAAGCAGTTGCCATGAAAATATTTGAGGAAATGATAGCAGGAAGCCACATCTTGTCGGTGAGAAAGTGACTGAAGTCGAGATGGCTATTCAGGATTGATTACATTGCAGATTCCTCTTTGGATTTTGTCAAGAGCATCGAGATGTAAAGCAAGAACACCCAACCATCAATTGGCATCAATATTGTATACTTACAATCAGAAGAAGACAGTTGATATTTCTAATAAACAGAAGAAGAAAATAAGAGCTGGAGAATTTAACACTCACAAGACCTACTGAAGACAAGGAGTAAATAGCCAATAAATTACTTAATGAGTTTGGATGAATAGATGGTACAATAAGGACCAGGACAGATGGCAAAAAGTTAAAAATTACCCAGAGCAACAAAAGTTAAAAGAAAGTTTAATAAGCCACTAAGATGCAAAGGTAAAGGTTAATAAGCCACTAAGATGCAAAGGTAAAGGCATGAAAAGTGAGATTTTGATGCACCTGAAATGGGAATATTTATGACACATAAAGTGTTGAACTACACTACCGGCCATAATTATTAGGCCACCCCAGTTTTTTCAAAAGAAATGTTCTATTTCATACTATTTTTAGTATGTATTGCCAAATGAAAACAGAATGGTTCATTGCAAAATTTTACAAGGCAACGAAGCAAAAATGAACTCATCCGAATCACTCCAAATTTTCTTCATTCTTTCATTGATGAAACTGCAATATAGGTAATTATTAAATATTTATAAATTTATTTGATGCACATGTTATTGTGCAGAATTAAAAAAAGAACCATTCTATTTTCATTTACAATTATTCACTTGGCAATAAATACTAAATAATAGTATGAAATACATAATTTCTTTTAAACACTAGGATGACCTAATAATTATGGCCGATAGTGTATATGATATCTATTTTACTTTAAAAATATTTGCTTAATAGAAGACGAATGGTAGATACATAAATGTGCAAGATGGATTCTGATGAGAAAATTTTTCAGACATAACACAACGAACAAACTTTTCTTACAATAGAGGAAGCAATTGGTTTTTTTTATAGTTGCTCCCCTTCATATCAATGGAAAATGTGAGGCCGACAAAGTGTAACATTTGCTTTAAGTTTTTTAAAAATTATTTAAAAAATTAAATCGTTCATCAAAAAATTGCTTCAAATCTTGGACTCAGTAATTACTATGACAAATATTCTAGTTTAGAGGGAATTTTTTCTCTCCTCATATTCAAACAGATCTTCTTTCGTCAGGGTTGACGACCCATCATAACTCGTCCTGTATGGGTACTGAATGTGTTGTTTTATTTGCTCTGAATCTCTTCCTTCGAAGACAGTAACAACCCACGAACCACACACACACACACTAAAAAGAACATGTTTTACTTGTTCCTCTACTGATGAAACGGGTGGAGATAAAATGGTCATTGATGTCTAACGAAGACAAGAACAGAGTATAAAACATTTTTCAGTGTAGGCGTTTACTTATGAGGATCACTGTTTACAAGAGGTAGTCAAAAATAGTGTTTTATTGCACTTGAATATAACTAAATGTGCAGAATGAGAAATCAGAGAGCCGGGAGTTCGAATTCCAGTTGAATTCATTGCATTCACTTTCGCGCAAATACCCTTGAAAAAGTTATTAATCCATCTCTTCTCCCTGCTTCTATTGGTTAAATAGCAGGATAGATTTAGTTCTGTAGCCTTGGTTGGCAACCAGTCTACCGCAAAAAGTAATGAAATCTTACTGCGGGAAAATATTCTGCCCAGTTAGTCATCTCTCTGTAACAGTATTTGGCGCTTAAAGGTTAAGAGTAGAAGGAAAGACATTCAGATAAAATAAATGGAGATTTTTTCTGTTTTGTAAGAAAAAGTGAAATCTCAAAAACCTAAAGCAATTTCCCACAGAGACGCAGAAGGCGAAAAAGGCCATGGGGCAAATATAGACAGTTGATTAATGATTTTGTCTTTTGGTAAAAGTTATCAAAACATAAGACCGGATGAAGAAATTTGATACAAGCGAAAAATTGAAATAATAAAAAAATTGTTGTTTGTGGGCAGAGGTGAAAAACTAAGGAAAGGCTGAGAATTTGTACACACTTTTGAATGGTATTGGTGTGAGATATCAATGAAGAAAGGAAGGAGTTTATTTGGGCGGATCGATGTCTGTGACTGCTGCTCAGGGAAAGGAAAAAAATCCCGAATTGAAAAAGATAATCTTCGGAAACGAAACAATAATTAAACCTTTACTGGAATTAGGGACTTCACCGATTTCCCCAGACCAGCCATACCCCACATAAGTTTTGAGTGGAAATCCATGTAAGAGAGGGCCTTGAACAACCAAAGAGTGTAGCGGAGCAGTTTTGGTCAAAGCATACCAGAGATTTGCGGTTAAGATGAGAGACCTCAGGCCTGACATCACGTGACTGCCTGCCTAAGAAGAACTCCGACTCAAACCCTGTCCAAGTTTTAGCAGAATAACCAATACTTATATAATAATGAACATTCACATGAATACTACAATGACTTCAAGAAACATATTAACGACACAAAAATAAAAAAGGACATAAACGGTAATCATTCACATATAACAAAAGATGTAACCTTATGGAATAAAAAAAAATAAATGATGGCATTGTTAATAAAACCTGGCTTTTTACTCATGTTTATCACAATTCTTTCTATACTATAAGGTATTAAATACTAAAACCATCTTATAGTATTTTATCACTGGTAATCACTCAGTGTCAAATGTTTCCAGCGACAGTTTATTGTTGACTAAGATGTTAAACTGTTGCAGATTTAACAAATTTGCATCAGTAAAACATTGGCAGCCACAATCTTAACAACATAAGATGACACAGTGTTGATAGTAGACACAGAAAATAGACTACAAGAACTACAGAAGATAGTGAATGAAATTGAGAAGAATGGATTAAACATCATTTGTAAGAAAATGGAATGAATGGTTGTTATCAAAAGGATTGGCCCAGTATGCAAAATTACAAATTGGAGATACGAAAAAACAAAACAAGTACAACAATTTAGATACCAGGGAAGTGTTCTAACAGAGAACGGAAATTGAGATACTGAGAACCGAAGACGTATTAGCATTACCAAGGGTGCATTCCAAAAGCTAAGCTGAATATTAAGATACAGGAAAATTTTGTTAAAAACAAAGAAACTAGTACTGAACTGTTACGTGATATCTGTCTTCCCATATGGCAGCGAATGCTAGACAATCTCATCAAAGATGAAGAAGAGACTCAAAGTGAGAGAAACGTGGTTCTACAAAAGGATGCTGAGGATGAACATGACCTGAACATGTGAACTTTGACGAGGTTTTGGAGAGAACGGAAACAAAAAGCAAAATTACACTTAACATCATGAAGAGATAGTTGAAGTTTCTGGGACACGAAATAAGGAAGAAGGGTTTGGAGAATCTGGTACTCACAGGGCGGACAGAGGGAAAGAGAGACAGGGGAAGATAGTGCGTGACATACTTGATGGACTTGAACATATGGATGGCAGAGCAGGGTTTAGAAGAAGTAACAAAATGTATTAAGAGCTATGAGGGACAAGGAGATATGGATGGCTCTGATCGCCAAAATTACAAGTCGGGGATACTAAATCAAGCATGTGCAGAAATTCAGATACCTGCGAACGGAAAGTAAGACATTGAGATCCGAAGACGTATTGGTATGGCCAAGGAGGCATTCAGAAAGCTAAACAGAGTATTAAGAGACAGAAAAATTTCGTTAAAAGCGTTAAGATAATATACAAAGAACAGTGAACACGTGCATAGCCTCTTTAGTTGCTCTACGTTCGCACACCCGTGTGTGTAGCGTTCAATCAACACACCAACCAGCCAAAAAATTAACTTCGTGTTAGCCGGTGATGTGCTTGAATAATATTCACAAAAAGAATATGCAAAAAACCAAGGAATGAATTTACGAGTTCAATCTACACTCTCAAATATCCGGAAAATAATGTAACATAGTACAAACAACAACCTGATACTACATTCCACCTGACACGCACATGTAGGAACAATCATGCTATATTTACATGAATATACACACACACGGATGAAAAAATCTTTATAGCCTGAACACAACAATACATATATAAAAATTAACATTCACTTGAATACCACTATGACTTATACAAGAAACGTATTGTAGAACAATTACGTTGTCAAGATAAACATTCAGCTGTGGAACAATCTGAGAAAAGCCAGCCAAGCCTATTGAATCCAATCTATCCTTTTATTAAACTCATAACTGGAGGGAAGAAACGGATTAATACCTTTCCCAAGAATATTTGCGCGTAAGTGAATACAAGGAATTCAACCGGAATTCGAACTCAGCTCCCCGATTTATCATTCCGAGCCGATAGCCACTGCACCACAAAATAATTAATAGGCCTTAAAATAGACTCAACCAATCAATCTTATGGTAATGTTGCAGAGCCGATGTAAGTTAAAGGTCTCGGCCCCGCAAACTTTCGTATGCGTGAAAACAGCAAAGGCAATGAGGAGACGGAGGCGAAGATGGTGAGTTTCAATGTCAATTTTACTGTTATAAAATCGTCAAACAAACAGTAGGAAATCGGAAAAGGCTGTAACGTCGGCAGCGGTTTAACATGCTCAGCTCACGCTGGAACGTCGTCAGCGTCTGGCATGAACAGCCCAGGTTTAAGTGTCGTCAGTAATGTCGTCGGCGTGTTACATGAGCGGCACAGGTTGGAAGACAAGCTCAAATCTTCCTGTCTCTTAATACTGTACTCAGCTTCTGGAATGCATCCTTGGCCATATAAATGCGCCTTCAGATATCTGTATCGCACATTCTGTTCTCTGTTAGAACACTTTCCAGGTATTTAAATTTCTGCATCTGTTTGATTTTGGTATCTCCAACTTGTAGTTAGCCTTTTGAGCTCTTCTTTTTACTGAGAACCATGCATTCAGTTTTCTTATATTTGATATAAGATCTTTCTTTCCGCTTTCTTTAATTACTTCTTGTAGGAGGTCGGGTAGTTTCTTTTCTGTATCTGCTACCAACACTGTGTCATCTGCGTATCTTATATTGCTCAGATTGCGGCCGCCAATGGCAAATCCTGGCAGGACTTCTAGAGTTCTCAGAATGGTCTCGCTGTACAGGTTGAATAGATCTGGCGAGAAGACTCATCCTTGTCTTTCACCCCTTTCTATTTTTGTTTATGTAGTGAATTCATTTCCTCTCCGTATGCAAGAAATTTGCTGCCAGTAAAGGTTCTTTATTGCTCTAAAGGTCTTTCCCGAATGTGTCAAGGCAGCCAAGAATCTCTATCAGGTCTTTATGGCATACTATGTCGAACGGCTTTGCATAGTCGATGAAACACAGGTACACGTATTTCTGCATTTCTATTGCCCTTTCTGATAACACTCTAAGCATGAATATCGCGTTCTTTGTTCCAATATCCTTCACGAAACTCCACTGTTATTGTTCTTTTTTTCCGGTTTGATTCTGCAGCACGCTCCGTTCATCAGAATTTGGGTGATGGGTTTTGTTACGTGACTTATTAAGCTGGATTAAAATCAGCGGAATTATCACTAAAATTGGTGTGAAGGGACGTGGGATCTTTGTTTCGTTTGCTATACGTTCATATCTCATCTAAACTTATTTATAAATGGAACTTTGTGTGTGTGTGTGTCTGTTACTTATAGACTCCGAAATGGGCTGAACCGATTTTCTTGAAAATTTACACAATTGTACTATAAGCGTCTGCGAGTGTTTTGAGCTAGGTTTTGTGTCGAAGTACCCCGATAAATATCGAAAATCGATAATCGAAAAAATCGGGTTATAGAAGGAGTGGTCCGATTTTAATCAAATTTGATCCACTCATAGACAAAGACATAAGAAACGCGATATTCAGAAGTTTCAAGGTTGCAGTTCTATCCTTGGATGACTTATTTGACTCCGATATTGGAAATCGATACCCCGATATTCTACCGGGTCTGATCAAAATCAGTTTTTCAGCCCTTTTATTTTATTTTTTGCTTTGGGTTTGGCTCTAAGTAGGTATAATTGTAGTTCTTAGTCTCAGCCATGATACCATTTACTCAGAGGACTTATTTAACTTTCAAAATTCAGTTTACGACGAAAAAAACTTATTTGATATCGATACTAGGAAATCAAAATTTGACTTACATCCATTCATTTTTCTTTCTGTCTATGGTTTCGCTTTAACTGGAAACAACTATTGCTTTTTAGTCTTTCGTGCCAACGTCCAAAGAGTCTGAGCTCCAGAACCATGGATTAGTTTTAAAGCTTTCATTACACCCGAGCAACGCCGGACTATACTGCTAGTACAAATATGAAACTGTCTTTAGACGTATTAAAAATTAATTTGCTCATATTGTCAAGTATGTTATCACACACTGGAAAAACTAAGCAAAGACGTCAGCTAATAAAAAGACTAATATCCTCGTCTTTGTTGTTGTTATCAAAACGTTTCGGCCGTTGTGCTCTGAAGCCTTCCTCGGGTGTATATCAATCTGGGTAACCTACAGCGATTAGATTTGAGGGATGAGAAGTTAGCATTATTTACACTATTCTTATCCGAACTGTTGTCCTCATTTTTGTTGTTTTTATCACAACCGTTTCGGCCGTTGTGTTCTTCAGCCTTCGAGTGTATGTCAATCCGAGTAATATATAATGAATTCTGAACTGAACCCTTTATTTAATCTACAAGAGTAGACTGTTCTCGTTTCACTGATCATGTCTCGGAATATCTCGTCAAGTTCTTATTTTATTTAGCACTATTCAGTTATGGCTTGCCCGTTTCCACTGAGTCAATCCAGGGACTGAACAACCAATATGTCACAAAATTTACCTAGCCAAAGCTTTCATATTGAAATATCTAAACTTATTTATAAATGGAATTTTGTCTGTGTGTGTGTGTGTGTGTGTGTGTGTGTGTGTGTCCGTTACCCATAGGCTCCGAAACGGCTGAACCGATTTTCTTGAAAATTTACAGAGTTGTACTATAAGCGTCTGCGAGTGGCTTTAGCTAGGTTTTGTGTCGAGGTACCCCCGATAAATATCGATAATCGAAAAGATCGTGTTATAAAAGGAGTGATCCGATTTTAATCAAATTTGATACACTCATAGACAAAGACATAAGAAACAATATTCAGAAGTTTCAGGGTTGCAGTTATTACAATAGTGTAGAAAATCAATAATATATATATGTAAAAGGCAAGATGTTAGTGTGTGTGTCTGTTTATCTCTCTGTATGTCCTTTATACAAATCCACAATTTTTATCCGATTCTCACCAAACTTCACACAAACATTCTTTAGGCTGAGTCTGAGCTCCAGGACCATGGATTAGTTTTAAAGCTTTCATTACACCCGAGCAACGCCGGGCTATACTGCTAGTTGTAAATAATGATAACTCATCATACCAGAAATTCAGGTAAATAATAAAACATGATTGGGTATTAAATTCTGTTTAAAATGACAATATCACCTTCCGTATTTGACTGGTGGATTTCATCAAGGATCTTTAAATATATAACAGATGCGCCAGATGTGACAGAAATATTTCAAGGGTGTACGAATGGCACTAAATGTACGAAAGATTCTGGTGGGAAAAATTGTCTGGCAATATTCTCGTCTGTAAGCCTACATCGTGTACAGTGCGACACCTCAATATTTTCAGAAAAACCTAATTTTCCATATAGCTTGTGTATAATGCCACCGGAAAAATATCTGCTACGAAGAATTAGATACTATTCGGCCATTGTACGCTCCGGCCTTCTTCAGGTGCTAGGAATTTCGAACCGGACCGTTTATTACAAACACTGGGGTATATGATTTTCATCCCTTGCGTAGTAGTGCCTCTTTTGGTAATCATGAGTTATCTTCCCCTAACCTTGTAAGTTACTTGTTCACCACTACTGTAGTCTGGTATTGAACTCACAACTCTTTGGGTCAAGTCACATGAACAAACCAACGTCTATATCCACTGGGCCATGTGTCCTTAAGTACATATACCCAAATGATTGTAATAAAGGTTCAAAATGCCTAGCACCTGAAGAAGGCCGGAGCGTACAATGGCCGAATAGTATCTAATTCTTCGTAGCAGATATTTTTCCGGTGGCATTATACACAAGCTATATGGAAAATTAGGTTTTTCTGAAAATATTGAGGTGTCGCACTGTACACGGCCGAAACGTCGTACAAATTAGCAACAAAGATGAGGACAATAATCCGAATGATGTAAGTATTGTAAATACTACCTCATCTCAGAAATATAGCCAAATGTGACAGAAATATTTTAAGAATGCACGAATGACTGACTTATAAATATGTACAACAGATTCTGGTGAGAAGTATTTTCTAGCATGAGACAGGGAAACAAAATTTTGTGTTAAACATTGTCGCGTGTAACCCACTTTTCATCGCCTCTTAATGATATATTTAAGAAACGATTAGTTAAGATCGTACATTCGCCATTACAATAGATTCCCTAAAACGGAAATGACTTCTGACACAAACTAATGTGTCTACTCACATTTGTCAGCACGATTAAATACAATATTTTATCACGCGCCCATAGCCGTGTGTATGTAAATTGGAATAGATATTCGGCACTGCTATCATTGTGCCTTATGTAACGAATCTGGTTGGTCCGGTAGGCAATAAATTAGACGAAAATGTCATTGTCGAAAATGTTCTTTTGTAATGTGACAGCAATATTTGGGTGGGGTGCGTCACTGAAACGCGGGAAACATCTTTAACAGCACGGGACTTGACATACCGCCACGGTTTGGAGATTATAAATCAGACTTTAACATATATATTTACAGGAGAACTTTTTTTTTTATTTTATTATATTGTATAAACTCGAGTATGGATGTGCATTGTCGTGCTGTGAATATCGGCTCGGAACAAGAAATCAGAGACCCTAGTTCGATTTCCAGTTGAACTCCTTGTATTCACTCACGCACAAATACTCTTGGAAAATGTATGAATCCATTTCTTCTTACCCCTAGCTATGGGTTAAATAGTAGGAAAAAAATGAGTTCTGTAGCCTTGGTTAACAACCAGTCTTCTGCAGAAAGTAATAACAACCTAGTGCGGAAAAATCTCCTGTCCAGTCAGTCGTTTCTCTTTAGAGACATGATCACCCAAGCTTGTATCTCGCATGGTACTTAATTGACTGCCTGAATATAATAGTTGGAAGTAAAGCTTCTACTGGGCTTTATGCTTTATACTTGGGTATTGGCTGTCTATTGTTATGAATTAATAAACTTATCCTCCACATATTACTACTTATTAATATAATAATATAATATAATCTAGCTCTTCTCTCCCTGGCTATGGGTTAAATAGTTTGACAGATTGGGTTCTGTAGCCTTAGTTGGCAACTAATTTACCGTAGAAAGTAATGGCAACCTACTGCAGAAAATCTCCTGCCAAATCTGTCATGTCTCTTTCGAGACATGATCGTCTAAGCTTGTATCAAGTATGGTACTTAACTATACTCGAGTATAAGGATAGTTATTTTTACGCCAAAAAAGAGTCGCACAGGTATTTCTTTTGAAAAGATTAAAGATCACGTATTTTCGGTATAAAAATGAAACTAAGAACAGCGAAACTCGATCTGTTACTCTTGACATCTCGAAAGCATTTGACAGCGTTTGGCATGCTGGCCTTCGGCACAAACTCCAGAACTACTGTATTTTTGGACAATTTTTGATTTGATTCAATCGTTCCTATCAAATTGTTTTGATCGGGCAAATTTCAAGAGCCTTTCATACGAAAGCGGTCGTCTCTCAATGTTCTATCCTAGGTCTTACGCTTTTTCTGATCTTCATCAATGATCTTCCTGATGTAATCAGTTCCCAAGTAGGCATCTATATCATCTTTTACTCCCGTCTCAATAAGAAATCTGCCAAGTAAACTTGGTTGCTGCCTTTCAAAAAGACCTCCAATCAGTAATTGAATGGAGTGGGAAATGGTTCGTAAATTGCAATGCCTTGCAAACGAAGCTGCTGTCTTTTAACCACCGTGGAGAAACTTTTCTACTTACCATCAGAATGGATAACCCTAGAGAGCAACGAACTTCGCCTCCTTGGCCTTACACTCATAAATGATCTCAAATGAAATGACTATATCGAATCTGCATATTTGCATCTACTGCTAAAAATGTGGGGGTCACTCTGTCGAGCCAGCAAGTTGTTCTTGTCAGAATCCATTTTGCACATTTATAAATCTACATCGTCTGTACATTGAATACTGTTGCCATTTCTGGTCAGATAATTCTTTTTTCTTTTTTTTTTAATCATTTCACCCCGGGCAAGGCGTAAATGCCACTGATGTGCGGGGAGGGGGGGGGGGGGGCTACATAACTGAAAGAGAATTAATTAGAAGAAAGAGAAGAGGAGTACAAACCAATTAGAAAGGAGCAATAGAAAGATGAAAATGCAGGTGTGATGACAGTTGCAAGTGGGGAGAGAAAGGAAAGGATATACGGGGTGGGGGAAGGGCTAGAGTCCAGTGGTTAGTAGATGAGTATTGACATTGCATTTAAATTTCTGGAGGTTGTAGCCGTCAGGAAAGCAAGAATATGGGAGCGAGTTTCCACAGGCGGGAAGTGCGAGAGAAGAAGCTGAAGGAGTAGAATTGTCGTCTGCATTTGGCTAACCTAATTGTGAATGGGTGGGACCCAGTTGCCATTCTGGTTGCACGAGTAAACACCTGTTGAGGAGGCACCAGTGACTTACGTTCGTCTGAGCAGAAGCCATGAAAGTACTTATAGAACAGACTGCTCTCATCTTGAGGTTATCCACAAAATCAAAGGAGGATCTGCAATATAATTGATACCGACTTAGCAGATTGTCTTCAGTCACTTTTTCATCGACTTGTTGTGACTTCCCTCTGTCTTTTCTACAAATATTTTCATGGCAACTGCGCTGACGAGCTTCTTTCCCCTGGTGCCCCGACCACATGCATTTACCCGTGCTACTAGATTGGCATCAAGGTCCCATCCTTCTACCGTCGAAATAGTCAAATGCAACTGCCTCTTCTATTCTAAAAGTTTGTTTTCTCTCACTTCCCGTTTGTGGATCTCCCTTGCCTGCTTCCTTGATAGCTACAATCTCCAATAGTTTAAATGCAACGTTAATTGCCAGCTTCTATCTACATGATTCCCATTCATCTCTTATCCTTTCTTCGACATCTCCTGCACCTTGTTTTTTCTCTCACTCTAACCTCCTGCACACCAGTAGCGGTCCTGCCTTGCTTTGGGTGAAATTATTATAAAAAAATTAGAAAAAAGAATACAAATTTGAGACAGAAAAAAATCTATTAATTTTCCATTTATACAAGGTATTTGTTTATTTTAAGCGACATACGTAGTGGATAAGGTTTTGCTCTCCAAAAGGGAAGTAACTCAGGCGATGTAGGGGCAGGCCCAGAGTAAAGTAGCTACGAAGACAAAAGTATGGTATCTAATTCTTTGTAGAAGATATTTTAGCGGGTGGCATTATACACGAGCTATATGGAAAATTAAGTTTTAAAAAAATTGATGGGTTGCACTATACACGACGTAGGCTTATAGACGAGTATATACGGTACATATGTCATTACAATGCCGAATATATTGACAGAACTAATAAAAAATTTGAAGTGAGAGATCCTTGGGAAGGCGATACCTCAGCGATGTAAACACACGTGAAACGGAGAATAATGTAAATTTGAGGTAAGAAAAAAATACTAATTTTCCATTTATCTAAGGCATTTATTGATTTTAAGCGGCGTACATAGTGGATGAGGTTTGGGCACTTCAACGTGGTTGTCTCACGAGATCAATTACGACTGAGTTTGATCCTCACTAGGTGCCCATACTTTCGGTCTTGTGCCACACCAAGCTGTGCTTAGTAAATCACCATAGTGAATGAGGTTTGGGCACTTCGACGTACAGTAAACTTGTCTGCGAGATCAATTACGACTGAGTTTGATCCTCACTAGGTGTCCATACTTTCGGTCTTGTGCCACAACTTAAGCTGTGCTTAGTAAATCACCATAGTGAATGAGTTTGGGCACTTCGACGTGGTTACTAAGCTTGTCTTACGAGATCAATTACGACTGAGTTTGATCCTCACTAGGTGTCCATACTCTCGGTCTTGTGCCACAACTAAGCTGTGCTTAGTAAATCACCATAGTGAATGAGGTTTGGGCACTTCGACGTGGTTAGTAAACTTGCCTCGCGAGATCAATTACGACTGAGTTTGATCCTCACTAGGTGTCCATACTTTCGGTCTTGTGCCACAACTAAGCTGTGCTTAGTAAATCACAATAGTGAATGAGGTTTTGTTCTTCATGTAGCGACAAAAAGGAAGTAACATAGGCTATGTAGGAAGCAGGCCCAGGGTAAATGAACTACCGTAGATAGGCATGAAAGAAAACAAAAGTGTGGTAGCTATTGCGCAAACCCCCAAATATGTCACTGTTTTAAGTTGTTAAGGAGGTAACTTCCTGTTCACTACATATTGTAGTTTCTTTTCTAGCATTTCTTGCTTGTGTAACTCTCTTGCAATTTCTTACTTTCCTGTCAATTCCGACCTTCAAAAGATTAAGCTCTAAGGTCAATTGTCATCGTCTGTTTCCTTAAATCATGTTCTTTTTATTGTCTTTTCTACTCAGTCATGTTTTCTGTTTCCTTCAATCTCAGAAACCTCTTTGGGAAACCCGACGTTGTATAATGCTGGGGTCGGCAACCGTTTGTTAACTATTTGCCGCGTTTTTTTTTCAAGATCATTCTGTGTGCCAAAAGTATACGTATTTTCATACAAGTGACGTTCAATATACTTGTTCTACAATATATTTTATATACTAATATATACAATAATATGTTAACCATATTGATAGAAATAAACTGTTTTTTTTTTAAGTTTTTATTATTAATAGGGGCCTTACCCTTGTATGGTCATACTTTGTTACTTGGAGTTGTAGTAGTTTTGGGTTCGCATTTCGTAATGCCATTTGCGGCCACGTACCATGGGTTGCTGACCCCTGGCGTAATGGTTAGCACGTTTGTCTCGCAATAACCTTTTACAACTAAATAGTGAGTTCGGTCCTCACTTGATACCCCATACTTTAAGTCTTGGGTCACATCTGTGCGGCGCTTAGAAAATCAACTCTCAGAAACCTCTTGTGTCTTAGTGGTTTTATCGCCTTTCATGTGGTGAAATTATTTTTCAAAAAGTAGTACCAATTTGCAGGATGTTATTTTCTTTCAATTTTTTTTTAACTATATCAAGAGCACATGTGAAATTTCCAAGTCTTGAACTCCGAGCTGTCAGGAAGTTGTTGTTTCTGCAGAATAAAAAGACCTCCAGATGAAAATCAACGAGTATGTGGGAAAATTAACACCAATAAACATGAAACTGAGAAATTTTAAGATTGTGAAGGTGGCTACCAAAATAGAAATGATACCGAAGACACTGCAAATTCAACTACCTTTGGCAAAGGCTGCAAAATCTATTAAGGAAAATGTTTGGGTAAAAATATCACACAAATTATTTTCAGCAACAACCTTCAGAGTTTGTCTTAAAATTGAGGGGGTGGTGAGGAGGAACCAGAAATGGTTTTTGGCCACAAGCGCGATTTTATGACTCCACATCCAGAAATGAGACAATCTTTCGTATTTGTCTATATTTCTGAGATGAAGTATTGTAATTGTTTATGCTATTACATCAATTATACTATTTATAAATTTTTAGAACTGTTGCTCTTATCTTTATTGCCATACTCCCGACGTTTCGACCGTTGTACGGCCCGATCTTCCTCACGATCTAATCTAAACTTATTTATAAATGGAACTTTGTCTCTGTGTGTGTCTGTGTGTTCCGTTACCTATAGATTCCGTAATGGCTGAACCGATTTTCTGGAAAATTTACACAGCTGTACTATAAGCATGTGCGAGTGTTCTTAGCTAGGTTTTGTGTCGAGGTACCCCCGATAAATATCGAAAATCGATAATCGAAAAAATCGGGTTATAGAAGGAGTGGTCTGATTTTAATCAAATTTGATACACTCATAGACAAAGACATAAGAAACGATATTCAGGAATTTCAAGGTTGCAATTCTTACAATAGTGCAGAAAATCGATAATATATATATATATATATATATATATATATATATATATATATATATATATATACAGTTTACGACGAAAAAACATATTTGATATCAATACCAGTAAATCATAATTTGACGTACATTCATTCATTTCTTTTTCAGTCTACGGTTACGCTTTAACTGGAAACAACTATTGCTTTTTAGTCTTTCGTGCCAACGTCTAAAGTGTCTGAGCTCCAGGAACCATGGATCAGTTTTAAAGCTTTCATTACACCCGAGCAACGCCGGGCTATACTGCTAGTCTGTCTATAATTGTGAGATGAGATACGCTATTTACGTTATTCGGACTGTTATCTTTATTGCCATATTCCCGACATTTCGGTTGTTGTCCACTCCGGCCTTCTGTACGATTTGTTTATATTTCTGAGATGAAGTATTCTATTTACAATATTTACATCATTCTGACTGTTGTCTTCATCACGATGTTTCGAACGTTGTACGCTTAGATCTTCTTCAGGTGATTGGAATATCGAACTGACTCCTTTATTTCGTTCAATGGAATAGATTGTGCTCGTTCCATGAGTTGTATCGCTTCTAGTTGTCTCAGTATCCCTTTAACTCAACTCTCTAAGTTTTTCTTTTTGTTGCTCACCTCTGTTTTAGCCAGGTATTGAACTCTCAACTCTTTTGGTCAAGTCACTGGATCTAACCAACACCTTTATTCACTGGCCATATCTTCTTGAGTTCCAATCAACTTAAGAAGGTCGGAGCGTAAAACGTCCAAAACGTAAAACGTTGAATATGGCAACAGAGATGAGGACAACAGTCCGAACATTGTAAATAGTTCAGACAATCTTTCTTTTTTGCACTTCCAACGGCATCGTTCTGATTGTGTTTTGGCAGCCCTCGTCAGAAAATAAGTATATTGGTCGTTTCAGCTACGTGCAAAGCTGACTTGAACTCAACCATTTTAATCAATGTTATTCTAACTTGTGAACCAAAAAGAAAAATGGACATTCACAAGAGGCACTGAGAACTTTCATTCAGTCAGTTAAGTGCCACGTGAAACATGCTTGGGCGATAATGTCTCGAAAGAGACATGACTAACTGGGCAGAAGATTTTCCCGCAGTAGGTTGCCATTACTTTCTGCGGTAGACTGATTGCCAGCCAAGGCTATAGAACCCAGTCTGTCCTGCTATTTAACCCATAATTGGAGGGAAGAGACGGATTAATACCTTTCCTATGGGTATTTGCGCGTAAGTAAATGCAATGAATTCAACTAAAATTCGAACTCGGCTCCTCGATTTTTCATTCCGAGCTGATATCCACTGCACCACAACGAACATTGTTTCATTACAGTCACCATGAAATGAATTAGCGTCTGTAACAAAATCTCAAGTTTGTGTATGCATCATCTTTGTTTATATATTGAACACACTTCTTTCTTTTATGTGCCATGTCCTCTCATGATATAGACAATTATGACTCTCCACATCTTCCTGTCTCTTGCATTTTTTTGTTATTTCTCTCATACCTTGTTTGCCACCTACTTACTCAACCCAAGTTCGTCAAGTATGTTACATGCTGCTTTCCTCTGTCCATCTTTCCCTCAACTAGTCCTGTGAGTATCAGGTTTTCCAAGCCCTCCTGACTCATTACGTGCCCCAGAAATTTAAACTGGCTCTTTCCTGATGTTAAGTATGTTTCCTTTTTGTTTACATTTTCTCAAAAAATTCCCTGTTGCTTACATGTTCAGCATTAAAGGTTGTTAATTTCTAAAATTGTTGATAATGTTTATGTCTTAATTTTGTCCTGTGAATAATCCCTGGACAAGAGAATTTTCGATACACTGTCCTTGATAATATTCAAGGACAATGTTGGATTTATAATTTATGAGTGTACATTAGGTGTGGGCAAACTGCAGGCCACATTCGGCCCCCAAAGAAATTTATGCTGTCCGCCAAATGTTAGTCAATTTAAAAAAAGAAATTATTTTTTCTTCTTTAAATTGAATTATTTTGTTTTTAAACAAATGTTTTATGCGAAGTTTCTACTTTCAAATATAAACTAATTTTTATTTTTTAAATTGAGTTAATTCATGTGTTCCATTTGAAGTTTCCACTTTAAAATATTAATTAATAAAAAATTATTTGTTTTTATTTCTTTAAATAGTTACTTTGTCTTTCAAATAAACGTTTTTCTACTTTATGATATTAATTAATAAAAAAATAATTGTTTTTTTTAAAACAAGGTTATTTTGTCTTTCAAATGTGTTTTATGTGAAGCCCTCTACATAAAAATACTTATGAATAAAAATTTTCCTTTAACTTTTATTTCAAATAAATGCGTTTAGTGTGAATTTTCTTCAGTTTTTTAAAATATTAATATATAAAAATTAATTGCATTTTTTCTTTAAAAGGCTTTATTTTGTCTATTGTAAGTATTGTTTTGGTTAATATACTATGCGTCCCTATAAAACTGTAAATTTTTTAATGTGTCCCTTGCACTGAAAATTTTCCCTACTCCTGATGTACATTGTGTATACCGAAGCCGTTTTCGAAATGTGAGTCAAAATGTTTTGAATACTGAAATGATATCGAATAACCACCTGAAGTTGGTTTGGTAGTATTTTCACCAATCTAGTGACACCTTTTAGTAATGAATAGTCACCATTGGTTAAACATTATGGAATATACACCCAGACGGATACTAAACACAAAAATGTTAACCTCTTCCTGTCCAGGGCTAATCATTATGTGACCTTCATATTGATCTACATTCCTTAGTTTCACCAGTTTCTATCCTTCACGGCTAAGAACTGCCATGCCACGCACATTGTAGCAAACCACTCTCATTCCCTTCATACCCCCCCTTGTGAGATATAAGTTCCACTTAAGCATCTTCTTCTCACGTACCGCTAACTTCCAAGAGGTTACTTCCATGATCATTACAATCTTAACCTGTATTTTTTCTCACATCCATACCACGCACCTCAATAAATAACACTACCTTGAGTGGCTCTTGAGTCTTGTATTAGATAAAATTCATTATATTTAAAAAGAATGATACAACTAAGCTAGGAAGACCAAAAACAATCTGGTTTACACTCCTCTCCAATCTTTTGAGCAGGCGTAGAGGTTTATCCTTTATTTCCACTTTACGATTGGGTTTTCTTCTAAAGTCTTCTATTCTGTTTCCCTTCCAGTAGTCTTTACGTTTTAGTTGTTTTAACGCCTTGTTTGAGGTTAACTGATTAAAAAAATAAAAATCCAGACAGTATCAGAACACTGATGACTTGGTCATCAAAGAAATGTTTGCCTTTTTCATGCTAATGTTCAAGAAACACTCAAAGTAGAGAGTTAGTAAAAGAGATTGTTTATAGATATAAGAATTGTAGGATAAATAAGAGTTAAGGTTTTCGAGGTAGGGAAGCATCCTCTTGGAAGTCTGTTTCACAAAGTAGTGATTCTGAGGAGAAATCTACATGAATGGCAATTCCTCCTTACCAGTGGTATGCAAAGGAAGTGAGGATAGATTTCACTTTTGAACAAGGCATGGAGGATCTTAGCTGCAAACGTTCGAAATGGCGAAATAAGTGAATGCAGCTCCTGAGAACATTTTCCGTGGAAATAGCTTATTTAGTGATGGGTTTGTGATAAGCTTGCAACTTTGTATCTGTGTGAAAAGGGGTTGTAAGGTGGAATTAATTAGTCTACTACAAGGCTGCATAAATGATTTGAACTCTGTCAAGGTTGGAAAGAATAGATTATATACATACAAAGCAATTTATAAAGCAACAGTAATCCATTTTCGGTCTGATCTGCCTCTCATAAAGATAACCTATGTCAGGTGAAGTCAGTTACTGGAGTGGTATAAGCGGGGTACCTTTTGCCATCATTTTCTAGTGATAGATCATATATAAATCTACCATCCGCCCGTGCATTGAATACTGCTGCCATGTCTGGTCGGGTGCTCCTGCTATCCATCTAGGTGTTCTTGACAAAATCCAACGGAGAATCTGTAATGTGATAGATCCCGACTTGGCAGATTGGATACAGTCACTTTCTCACCGGGGCAATGTGGCTTCCCTGTGTCTCTTCTACAAATATTTTAACGGCTTCTGCTCCGATGAACTTAGCTCACTGGTGCTCCCCATATATAAATTTACTCGAGCCACAAGATTAGCTACTAGGTCCCACTCTTTTACTGTGAAACCAATAAATTGTAAACGCAAATTCTACTCCACTAGTTTCTTTTCTCGCACTTCCCGCCTGTGGAATTCCCTTCCATTTACTTGCTTTCCCGACAGCTATAATCTCCAAGAATTTAAATGTCAAGTCAATAGTAATCTCCTATCTCACTAACCTGCATCCTCTCTCTCATGCTCCTTTCTCCGTCCACTCCACTCTCATCAGTATTCTCATCCTTCTCTTATCTACTTCTTGACACCCCCTATAATCTGTCACTCTTTCTAATAAATCTCCTCCTATGCAACCCCCTGCAAAACAGCGGCAATAAAATGCCTTGCTTGGGGCGATATATATATATATATGAGGTTCTTTTGAAATCTAGGGTAAACTTGAGACCCGGTAAATGCTAAAAGCAAGGTCCCGCCTTCAGAGTGTAACTATTCATAACTGATCATAATTTAGGGTCAGCTGAGTACCTAACTATCTACCTCAGTAGGTAGGCTATCTGTGTTTTTTTACCTCAGAAGACACATTATCTGTCTATAATAGTATTTCTTTCTTCTTCACCTACTGGAAATCAGGTGAGGAATATTTTACGAAAAGACCCAAGAAAAATAAATGTTTTTATGACTCTTGAGTTCTGACTACAAAAGCCGGATAAAAGCTTGTCACAAAATTCTTATAGCCATTATAGCAAAAAGCGAGTCTAAGGAACAGACTTTCTTCGGGCACGAGGGATTTTATGACCCATAGGTACAGCTAAACCTCTGGGGAGAAAGAAAAACAAAATTCCCAGAAATAAAGTTTTCTATGTTCCTTGTTGAATTTTGCGACACTGATAATTAAAAGAGAAACATGTTTTTTTTTTATTTTGTTTTTTTTTTTTAGCAAAGCAAGATAATTTCTTACGGTGATTGAAATGATAAAACACAGATTTGAAACAACCACACACCAAAGATTCGATTAGAAATAATTTTTGGAATGAAGTGGAGGATACTAGAATCAAGCAAGTACAAAAATTTAAATAACTAGGAAGTGTTCTAACGGGATATGGAAAGTGCGACACAGAGATCCGAAGATGAATTGGCCTGACGAAGGACGCATTCCAGAAGCTGAGTAAAGTACTAAGACACAGGAAAATTTCACTAGAAACAAAGAAGAGAGTACTAGATTGCTATGTGATGTCGGTTCTTCAATATGACAGTGAAGGCTGGACAATATCATCGAAGATGAGGAAAAAAACTTGAAAGCGGAAATGTGGTTCTACAGAAGAATGCTGCGGATATCATGGACCGAGCATGTGAGCAATTATGAGGTTTTGGAAAGAATGGCAACGAAAAAAAAAATGAATAGTGAGCATCAGAAAGAGACAACTGAAGTTCCTGGGACATGCAATGAGGAAGGAGGGCTTGGAGAGCCTGATACTAACAGGCCAGGTAGAAGGAAGAAGAGACAGAGGAAGGCAGCGGATAACATATTTGAAGGGCCTGATCAGGTGGATGACGGAACGGGGGGGGGGTGCGAGGTGTAACGGGAAAACATACTAAGAGCAACTAGGGATAGGGAGACGTGGAAGGCCATGATCGCCTGCGTCCTGAAAGGACAGGGCACATAGAAGAATTAAAATTTGAACCGTTGGGTTGGACCATGCTCCTCGAGCAATGGCAAGAGACATTCACACAGGAGAGAAAGAAACGGAGTTGATCAGGTGACCAAAAGTAGGATCACTTATTGAAAATGCTAATGTATCCAAGGTGCATCACAACCACCACCACTGGATGTGAGGCTCCATATAAACAAGGGTCAATGGGTTTTCAGACACTTGAGTACAGTACCGTTGGACCGGTACAAAGTGAGTTAATATGAGGAACATGTTTTCACGTGACTGCCTCCCCCTTAGAAGAACCTCCGACTTTAGCCTGGTGCAAACCAACCAACGTGGGTTGAAATTATAGTTGTCTATAGCATGCAAAAATGATAAACTCTAACCAAATACAGTGAAAATAGAACGTGTGTATATATATATATATATATATATATATAACTCCTTATTTTTAATTTTACAAAAATTTCCTTTTCTTATTGTGTCTCCCAGTTCTGTCTGAATCATCGATGCAGTGGATTTTCGGTGACATTCAACCCAAAACATCTTTGTGATCAATCAAACACAATGTGGGCAGAGCCCAGTTTAGAACGAAGTGATTGACTATCAATCGGCTGCGGAGATTTTAGGCGTCGATGCAAAGAACTGGTGGGGATTCACATATCTATCTATGTTTATTTAACACATCACTCAATAAGTCCCAATTTTTTTAATCGAATTCCTCTCATTCAAGGCAATAAAGTCACTAAGACACAAGGGTGTTTACTGATTGGGAAAAAATTAGAAAAAAGTTTGTTGAGGAGCAAGAACAATAGAAGAGTTGTCAGGAAGACAGTAGATAACGATAAACATTCCATTTAATATTTTAAAATCAAACTTGACTGGAAAACAAGAAGCCAGACAAGAGTTCCACAAGAAAAGAAATTGTTAGCATAGAACTTATGTTACATCTTGTCTAGGTACCATAGCGAATAGTTCGTTCAAACAATTACAATGAAAGTAATTATAGAAAAGGCACAGGGAAATAGCTTTACAGTGTTGAGAAAGTGACTGGACCCTAAATGTCAGGTCAGGACTAATAATATTACAGATTCTTCTTTGGATTTTATCAAGAATCTCTAAATATGTGGCAGCAGCACTGGATCATATTTGGCAGCAACTTTCAAGGCATGGATGAATGGTAGACGTATAGATATGTAAGATAGATTCTGGAGAAAAATTCTCTAGCATGGCACAGTGAACCAACTTTCTAAGTAGTAGACCTATCATTGGATTCAATATAGATTTTCCACTTCATGTCAGCTAAGATTGTTAGCCTGAGAAGGCACAATAAGTTACTCTTCTGGAGGTTAGCATCAGCCATACCAATCGAAGGCAGAAGGGGGGGTCTCTTAGATGATTAACAGAAAGACGTTATGAAATCAAAATTAAAACAAGAAGTAATCTGAGATATAAAATAACCTAAGAAGAAAATGTATTATGTCCGGAAAATCATGTTCATTAAGATTTTGTCTTATAATTCATTGATATAAAATTGTGAATAAAAAATTTGTTTTCATAGTTATTTATAAAATGGTAAATAATAAATACTGTAGCTCGACTAAGACCTAAAAGCATGAAATATACGTTCACATATTCAATCTACAGTTCAACAAACTAAAGAATTTTTTTCCCCAAGTTTTTGTGACCTTTACCAAAAAATCCTGATATTTGGTCATTGAAATATCACTCTACTGGTGCTGTCACCTCCGAGTTATTCTAAAATGTCCTGCCTTTAAAATTCTATTTTTAAGGTTTGAAAACAGGAAATAGTTGTCGGGGTGAATGGCCTATGCAGCAAAAGCCCAGATTGTTTAAAACGTCCTCCAATTTTGCCAGCATTGTTAGCTGATGCCTTATTTGTTTTTTGTTTTGTTTTTGTTTTGTTTTTTAACTAGAACCATTTCCATTGCATCTCATTCCATTTTGCCTTCAAAACTGATCAGCAAATTAAAGTAACTTTCTGCATTAACCATAGCAAAGAGCTCTTATATAGTGGGTGGACAAAATAATGGAAAAACCTAGTACATAATTGGAAAATTTTTATTAAACTGTCAAAAGCTTGTCTTATTTTATTAATTTAATATTAGTAGTACTTTATTTTACTATTTAATATTTTTACTATTTAATTAGTAGTACTTCATAGCTAAATTTGTTGTTTTTTACATATATTATTTAAATAAGTTTATTAAAATCAACAGTCAGGGCTATTTAAGAATTTTAAGTGATCACCTTCTTCTTATGGTCCATGAACTTTTTCCGGGGGGAAATGCCATCTTTCATGAGGTTAAATTAATACTGCTAAAGTTGTAGCTGAATGGCACGAGGAACGTTCCGGTGCAGTAGAACATCTGGCCACCACAGTCCCCAGATGTTAATCATTCAATATTTATTCTTCAGTTTAGAAAACAAGTGAAGTCGATATTCCCCACCATCACCATTTAAAGAATCCGAGACTGTTTGAACTGAAAAATTCCTCTGAAAATAATTCAAACTTTGTACGAGTCGATCCCACGCAGAATTCAGGCTGTAATTACTGCCAAACACGGTCTTACTTCCAAAAATTTGAAATAAATTTGCTTGAAATTTCAAGGTGTTTCCATTATTTTATCCACCGCTGTATATTGTTCCTCAGAGTTTCCGGCATATTGCAATCATCAGACACGTATTGAAAACTCTCTCTCTCTATCATTCATATATATATAGTGTATCGAGGCAGCAAATAATTTTCTAAACATATACTGTTAAATATAAGAGACAATGAATGTCTATTATGTTTAATCGTGAGCCGTTCTAAACGTCGTATTTTGGTTTTAATTTCAGTTGAAAATAAAGACAAAAATTCTCCAACATTTGGATAATTTTTTGTTAATTTGCTTCTAAGCTTTCGGCTCACACGAGCCATCTTCAGAGAGGTTATTAAGACGGTCATACAGTAACATCCACCATCACCGACGATTTTATTTTGTGTTGACATAAAACTCCGCTAGGCAAGTTTATATATATATATATATATATATATATATATATATATATATATATATATATATACACTCAAATCTACATTCAAGATAGAAAGCCTTAAAAATTGTACAAACTAGCCAATCACGTATGCCAATTAAAAGAAAAAACGACAAAGACCCTGATATAACATTAAGCATATAAAAAAAAAAAAACAGTCTTTACAACGATGGTGATGTCTACAGATTTATTTCGTAACCGTGGTTTCTACCTTTCGGTGTCTTCAGACGATTTACAATAATTGATTTTACCGTATTCCAAACGCTCACGTAACAGAAATCTTTTACGAACGCGCAATTTTCAATATTAGTAGAAGTTACTTCAAGGTCTTGGAACACTTTCATCAATGATAGTATGATCCTAGTAGGTATTTATTGATATGGTTTTACAGTTTCAGTGAAGACACCGAAAGGTAGAAACCTGGGTCGCGAAATAACTCGTTTTCAAATGCAAAATATTCAGAATCTCTACAATATAATTGCATTGAACACTTTTTAATACAGCAGTGTACAGGTATATATATATATATATATATATATATATATATATATATATATATATATATGGCCCAAAATGTTCTGGACGGGTGGAGATAAAAACTGTTGTGTTCCATCTTTCCAAGTAAGAAATGAAAATCAGTATACAAATTTTTAGGTTTTGCATGACGAAACCTTGCCACCTGTATAAATGTTTTTTGTTTTTTTTTAAATAGGTATCCTTGTATATTTTGACAACACAGACATGTTTTGGTTTACATATATTTTTTATTGAACCTACGAACATACAGATTTATAAAATAATGCTTACAAAATTGCATGTAGGTGGATAGGTGCACTGATGTATGATAAAATAGGTACAGATACCAACTTATATTTGTTTTATTTTTATTTCTCTCCACCCTCTTCTTGCGTGTATGTTTTGAAAAATACATCCACCCTGTTAATTGTAAAAGTTTGAACCTGTATGTAAATTAAATCCTGAGGCTGAGTAACCAACATCAGTCAGTCAGTTAAGTGCCATACGTGATACACGTTTGGGTGATCATGTCTCGAAAGAGACATGACTGACTGGGCAAAGATTATCCCACAGTAGGTTGCCATTGCTTTCTGTAGTAGACTGGTTGCCAGCCAAGGCTATAGAACCCACTCTGTCCTGTTATTTAACACATAACTGGAGGGAAGAGACGGATTAATACCTTTCCCAAGGGTATTTGGGCATAAGTGGATACAAGAAATTCGAACTCGGCACCCCGATTTGTCGTTCCGAGTCGATATCCACTGCGCCACAACGCTCATCCTAACATCAACTAATCTAACATCAACCAACATCAACTAATCTAAATGTTATAATAAAGTTTAGAAAAGAAATGAATCAATGTTTACGATTAAATAAGAGGTAGCACAAGAACAGTTCGGTTTCGTCAAGGACACTGGAACAAGAAATGCAATATTTATGCTTAGAATGCTACCGGAAAGGGCTATACAAATGAAGAAGTACGTGTACCTGTGTTTTATAGACTACACGAAGGCATTCGACAAAGTACACCACAATAGAAACGCTCAGCGACCTCGACATGTTTGGGAAAGACAGAGTAACCAAGCACCTCTACTGGCAGCAAACCGCCTGCATACGGACAGGAAACGAGTTCAGCAGATATACAACGATAGAAAGGGGCGTAAGACAAGGATGTGTCTTTTCACCGAATCTGTTCAACCTATACAGTTAGACTATTATGAGAACCCTAGAAGTCATGCCAAGATTCATCATCGGCGGCCATAATCTGAACAATATAAGATATGCAGATGATACAATGCTGGTAACAGATACAGAAAGCAAAGTACAAAACCTCCTACAGAAGGTAACTGAAAAAAGCGGATAAAAAGGTCTACAAATAAACTACAAGAAAACTGAATGCATGGTCATCAGTAAAAAGATGAGCCCAAAATGCCGACTACAAACGGGGATACTAAAATCAAGCAGGTACAAAATTTAAATACCCGGGAAGTGTTCTAACAGAAGACAGAAAGTGCGACACTGAGATTCGAAGGCGTGGCCAAGGATGCAATCCAGAAGATGAGTAGAGTATTGAGAAACTGGAAAATTTCGCTAGAAATAAAGAAGAGAATGCTGGATTGTTATGTGATGTCTGTTTTTTAGTATGGCAGTAAATTCTGGACATTCTCATCAAAGATGAAGGAGAGACTTGAAGCAACAATGAGGTTCTGGAGAGAATGGAAACAAAAAGGAAACTAATACTAAACATGAGGAAAATACAGCTAAAGTTCCTGGGACATATAATGAAGGAGGGCTTGGAGAATGTGATACTCACAGGTCAGATAGGCAGAAAGAGACACAGGAGAAAGCAGCGCGTAACATTCTTGAGGGGCTTGAGCAAATAGATGGCGGAGCGGGGTTTGGGTGAGGTAACAGGAGACGTGATAAGAGCCACTAGGGATAAGAAGATATGGAGGGCCATGATCACCTTTTTTGATTCTTTATGCATGTCGAAATAAGAACTCTTTCGATAAAATACACAACATTGTTAATAACTCTAAAAAAAAGGTTTATTGAATATAAAGAAAAACTTGTTGAATAAAATATCTTTATTATATACTGCAAAATCAAGTTCTCTACTGCAGGATGGTGCAGTGGGAACTTTTTTTTTTTAGATCCGAAGGCGTATTGGGATGGCTAAGGACGCATTCCAAAAGCAAAACAGAGTATTGAGAGACAGGAATATTTCATTAAAAACAAAGAGTACTGGACTGTTAGCAAGTTTTGAGAGAAATACCAAGAGAAAAAGTGTCAAGAGTGACAAGAGACAGGAAGATGTGTAAGGAAGATGGCAGATAAAAGAAATGAGAAAAAACGACTAAACATAAACTACAAAAAACTGAATGTCTGGTTATCAGCAAAAAGAGGAACCCAAAATGCTTATTACAGGTTGGGGATACTGAAATCAAGCAGGTACAGAAATTTAAATACCTGGGAAATATTCTAACAGAGAACGGAAAGATTCGAAGGAACATTGACATGACCAAGGACGCATTCCAAAAGCTAAGCAGTGAATTGAGAGACAAGAAAATTTCGTTAAAAACAAAGAAAAAGTTACTGGACTGAATTGAAACAAAAAGGAAACGTATACTTAACAAGGGAGAGACAGATGAAGTTTCTGTGAGAAATAATGAGGAAGGAGTCTTAGAGACTATGATACTCACAGGGCGGAAAGAATGACAGGCGAAAACAGCGTGTGACATACTTAATGGATGGCAGACTAGGTTTTTGGAGAAACAAGACAAACTATATTAAGAACTACATGGACAGGTAGATGTGGAGGGTAATGATCGCCTACGTTCTGAAGGGACACGGTACATGAAAGAAGAAGTCGCAAACGCTCATGTAATACTCAGTCAGTCGATTCTTTCTCAATTCTTCTGTCATACATGTATCTGTTTTCGCCTGGGTTCAAGAGTTACGGATGTGTTCTTTAGGGACAACTGTCTTACGAGCATACCCTGGATGCTACAAACTGACTTCCCCCTGGGCGTGTTTTTCTCTGTTCTTCCTTCTTGGAACCGGATCTGTTTTTTTTCTTTTTTTTTTCTTTTTGCTTCAGCAGCGAGATATGTGACCGGAACGAATCACTGAATCTAACGACTTCTTTCTAGAGACTGGCTCTCAGCCTTCAGAACTGTTGTTTATATAGCTCACCCCCGCCAAACAACAAAAAAACTTGACATTGATATATCTAATTTCTCGACTAGATGGTGTTAATCTTAGGAAAACTTATTAAAAACATAAAAAAAAGACATGTTACTTTCTTTGTTTGCTTTAGAATCTTCATTGTTATCTTTCAGTAAAAGTAAAAGATAATTGTGTTCTTCGTCGAACAACATAAACCCACGCATACATCCTTACTCTATCTAGATACACATCTGTACTTTCATATGAAAGGAACTGTTTGAACATTATTTCTTATCGATACTCGTATTTAAGTAGATATTCTGTTTTTAATGAAACAGTAGTATTAATACTAATAATAATATTAATTAATAAGGATGAACTTAGATCACTGGTGCCCCCTAAATACGAATTTGAACGAGATACTAGATTAGCAACTAGATCCCACCCTTTTACAGTGAAACCGATAAAATGCAGCCGTAACTTCTACTCCAACAGTTTCTTTCCTCGCACTTCCCGACTGTGGAATTCTCTTCCAAACGATTGCTTCCCCGACGGCTACAATCTCCAGGAGTTTAAATGTAAGGTCAATAGACACCTCCTAACACACTAACCTGCTCCCATTCTATCAAGCACTCTTCCCATCTGCCCGACCCTCATCCTCGCTATCCTTACTCATCTGTCACCTTTCTCCTGACATTCCCTATGTCTATCCACTCCTTCTCTTTACCTTCCCCTATGTAGCCCCATGCGCAATAGTGGCAGTGGAATGCCTTGCTTGGGGTGAGATGATTTAAAAAAAAAAAAAAAAAATTCATTTCAAATTGTCGGTTGCTTATAACCAAGTTTCTTTAATATATATATATATATATATATATATATATTATATATATATATATATATATATATATATATATATCCAAGTGAATAAAGAACGAAGAAAGTATTAACAAACTTTAAAACATTAGTTTAAAACAGTGCTCAATATAGAAATAAATCAATGAATATTTATTATAAGTTATAATTTCGAACATGTACAAATTACAATTTACTACAAAAGTGTACATTTTGTTTCGACATCGAAAAAACAATGTCTCATCAGGTAGTTAATAATGATGGTAATAAACTTAAACGTTATTTTTTAAAAAGAAAATTAAAAAATCTTACTTCACCTTTATTTTTTGAAAATTTTTCGTACGAGGTAAATAGGATAGAGAAGATGGGAAAACAAAAAAGAGAACGAAAAAAAGGGAAAAAGAGATACAAAGGAAATGAAAAGAGCGTGATAAGGAAAACAAAAGGAACACGGAAAAAAAAGTGGAGACCGGGAAATAGAAAGCAAAGGGGAAAACCGGAGAGAAAGAAAGTGCTAAGAGGAGAGAGCCGATGATAACGGCTCAGAAAGAAATAGACCAAAATTTAGGTAGGAGGTGAAATATAGATAGATACACATAAGGGTCACGTGACGTCTGGGCTTAACAAAAAGGACGAAGTGAAAAAATGCACGGAGGGAAGAAAGTGTGGGGGAGACGACATTTATTTTCTGAAATTTAGAATAAAAGTATTTCTTTTTTTTTTTTCTTTTTTCTCAATTGGAGTAGATAGACTTAATTATCGCCCGGTTCACACTCCACCCACGTCTTTTGAACAGGTGAAGAGGCTCATCCCTTGTTTCCTGTTTAGGATGTGGTTCCCGGCTTTCTCTTTTCCAATCATTTTACTCCTATGTAGCCCCATGCGCATCAGTGGCGTCACCGCCTTGCTTGGGGTAATATGATTAAAAAAAAAGGTCTAACTCGTTGACCTTTCAAATAAGCAACGACAGTCCTTGTTATCGATCAAGTTTACACATCTGGAAGTATGTTGACCAAAAAAATGACATAACCCAAGTACACGTTTTGTAAGGAAAACAGCCATTGAAATACGTGCCCTTTTATGATAAATCTCTTGTAAGTTTCGATGGTAAAAGAAAATGTGCAGTTTAACATAAAAAAGATTATTTTAAAATCTTAATTCTAAATGATTTGTTCTAAGGATTTCAAATTTTGATTTGTAAATATAGTCTTTACTTAATAAATTAATAATCGAAGCCACGGAGTGACTGGAAGAAATGTAAAAGATGTTTGAAACTTTATAAATCCTCATAATTAGTAAAGAAAAAAAAGGAAAACAATTCTTATAAAAATCCATTATTTATTGAATTTTTTCTGTTCTTCAGAACATAAAAAATCAATTAAGTTTATCTAAATTACAAATGTCATAGTTTTAATGCATTTTTGATTTTACTATTCGGAGCAGATTTTTGGAAAAATGGTCTAATTAAAACAAAAAATTACGTAATTTATATTCCCTAGGGAGTCCTGCATTTAACTACTTTAAAAAAATGGTATATAGATACTGAATTTCTAGAAGTTTCATGCAATTTAATTAGAGGGGGGAGTAACAGATGAAGAAATATATATTTTTACCAAAATAATAATTGCATAAATAATTCATTCATTTGTGAATAAATCTTGAAAGTTTCATTAAAATCAGACGATTTTTTGCAAGAATTTCCAAATGAATGTTTTTTAACGCCCAAAACGACTTCTTGCGTATTATTACGTTTGCCACAGTAGTAAGCTCTAGTAAACATCGGGTGAATTGCTGACAAAAAAAAAAAAAAATTAATCGAAATTTCGAACGTATTAGAAAGGATTAAAACCCATTTTTAAAAAATAAATGATAACAAAATTTGATCTTTCCTCTTAATAGCATAAATATTTTGATGATAAAACTTTTTGTTTTTATTAAGTTTGAGCTTTTTCATGCTATGCTGCCTTTTCGGCAATTGCTTGGAGGTACATAGGGGTGTGACTGAGAAACAATAAATAAATGAATATGTGCAGTAATTTTCACACTGCACACAGATACTTTCATGATTAAAGTTTAATTCTAGGCAAATGTACACTGATCCGAGAGAGAGGCACCTGGCATTGTTGACAGGTAAAATGCTAGTAAACAGTATAACCTAAGTAAACAGTATAACCTAAAAATTTTAGGCTAAAATCATAAGACGAGGATAGATATATACATACATAGATAAGCCTCGAGTGACATAAAAAATGATTGATACAAGAGAAATACACAAACTTGTCGTCTCCCCTCCCCTTCTCCTTCTCGACTGGCTGGGTCAAGAAAAATAAGAAGTCCTCTCCTCCCCCTCCTCCCAATTGTCTTGTTGGCCTGTGCGCTTTTAACAGAGTGAAACTAGCCAATCTCATGTGCTGATCATTTAGGCTTAGTTGAGATCTCTTCGTAGTGACGTAGGCTGGATATCTTTTTTTCTGCTTCAGTCAGAAACAACATTGCGTATAAAAGAGGTTGTCGAATAATAAAAAAAGGAAATCAAACCTCGAATGTTTTGGGCCAAAAACATTGAAAAGAATTAACAGGCATTGTTTCTGAAAACAACTAGGATATCTGCTCTTTAGACCGGACTGAGAGAGACATAAAAAACGAAAAAAAGATTTACCTGTAATCACTTCTTTATTGAGGTAAGTTACTTTGTTGTCTGTTTCTGATTGTGTAACTAATTCATTAGTGTCAGTGAGTGATCGATTACCCCACCTGCTTTTTTTTTTTTTTTTTTGTGAATAATAATAATTTTAAAAAGAAAGGTATAAAAACGCGTTGGGTTTTAGGATTTTAAAATATTCGTCATCCACTTTAAAAGGGGTTAATGAAGAAAACGTACAACGATTTTTTTTATGTAGAACACAACGAACAGGGCTTCTTTTCTTATCATCAACATAAATTATTTTTACATGTTGCTTTTATTTCAAATATTTAAAAATCTATTTTGAATTTTAATTATGGTCTCTACTGTTTGTTTTTTCTTTAAGCATGACTTAAGAATTTTTCTTGGTGTTTATACAGAAAAAAATATTATTCTTTTACAGTTTTTCACTGAATACAAGTGACAAGTCAATAGTCATAAATTATTTCATATTCCTTACTTAATAAGTCAACAGGTGTTTTTTTAAGGTATGTGTGAAGTAATATTTCCTAACTATTATTATTTATTAAAAATGAACTTATGGTTTGTTTAGTTTATTTTTAAAAACATATTATTGATTTCAGAATTAAAAATAAAATTACATCTAATGCGCCTTAGTTTTTCTAACATTAAAAATCTTAATCTTCCACAATCGACCTGCAAATATTTTTTTAAATTTTCAATTTAAGTTTATTACAAATCATTTTTTAAACTTTTTTTTTTAATTACACAACCAGGGTTTTAAATGAAAAGCCTTAATTTTTTTTTCCATTGTTGATGCGATTTTTAATTAAAAATTCTATTTACAAATGCTAACAAGGAAAGATGGTTTCTTTAATTAATGCAAATTTTACTGTAGGCATTAAAATAAGCTTTTGTTTTATTTTATTTTATTTTCTGTCCAAGATAGTAATTCCGAAAGTGAGACAATTTGAATTTAGAGAACAATTCAGAATGTCGATGAAAACATCGAATATTCCATAATTTATGACTCAGTGGAAATTTAATACGTGGTTAATAATACTAATGGAAATACAATACGTTTTTCACAGTTAGATATTTACTTTTAAAAAGTGCTCAGTACGAAAGCAGAGCATAGGTTTGGATGTGTATGCGCAGATACACATCAAAATATGTATATCAGGTGTGCTCAATACAATGAGAATGAGTAAAAGTAAATTTAGGTACGTGCTTAATACGTATGATATATATATATATATATATATATAATATTTATATATATATAATAAAATTCAACTGACTCATAACAAAAGTAGGTGGATAGTAAATGTTAACAATAACATTTATTTTAAAATTACATAAATTTTGTAATTTCAGAATAATATACACTACTACAATTATACATTGACAATTAAATGTTATTGCTGATATAACCATACCATAACTGATACACAAATGATCTTTTTCACCTACCCTGTACGTGTGTATTGTGTGTGTATATAGGAGAAAATTATTTCAGATTTTAAAAATTTCGAAATAAAACAATTTTAAACTTTTCAATTCAGAACGTTTTTTAGTTTTTGTTTGTTTTTTTTTTAAGAAAAATTTACGGAAATTTATAATTAGACTTTTTAATCTGACTTTATTTTTTTTAATCTTACAGTGAAATTAAATTTAATTATAATTTGTTGAACACAAAAAATGTGTTCAATTTTAAGATTAAACTTTCTGTAATTTTATCTTAGAAAAAATTTCTTTCGTAACTAATTTCAATCATAAATTAATATAAAAAAATAAATGCATACGAAGGAGTCTTTATTCTGCAGTTTTTTTAAACATTTTTAGCTGTCGGTGTTATATTTGTAGTGTTTGGAGTAGATCTATCTATCGCCCGGTTCACACTCCACCCACGTCTATTGAACAGGTTAAGAGGCTCATCCCTTGTTCCCTGTTTAGGATGTGGTTTCCGGCTTTCTCTCTTCCAATCTTTTCACTATTACGTAGCCCCCTGCACATCAGTGGCGTTACCGCCTTGCTCGAGGGTGATACGATTAAAAAATAAATAAATAAATATTGGCTAGGGCCACTCGTTTCAAAGATAACGATACGGAAAGAAGCAAGCATATTTTTTAGAATTCTTTAATATTAGAGAATTCAAGTTTTTTTCCGTTGGCAAATATAATGTTTTAAATCCCAGAACCTAGTCTTCTTCTCGAACAGTTCCAGGACTTTCGTAGTTTTTTTTTTTTTTTTTTACTAAGCCTTTTTTGACACAAGATCACAAGCATGGTTTGAATTTACTGCTCATTCATAAGGCTCACGTCAACGAAACTATAAATCATTACCTCACCCCGTGGCTCTTCTTACTTGTTGCTGGTAAGGTGTGTCAAAGATTTATAAAACAGGGCATTTTTATTTTATTTTTTCCTCTTTTTTTTTTTTTTTTTTTTTTTTTGTGGGTAGTAGGACTTGTCCCAAGTCTCAACCATAGACTTCAAGAGGCAAGATTTTTTTTTTTTAATCTGAAAATGCAATCGGGTGAGGTGCCATGACCCTTCATGACGTTGGTAATCATAGCTCTCCACAACTTCGTGTCTTTTTTTTTTTTTTTTTTTTTTTTTTTTTAGCACTTAGTAAATTGTCTTTTTTGCTATCTCTCCCTGTTCTGCACAAGCTCGTTAGGGAAGTTATACGCCTTTTCCCTCGGGTTCCTCTTCTCTTCAATACGTCCTGTGAGTGCCAAATTTTCCAAGCCAGCTTTCATCATTTTGTGCACTAGAAATTTCAGTTTTTTTTTCCTGGCGTTATGTAAGTGTCCTTTTTTATTTCCATTTTTTTTTTAAAACTTCGCACATGTTCAGTCCATGGTATTCTCAGCATCCTTCTGTAGAACTTTACTTTATATCTCTTTTCTCCTTCATCCAGCATTTACTGCCGTAGAGGAGGACTGAGATCACGTCGTAACAGTTCTCTTTTCTTTGTTTCTAACGAAATTTTTCTATTTTTTTTATACATTGCTTAGCTTTTAGAAGGCATTTTTGCTATCCCAATACACTTTCGGAATTCAGTGTTACACACTCTGTCCTCTGTTAAAATACTTCCCATTTAAATTGTTTTACTTGTTTGATTTTGGTATAAATATGTAATTGTGGTCATTGCATGGTGTGAGAAATCTACACATAATGTGACAAGTAACTATGAATATTTATATTGTAATTCATATATTTTAGGACGATCAAGAATTTGGTCCCCATATTCGTTAGTTCCTTTTTATGTTATAGTTTTTTTTGTTTTGTTTTTTGTTTTGTTTTTTTTTTTGGTTTTGTTTTTTGTTTTTTTAACAAAAGAACGTATTTTTAGAAAGCATGCACACAAAAATATATAAATAAACATTTTTAATTTGTGTTTTAATTGAAAAGAAAAAGAGATTGTAAATTCGTACAGTGGTAAAATAGTTTTTTCTTCTTCCTCCCATTGTTTTAATATATTTGCATGAATTAAATCTTTGCAGGTATATATATATCTTAACAGAAAGTGACATGTAGGTAAAATCCCAAGGAAGATCCTAATCTCATTAATATTAGAACTGATCTAGCCAGAGGGCTTGAGGTAAATAGAATTATTTATTTACAGAGCCAAATATTTATATTTTTTAAAAATAAAACTTCGAAAATCACATGTCCTATGATCACTTCTGCGAAGTAAACTCGCTTCGTCAGCGACATTTTATTAATTTTATTATGAAAATTCAAAAAGAAATTCATACACCGGAAGTTTTCGAATCTATCTTCTTCTATTGGGAATAATTAAATAGTAAATTATGTTTCAGAATTTAAGCAGAGACGTTAGAAATATATGTAAAATTGAAGTAAATTTTTTAGAAAGATCCGGAAACCCAGTCCTAAACCTGAAACAAGGAATAAGCATTCTACTCCCGTTGAAAAGAAGCTGCTGTTCGAACCTATGTGCTGCTGTTTTTTCTATGGTTTTGAATACCTCTTACGACTAACTCCTATCAAGGGCTAAGGAGGCCAGTCTACCCAGATATTTAACCAAAAACTTGAGGTGGGAGAATGGAAATCTTTTAGGGGAAGCTTCTTTGGTTTACTGCGTGAATGAAAAGAATGAGAAAAGATTGTTGTGCTTTCAAATAAAACGATAATATTTATTTAAACGTAATATACACAAATTATAACTGTAATTGCTTGTCGTGAAATGGAAGTTCTTTTCATTGACTGTATGAAATGAACATTAATAGTCTTCAAGCGAGGAAAGAGAGAGTGTTGGGAGACAAGATCAAAGAGTTCGCTGTTGCTGTGGTGAGAAAGACTGGACGACGAGGTTGATTCGTGTCTCTTGAATGATAGCAATCCTTTTGCCAAGGTGAATAAATGTTTTGGCTTTTATGGACTCGTGTAGGCTCCAAGGACTTGTGTTTATTTATTGGCAGGTGTTGATTTTATCGGTTATTAACTTTTATCAAATTAAAATTTTGGAAAGCTGCGCAGTGTGTTTATTTTTTGCCATTTGCTCTTTTGATTTGATACCTTTTCACTTCCGCTTATTCTACAAAATCTTTGTGCTAGCACGAAGTCACAAGTCATCGTGACCGAGGGTTTAAGCATCCTATCCTTCTTCAGGCTGTTGTTTGCGCTAGATAACTCTCTCTCTCTCTCTATATATATATATATATATATATATATATATATGTCTAACCCGGATATAATATATATTTTATCTGGTCCCAAATTAGAGCCTGTGGTAATGTATATAAAATAGACCAAGCTCGGATATAAAAGAACTTTTATCAGGTCCCGACAACTCTCTTATATCAGGGTTACACTATGCTGAGCAGACCTTAGTTACAGTTTCTTTTATATATATATATATATATATATAAAAGAAACTGTAACTAAGGTCTGCTCAGCATAGTTGCAATATAAACCACAGGTGGGCGCTGTGGGTGTTGAACAAACACAAGTGTGCCTGAACAGGTGTCTGCAACGGGGATTAGCTACCCGCCTTAGAATATGGAATAAAAAGAGCTGATCCCTCCTGTAAATCAAAAACGACAAAAAAATCAATATTTTTTGATTCTGACAAATGTCAGGACTAATAAATGCTAATCCACAAAACCTCTTCGACGAAAAAATCAGCCTTCTTTTTTTAACGAGTTAATCTATTTAGAGCCTTGGCTAGAATTTGAACTAGGTTCGTCGTTCCCACTTTATACCATTCTGATAAGCTACTCACACGCACACATAAGAGAACTAAAACTACCATTGTTTAAAAATGGACAGTCATAAAAGCCTTCTTTTTTTATGTCCGAGGGGATATAAAATATTTATTTAAAAATCATTATTCGTTTTTTCCTTTTTAACTTCGATAGCCAGGTGCCTGAAAATAGTGGTTCTTAAGGCGTACCAAGTAAAATAGGATATGTTTACCGCGTGACTAAACATTAAACAAGGGTCTTACTATGTAAGTTTTCTTTGTATGCGAATATCTTTCAAATGTTAAACGATTCAAAAATATCTCTTACAAAAATACTTTCCGGGTTGTGTTTTAAATTAATATAGTTGAGTGTGAAGTTTGTGCGTAAAATTAAAAACAATTCTTTTAGGTTTTACTCTAAAAAACAGCTTTCTTTAAAAAAGCCCTGTCACACCCAAATAGGCATATTTTATTAACAACAAGCAAAGTGGGTTCTCCTCGTTTGTGCTTGGCATACATCCATCAGGTCGTTGCTATTCTTAGGCATTGTTATTCAGAATACTTAAAACGATTACTTGATTACTTATTTTCGTGTATCATTTTACTTACAGTTATTGCTACGTGATGCAAACGGTAATCAGTGCATTATTTAAATAAATTAGCCATAAATACTCAACAGTGGCTTTTTATAACCATTTGTCTGCCAACTGAGTATAAGTAGCGAAGTAATCGTTCTAAGTGACGCAGTTAATCGAAGTAAGTGTTTGGGTAATTTGTTGCTTTTTTTTTCCTTTTAAAATAACGAGACCGCAGTAATGTTTATAAACATAGAAGTAATGAGAATAACGAAATAAGATGAAGTTTCCAAATTTTAATTCAAGTGTTTGGCTAGAATAAGTTATCTCCCTTTTCAAAAAATAAAAAACGTTTTCTGCGTTTTCTTAAAAAATTTTTTTTATTTCATTTGGCACCGATATTTCTTTTTAATCGTATCATCCCGAGCAAGGTGGTAATGCCACAGATGTGCAGGGGGGCTACATAAGAGTAAACAGATCAAGTAGAAGAGAGTGAAGAGGAAGACGAACCAGTTAGAAAGGAGCAAGAGAAGGATGGGAATACAGGTGTGATGACAGTTGCAAAGGTGGAGAGAAAGGAAAGGATATACGGGGTAGTGAAAGAACTAGTCAAGTGGTTAATAGATGAGTATTGACATTGCATTTAAATTCCTGGAGGTTGTAGCCGTCAGGAAAGCAAGTATATGGAAGCGAGTTCCACAGGCGGGAAGTACGAGAGAAGAAGCTGCAGGGGTAAAATTGTCGTCTGCATTTGGTTAATCTAACTGTGAATGGGTGGGACCCAATTGCCAATCTGGTTGCACGAGTAAACACCTGTTGCAGAGGCACCAGTGACTTAAGTTCGTTGGAGTAGAAACCATGAAAGTATTTATAGAACAGACAAAGGGAGGCCACATCTCGTCGGTGGGGAAGTGGTTGTAGCCGAGCCGCCAAGTCGGTACCTATCACATTACTGTCGAGAACACTGAGATGAACAGCAAGGGCGCCTGATCATATATGGCATTCAGAGAACTTAAATCGATTACTCAGTTACATATTTTAGTGTATCATTTTACTTAGAATTATTATCATGTAATGCAAACAATCAAGCAAATTAGCTGTAAATATTCAGCAGTACTTTTTCATAGCCATCAGTCATATTATTGCGAACTTGTTTTTTACATCTATTTATGCTTAGAATGCTATCAGAAAGAGCAACAGAAATGCAGAAGGACGTGTACCTGTGTTTCATTGACTACACAAAGGCTTTCGACAAAGTACGCCAAAAGCACCTGATAGAGACGCTCGGCAATCTTGACATATTCAGCAAAAACCTTAAGAGTAATAGAGAACCTGTACTGGCAACAAACTGCTTGCATACAAACAGGAAACGAGGTTCAGCAGATATAAAAGCATAGAAAGGGGTGTGTATTCTCATCGGATCTGTTCAGCCTATAAAGCGAGACAATTTTGAAAGTTCTAGAGGCCCTGCCAAGATTCATCATTGGTGGCCGCAATCTGGACAATAGAAAATACGCAGATGACGCAGTGCTGATAGCAGATACAAGGAAAATAAAACTACAAGACCACTGACAGGAAGTAGTTAAAAATTAGTGAAAAGAAAGGACTACATATCAACTACAAGAAAACTGAATGCATGGTAATCAGTAAAAAGAGGAGCCCGAAATGCGAACTACAAACTGGTGAAACTAAAATGAAACAGGTGCAGAAATTTAAATACCTGGGAAGCGTTCTAACAGCGGACGGAAAGTGCGATACAGAGATTCGAAGGCGTATTGGCATGAAGCTTAGTAGAGTTTTAAGAGACAGGAAAGTTTCGCTAGAAACAAAGAAGACAGTACTGGATTGCTATGTAATGTCTGCCCTTCAATATGGCAGCGAATGCTGGACAATCTCATCAAAGATGAAAGAAAGACTTGAAGCAACCGAAATCTGGTTCTACAGAAAGATGCTGAGGATACCATGGACAGAACACGCGAGGTTTTAGAGAAAATGGACACAAAAAGGAAACTGATACTTAACATTAGGAAAAGACAAATGAAGTTTTGGGGACATGTGCGTTGTGATGCAGTGGATTCCATGCATTCACTTACGCTCAAATATCCTTCGGAAAGGTATTAATCTGTCTCTTCCCTCTAGTTATTGGTTAACTAACAGGATAGATTGAGTTCTATAGCCTTGGTTGGCAACCAGTCTACCGCAGAAAGTAATGGCAACCTACTGTGGGATAATCTTCTGCTTAGTCAGTCATGTCACTTTCGAGATATGATCTCCCAAGTGTGTATCACGTATGGCACTTCTGACTGACTGAATGAGTAAGGAGGGCATGGAGAAACTGATGCTCACAAGACGGATAGGGAGAAAGAGAGAAAAGTGAAAGCAACGCATGAATTTGAGTAGATGGATGGTGGAGCGGAGATTGAGTGCGATAACAGAAGGGATATTAAGATCGATAAGAGATAGAGAGATGTGGAAGGCAACAATCACCTAGAGCCTGATGCTTGGGACGAATAGAGGGTGAATCATTTATTGGCAACTAAATAATACCTTTTTCATTCAACAATTTATTGGGGTTTTTTTTTATATATATAAGTTTTGTGTGTAGTAATACTTTTCTTTTCGAGTATCAAGAATCTTTGGGACTTGTTTTTAAGGGCAGGGTCCCCAAGTCCTAACCTGTTATTTAACCCATAACATAGATTTTCATTTTTAGAACACTTTGCTAAAAATGTCGCGAAATTGAAAAAAAAAGTAAAGAAATTAAATAAAAAAAAGTATTCCAATCAATTTGAATTAGTTTTGTTACTGGAAATATTAAATTTCAAAAAGATCGTATAATATTCCAAATACGATTTAGGTACCTCCAGCTTAATGAATCTCTCAGCTTGAAATCTAAATCTAAACTTATTTATAAATGGAACTCTGTGTGTGTCCCTTACCTATAGACTCCGAAACAGCTGAACCGATTTTCTTGAAAATTTACACAGTTGTACTATAAGCGTCTGCGAGTGTTCTTAGCTAGGTTTTGTGTCGAGGTACTCCTGATAAATATCGAAAATCGATAATCGAAAAAATCGGGTTATAGAAGGAGTGGTCCGATTTTAATCAAATTTGATACACTCACAGACAAAGACATAAGAAATGATATTCAGAAATTACAGGGTTGTAGTTCTTACAATAGTGCAGAAAATCGATAATATATATTTATATAAAAGGCAAGATGTTTGTGTGTGTGTCTGTTTATCTGCCTCTATGTCTGTATTTTTTTTCAGCCCTTTTATTTTATTTTTTGCTTTGGGTTTGGCTCTAAGTAGGTATAATTGTAGTTCTTAGTCTCAGCCATGATACCATTTACTCAGAGGACTTATTTAGCCTTCAAAATTCAGTTTACGACGAAAAAATCTTATTTGATATCGATACCAGGAAATCCAAATTTGACTTACATCCATTCATTTTTCTTTCAGTCTATGGTTTCACTTTAACTGGAAACAACTATTGCTTTTTAGTCTTTCGTGCCAACGTCCAAAGAGTCTGAGCTCCAGAACCATGGATTGGTTTTAAAGCTTTCATTACACCCGAGCAACGCCGCGCTATACTGCTAGTTAAAACTAATATAAAAGCTTCAAGAAAAATCTTTTTTATTTAAAATTCATTATAAACGTTACGTACCGCGTTCTTGTAGAAGTACCTAAACCATATTAGGAGTGTTTTATATATATATATATATATATATATATATATATATATATATATATATATAATGATTCTTCCTGGTTACAGGGATTGTTGTACAACTCCACCCAAAGTTTTTATTTTTATAAGTGGGTGTAAATTTATTTTTATGAATGTAAACAGCTTCTTTACCTGAAATTTTCGAAGAAATGGACACGTCTCTACATACAAAGAAGCTTAAATATTTTTAGTGACTATCGTTATTTTATTCATGGGAGAAAAAAAAGTATGAACGTAATAGATAAGTTACCTCGTAGTTTGTTTTTGGTGTGTCTTTTGTTCTCTTAACTCCGTCATTTTTCTCTTTGAATAAAAAGTGATTTTTGGTGTAGATCAATCGTTTCCCACATTTTATTTTTGGGCATGCCACACCTAAGTACCTCTAAATTTCTGATGTCTCCCCGTGACATGTAAATTCGTATTATTCAAAAAGTAACGCCGATTCAGATTGATTAGGAACAAGTCTCTTGCAGAGAGTAATGGCAACCTATTGCGGGAAAATCTTCTTCCCAGTAATATCTTTTTTGAGACATGATTACCTAAGCATGAATCACGCTGATTGATGATACAAAAAGTGCTATTGAACCTTAGAGATTCGTGTGAAGAATAATTAATTCAGTCATCTTCTTGTAAGCAAAGAATAGCAAACCCTGCTGTAAGTGGGTTCGCTTATCTTGACAAGATCCATATACATTATACACTGTACATACGTAATTGTACATATACATACGTACAAATATTTTTGTATACGCATACTCTATGTATACCGTATGTATTAACTCGTGTATATATACACTCATATTCACACAAACTCACTAGAAAGAAATTCAGTTAATAACACATTCTGAAATTGACCCCCATCATGTAGAGCGTACGCCTCATTTTGGGAACGACGGGTGTAGATTTTTGTGTAGACGGGTTGGTAACTTCGGGTTGATTGCTTATGACCTGTTGCAAAATCTTGCATCTGTTTTTAGGAGACCCAAATTTCATGTTTTTTTTTGTTTTTTGTTTTTTATTCAAACCAACAAAGATTGGTTGAAATTTTTTATAACTTTTTTTTTTAGTGCAAAAACAAAAAAAATGGCAGGTACGGCTCTCTTCAATTTCAAATGATTTTTAACCCCGAGAAACAGATATAACGTTTGGACAGAATTGGAGTAAACGAGAAGTCGCTCACTCCCGGGGATTTCAACGCAGCGGCACCTCCCTCACTGTAGTGAGAGGGGTAGGGTCAGTGTAATAGTTTGACACTGGTCGCTGGGATTGTGCAAAAACTGTTGTCCTTGTCCTATATGCATTCGTATGTGTATGGCACTCCCCACATTAAAACGACCGTGTGTCGCACCCTGCCTTAGTGGGGAAGCCGGATAAATATATCTAGAAAGCTTTTTTCACCATCCCACTCAATCCCTGATTTGAAATCCATTTGTGCAAACTCGTTAGGTAGGTTACTCGTTGCTCTTCTCTGTTCCTCTTGCCTTCAATCTGCCCTATGAGTGTTAAACTCTCTAAGTTCTCTTTCCACATTGCGTGCCCTATAAATTTCAACTCTCTCTCTCTCTTTGATTATAGGTATGTGCTGTTTTTTTTCTATTATCCATAAACCCGCCTTGTTACGTGTTCAGTTCATGGAAGTCTTATCATCTATCTGTAGAACCACATTTTTGTTTCCTCAAGTCTCTTCATATGTGAATAAATTGTCCAACATTCACTGCTATGGGGGAGAATCGATAATTTTTTTAAAAATCAATTCACCCTAAGCAAGATGATAATACCACTAAGATGTAAAGGGCTATTAGAAGTGAAAGAGAAAGAACCAGAAACACAATCCCAAACAAGAAACAAACCTCTTCTCCTTTTGAAAAGACCAAGGAGGAGTGTGAACCAGACGATAGGTGAACTTATCTACTCTTTCATAAAAGTTAAGCACTCTTTTCTATTTTTTTTCTTTTTAAGTGAAATTGTTCTTTTTCATAATATTTTTCTTAGCTTTGTGAAGGCATCTTCTCCGACATTTGACAGTTTCTAATCTTATTTTAGATTTTACTTCTGGTAGCATTTTCCATGATTTTTCATCCCCCACTTTTTTTAGTGCCAAGGCAGCGGTGAGGGGGTGTTGAAATGATTGCTTGCTACCTATTTCAATTATTAAATTCTGAGTCTTACTTCATCTCTTTCATTTAATGACTTTACCAACACCCGTCAGAATGACCCCCCCAAGCATAATACATACGGTCAGTTAACCTGATTTCAGAAAATAAATCGTATACATCAAAAAACAATGTTGCATTGATCAAAACCACACCTAAACACCTTGAAAGTCGCTAGGAAGATAAAAAGAACATTTTAAAATTTATAAACTTTTATTTCATACATTATTTAATTAAATTGATTTTTGAATTCAACATTATTTCTTTTTTCTATAAACATTATTTTTAGTGGCTACAGTCAGTTAAGTGCCTTACATGATACACGCTTAGGCGATCATGTCTTGAAAAAGACATGACTGACTGGGCAGAAGATTTTCCCATAGTAGGTTACCATTATTTTCTGGGGTAAACTGGTTACCAATCAGGGCTACAGAAATCAATTTATCCTGCTATTCAACCCATAACTGGATGGAGAAGAAACAGATTATACATCAATAAGTAGTTATTAGTAGGGGATCCGTTTATTACTTCATAACAATAGAATATTGTTCCCCCACCTTAGGTCCAACAGAAGTTTTAGTTGTATTTGTTTCTATTATATTAATTTGTACTAATTCTAGAGGAATCAGTTTATTACTTCATGAGAATATAAAACCAATCCCCCACTTTCTGCTCAGTAGAAGACATAATTATATTTCCAACTATAATATTCAGTCAGTTAAGTGCCATACGTGATAAACGCTTGGAATATCATGTCTCTGTCGAGACATGACTGACTGAGCAGAGAATTTTCCCGCAGTAGGTTGCCATTACTTTCTGCGGTAAACTGGTTACTAACCAAGACTATAGAATCCAATCTGTCCTGCTATTTAACCCATAGCTGGAGGGAGAAGAGTTTAATACGAATAATACCCTTTCTCAAGGGCATTTGTGCGTCAGTAAATGCAAGAAATTGGTGGCTATAAACGTTTGAATTGTTATCCCTGTTTTCTGTTTGTTTTGTTTTGTTTTTTTGATAAAATTCGAAATTAATATCAACTGGTCTAGCTCAAGAAATCCTACCGGGGAAAGTTCTCCTATAGCCAAAGTGTTCCGTTACCAATTTGGCCACGGGAAGCCGCTTTGAGATCTGCTTCATTATTATATTTCTTTGGGAAGCATATTTCTTCAGCACGACTTTTGCATGTTTTTCCCTGTGTCTATGCGTGTATGTATCTCTAAGTCTTCAATCCTCGTCAACCATAACTAATAATGTAGCTCTATGCTTCGCGTTGGTTTTTAATTTTCTTCAGACAATCATGGTTACCATCTAGATGACTCCTCACTCATTAATGCGTGGCTCGTTTGCCATTGATATCGTGATGGTGGGCACAATTTCACTCAATTCAGGTGGGGATTTGTCTGATCACAACCATTTATTCTTCTACAACGTTGTGTTTCTAATCTTAGTGTTTAGAGTGGTCAGAAAACTAAATTCCAATTCGTTTCCCGTCTCATTTCGCACCATCTCTCCATATAGGCAGTGCGATTTTTTCTTCCTTCTCTCATTTTCTCAGCATCTAACCATAGCCCTCTTCTTTGTGACGAATCCAACATTCAGATGGCGTAGGCAAAAACAAACAGGATTTTCAGTCACTATCAGCTTATCCCATGCTGGTTGTTTCCCGATCGACTGGACCACTCAAGAATTGTTATGAGTGGGAAAGAAAATTATTCCTAATCTTAAAAGTTTCTTTCTTCTGTTTTTACGATCGACACGACTATGCAGCCTATTATGGACATTTCAAAATAGTAATTAATTTTTTTTAGCACATTTATCCAAAGGAATCCAAATTAATATCGGATATAACATTTTTCTTTTGGGTGGTTGATTCAAATCAGTTTTATTTTTTTTACTTTTTGTTCAGAGGAATCGTAAATGTTACTTCGGTGACTACCTGTGTTTCTTTATCGATATTATGTTTTTCTATTTGACATTTTCGTCGGTTGGAGGTTGGGGAGGTTAGGTAGTCTTCCTTTTGCTCAATCTTAAATCCGTCTAACTAAATTTGGCCTAGATTCTCCTTGGCAATATTTTAAAAGCATTAGCAGCAGCGATGCAACTGCTTTTGAACCGTTCAAATACAAAAGATGATGTGGCTGCTTAGCTTTTTCCATCTCTCCTACCAGCGCATACTAAAAGAAACATGTTTCGATGGCTTTAAACAAGTCATCAACAACAAGAAGCTCGGACGGTCAGTGAATCTTTGCTGATGATCAATGTCTTGTCTAAACCTCTGATTTATCTATGAACCAACTCGACGAAAGACTATTCTTACTACCTTTTGGCCGTTTTAAAGTCATGTACATATTTTTGTAAATACAAATGATTTATTTAACAAGCAAACCCATGTTTTCTTTATTTTTATTTTATTATTGCTTGCATTTCAGCCGTTAGCATTTTAGATATAAAAAAATACCTGGATGACTGAATTACCAACATGCTGCTATCTCGCTTAGTAATAACACTAATTCACATTTATCTATATACAGATACTTATTACTTACTGATACAAACCTTCGCAGAGCTGTCACTATATAGATACCGTCATGTACCTCTTGTATAAAGATGATCATTGTCTTTTTATCTACAGTAAAGTATAGTTTTCATCTACTATTTATCTTCTTTTTTTCTATCTATATTTAACGTAGACTTGCTGTTGGGTGTATCACTTAGTCATTTGTGCTAGTTTTTTCAGATATGTCACCATAAACTATAATTAAAAAAAAAATGTTGATGAAACTCAAGTTTCCAATGTTCATGGATCAACACCCACCCTATTCCATTTGAAATGCTAATTTTTGTGTTGGACTAACATACAAATATTTGAAAAGTTACATTTTGTCTATTTTTCTAAATTGAGTTATTGTAATTATTTAGATCGTTCGGACTTTTGTCCCCATCTTTGTTGCCATATTCCCGACGTTTTGGCCGTTGTACGCTCCGACCTTCTTCTGGATCAATCTATATTTCTGAGACGATGTATTGCAATTATGTACACTATTTACATTGTTCTGACTATTGTCCTCATCTTTGTGGCCATATTCACGACGTTTCAGCCGTTGTATGCTCTGGCCTTCTTTGGGGGATTAGAATTTAAAACTGAACCCTTTATTTCATTCACCGGGGTAGATTGTTCTAGTTACACGTGCCATGTCTCTTCCATGTGTCTCAGTATCAGTTATCTCCCTTCAACTCAACTGTCGAAGGTTTTTGTTCACCTCTGTTGTAGCCATGTATTGATCTCACAACTCTTTTGTTCAAGCACTGGATTACTGCGGCTGATGTTTTTATCCACTGGGTAATGTATCTTTAACGACAAAGTTGAAAAATTATATTAAAATATTTATAAAGAAAAGTCTTTCCACTCACGACTTCTGCGCACTCGCACACATATGAACTCAATATAATCAGAGGCCCAATCACAATAAACAGAGATCTCTTAAGACTTTGAATGCTGATTTTCAAGTCTCTCTACCAACTTAAAAGCTTGCTGCAACACAATCTTATTTTACATACTTCTTAAACTCAACAAAGACTAGAAAAGTCTTTACTCATTATTTAAAACTAAACTTGTGCAAATTAAATTTGAGAAATCTGCCTGTGGGCAAGGCTCTGTAGTCTCTGTGCGGGACCGACGCTCTGTAGTCTCTGTGCGGGACCGACGCTCTGTAGTCTCTGTGCAGGGACCGACGCTCTGTAGTCTCTGTGCGGGACCGACGCTCTGTAGTCTCTGTGCGGGACCGACGCTCTGTAGTCTCTGTGCGGGACCGACGCTCCGTAGTCTATGTACGGGTTCAATGCAGGGAGGTCTCTGCAGCGCCAAGACCGGGATGTTTGTGTGCGTGGGCAGCACGCTGGAGTCTCTGTGCAATTCAAAATTTGGTGACCTTAACAATTTTTTTTTTTTATCGTATCACCCCGAGCAAGGCGGTAACGCCACTGATGTGCAGGGGGCTACGTAATAGTGAGAAGATTCGAAAAGAGAAAGCCGGAAACCACATCCTAAACAGGGAACAAGGGATGAGCCTCTTAACCTATTCAATAGACATGAGTGGAGTGTGAACCGGGCGATAGATAGATCTATCTACTCCAATTAAATGTCCAATTTATAATTTTTTTATAATATTTTAACATGATCAGAATATGTGGAATAACCAGCTGGTCTCTATTTTAATCTTATCTTCTTTTGTAGAAGACTTTCTGGATGTTTCTTTTATTCCACAATATTGTATGTTAGATTTCTGACTGCAACTCAATTGTTTCATAATTGGTAAAAAAAAAACAATTTTAGTAAAACTTTCAGATTGTATTTATGAAATAAATATCTTCTATTTGCTGTGCTTCTTCATGATAAGGTAATCATGGCTCTCCACAACTTCTTATCCTTTGTGGCTCGTAGCAATGTTTAATTTTTTTTAATTATATATATATATATATATATATATATATATTAGTAGATATGTTCGACTATCGTCCGGTTCATACTTCTTCTCGGTCTTTTTAACAAGTGTAGAAATGTGTCTCTTGTTTCCTACTTAGTATTGGGTTTCCGGTTCATTCTAAAGTTTACTTTCAGTCTATCCTTCTAAGGTCACTTACTGAAATCTTAAATGTTATTCACTAATTAAATCTTAACCTCTCCGAGTCTAGAGCCAGCTGTTAGCTTTCCTGCATAGCCCAAAGAATTTCCCTTTTTGCTCTTTCTTATGCTCATACGACACTACACAGTGACCTTTTACCTTGAGTGGCTCTTGGGCTTCTATTGTGTGAGCATTAGTGAAAGAATTGGCAGACATATCCCTGGCGCAACAATCTTAACATCTTCAGGTCAACCATTATCTATCTTACATATACCCAAAATCTACTATTAATTTGTTCGTATAAAATCCTCATTTAGTAGCACTACTCTACTTTGAGTTACTTTTAAGCCTTGTTGTGGTGCAGTGGATATCGACTCGGAACGCCAAATCGGGGTGCCGAGTTCGAATTCCAGTTGAATTCATTGCATTTACTTACGCACAAATTCCCTTGGGAATCCATATCTTCCCTCCAGTTATGAGTTAAATAATAGGACATATTGGGTTCTATAGCCTTGGCTGGCTACCAGTCTACCGCAGAAAGCAATAGCAACCTGCTGTGGGATAATCTTCTGCCCAGTCAGTCATGTCTCTTTCGAGACATGATAGCCCAAAACGTGTATTACGTATGACACTTAAACAGTACTTAGATGGGTAACCGCTTGGGAATACCAGGTGCTGTAAGCGTATAGTGACGGATGTGCGTTGTGGTGCAGTGGATATCGGCTCGGAAAGAGAAATCGGTGAGCAGAGTTCGAATTCCAGTTGAATACCCTGCATTCACTTAAGCACTGGTACCCTTGGGAAAGGTATTAATCCGTCCCTTCCCTCCAGTTATGGGTTACATAACAAGGGTAGTACTTGGGGACCCTGCTCTTAAAAACAAATTCCAATGAAACGTGTAAAAGAAAAATGTAAAAATAAAATAACCTTACCCAAAAATTATTGGTTATGACCTTAAATGATCCCATAAGGATTGATAGGTCGTTAAGCTTCAAAAACAAACAAACAAACATAAAATTATTCAGGCATACAAAACCAGCCACCCCTAATGGCGACTCCGAATGTTCAACAAAACAGGCAAAAAGAAGCACATCAGCTACTTCAAATGCGCTGAGGGAATCACGCAAACTTTTCGCGTCTCAAGTTTCGTTTCCTTCAAACTGTAATTCCCTGTTTTGCTCAACGATAATGCCAAGTACAGATGACGCATATTTAGATCATTACCATTACAAGTCGCGTGGTGACAGAAGAGAAGAGAAATCACCCATTAACAGCGACTGACGTAAACACTGTCCCTCTCAAAATACCAGAGTTTATGGATACGATGACGACCAGGAAGGGGTGCAAATTGAGAAACATGAAGATTTCGTTGAAAACAAAGAAAAGAGTACTGGACGGTTATGTGATATCTGTCCTCTTATGTAGCAACGAATGTTGGATAATATCCCCAAGAAGCAACAGAAATGTGGTTCCACAGAAGGATGTTGAGGATATTATGGACCGAACATGTCAGCAATGACTAGGTTTTGTAGAGGATGAAAACGAAAAGGAAAATCATACTTAACACCAGGAAGAATCTGCTGAAGTTTCTAAGACACGTAATGAGGAAGGGTGGCTTGAAGAATCTAATACTCACAGGACGGATAGAGAGAAAGATAAATAGGGGAAAGAAACGTGAGATATACTTGATGGGCTTGTGCAAGTGGATGGCAGAGCAGGGGTTTGGGAGAGATACCAAGAGGAAAAGTGTTAAGAGCGACAAAGGATAGGGATAAGTGGAGGTCCATGATCGCATACGTCCTGAAAGGACACGGCACATAAAGAAGATAGTTTTAGAAAAAAATTGTCTTGCCATTGGATTCAGTTAATAAAACGCCAACACACGATGCTACACTCAAATTCACCCCATGGAACACCGTAAAACCAGTAAGACATATAGGTTGACTAAGTGTGACAGAATTAGAAAACAAACATTATTAAAGAGCCAGAACAGTAGAAGATTAATCAGGAAGACAGTAGATAACGATTGACACTGCATTTAAATTATTGAATAACAATGTTAGCTGGGAATCCTGGAGCCAGAAGATACACTACCGGCCATAATTATTAGACCATCCTAGTTTGTTTGTTTTTTTTTTTTTGTTTTTTTGTTTTTTTGTTTTTTTTTTCAGAAAATGATGTATTTCATACTATTTTTAGTATTTGCCAAGTGGATAATTCTAAATGAAAATAGAATTGTTCTTTTGTTAATACTGGGCAATAACATTTGCATCACATGAACTGTTTTGGTGTCCAGTTTTTATGCTCTCTTCCCCATGCTAGTCTCTTCTTACTGGCTGGCCGAAGCAAAAGATTCCTGGCTGCCTTGTAAAATTTTGCAAAGTAATAATAACAAAAAAAGTTTCTATTTTCATTTAGAATTATCCATTTGGCAATAAATACTGAAAATATTATGAAATACATCTTTTTCTTTTAAACTGTGATTGCCTAATAATTATGGCCGGTGGTGTAGTTCCACGTACAAGAATTGTGAGAAAAGAAATTTTCAGTATATAACTTAGGGTTACTTTTCGCCAATTCACCTGTAAATTGTTGTCACTTTAGTTAGTCAGCCAGTTAAGTACCATACGTGCTACACGCTTGGATGATCATGTCTCGAAAGAGACATGACTGACTGGTCAGGTAGAAGATTATCCCGCAGTAGGTTGCCATTACTTTCTGCGGTAGACTGGTTGTCATCCAAGGCTATAGAACCCAATCTGTCTTGTTGTTTTATCCCATAATTGGACGGAAGAGACGGATTAATACCTTTCCCAAAAGTATTTGCGCTTAAGTGAATGCAAGGAATTCAACTGGAATTCGAATTCGGCTCCCCGATTTCTCGTTCCGAGCCGATATCCACAACGGACATTTGCCACTTTAGTACTGAATTTAAATTAAAGTCTAGAAGGGCTCATCCGAACAATTACCAAGAAAGTATTTCTAGAAAAGGCACAAGGAAGCAACTTATTGGCGGGTGTGGGGGTAGTAACTGGAACCTACACGCCAGATCATAGCCAATCATATTGCAGATTCTTCTTTGGATGTTAAGGATTTCTGAATATATAACAGGAGCACCGAACTATTTACGAAAATGTTTGACAACAGTGACGAACGAAGTTATGGCTTATCCCACTTGTCTGCCAAAGAACTTCTAATGACCGCTAAGTGCAAATGTTTTTTCTTCTTATCCTTAAGATGCTTCAAAAGTAGAATGTGTCTCGTTCTACTCTGGTGGGACTTTTCTGTCCCCCAGCGTATTTTGTGTCGCACTGAACACAATATAGGAATTCCACAGGAATAAAATGCCCAAAGTTTACTTGACATCGCACGGGCATACCTACCAATTCTACCAAACCAACAGAGATTGCAATTAGCTGAAATCTAAGGTGTATTGTGCGTGCCATAATTTATGTCTCTCTTTCTCAACTTTACCAAGCTACTGCAGCTCCAGATCTTTTTACGATAATATTTAAGAATATCGCACTACGGGCTAAATACGGAAATTGGTCGATTTCAGGATAAACTTTATCCTGTTGTTGATTTTTTTTTCAATAAAAAATCAACTTATATATGATAGACATTTTTTCTCACCGATAGCACAACTCGGAGTTTCATGCAGAACGCAATCTTCAGGTGCTGAGTAGTGGTCGACTATCACATAATGTAAATTTGTATAAAAATAACTGGTTAAAACAATGTTGGTACAGTCCATATATTAAACGAGGGTTACTGGTTTAAAAAATAATTGTATTTAAAATAGACAGGGATTAATGGTCAGGGGTGAATTACAAAGACATACTTTGAAATAGGTTTGTTTCTGTAGTTCACCCTGAGGATGATTTTGGAAGAGATGGAAAGTACCTGGGTAGGAAAATACTACGGCGTCTTCCTTGATGAATTTCATCTTAAAATCCAGAATCTGATTAAAGAGATAGTAATAATTATTATAAAATATATATAATCCTTTCTATTATAAAAAAAAAAAAAAAAGAACGCTATATATATAATTCCCTCTTAGCACGCTCGTGGATTGAGAGACAATAGTGAGGCAGCGTCGGCTCAGTTTATTCTCTTACTAACAGTTATTAAAGCTCTTGCCGCATGTTTGATCTTTAACAATGCCTCATTATATTTTTAACTAATTATGTCGCCGAGTAGTGAAGAATATATATATATATATATATATATATATATATATATACACTCTGTTATAATAAAAATCGCTGTGTGTGTATGTGTGTATGTATATATATAATTTGTAAGCTAGTTATTACGCGACCTAGGTTTCTACCATGTGGTGTCTTCAGGTGATTTGCAATAACTGATTTTACCGTTTTTTGTACGCGCAATTTTTAAAATTACAAGAAATTCTAACGTCTTTATCTATGGTTGTATGAACCTTTATTTATATATATATATATATATATATATATATATATATATACCTCCGGTCACACTTAGAGTTTTGGATCTTAATGTAAGATAATCAATAGTAGGTACATCAATATATATGTTGCCGTCATTTTAGATGGCATATCGATATAAATATTTTGCCGTCATTTTTCGTATGTGTATAATATTCAATGAAACATGTTTGAATGAAGATAGGCTGCCTTCATTCTAGTGTAGTATATAAAATTGTTCAGATACAATTCATTAAGGAACTAATTTATTTGGGTAATTCTTGTCATTCCTGCCATTGTTAGGGTCATCATAAATCACGAATTTACTAATTTCTAATACGGGTCTTGGAAAGTGGAGAACAAAGGTACGAAGATGGTACAGTGCTGATAGCAGACACGGTAAGGAAACTACAAAACCTCCTATAGAAGGTAGCTGAAGACAATAAGAAAGGACTTTAAATAAACTGCAAGAAAACCGAATGCATGGCCATCAGCAAAAAGAGGAGTCCAAAATACCAAATACAAGTGGGGGATACTAAAATCAAGCAAATACAAACATTTAAACACCTGGGAAGTGTTCTAACAGAAGACAGAAAGTGCGACACAAAAATCCGAAGGCGAATTGGCATGGCGAAGGACGCGTTCCAGAAGCTGAGTAAAGCTGAGTAGAGTATTACAAGACGGAAAATTTTACTAGAAACAAAGAAGAGAGAACTGGATTGCAATGCGATGTCAGTTCTTCAATATGGCACTGGATGCTGATTAAGAAAAAAAAACTGGAAGTAACTGAAATGTAGTTCTACAGAAGGATGTTGTGGGTATCATTGATCGAGCATGTTAGCAATAATGAGGTTTTGGAAAGCATGGAAACTAAAAGGAAGTTAATACAGCATCAGGAAAAGACAGCTAAAGTTCCTGGGAAATGCAATGAGGAAGGATGGCTTGGAGAACCTAATACTAACAAGCCAGATAGAGGGGAAAAAGACAGGAGAAAGTAGCGGATAAGATATTTGAAGGGCCTGAGCAGGTGGATGACAGAACGAGGGTTGCATGGTGTAACAGGAGAGAGCGTATCAAGAGCCACCAGAGATAGGGAGACATGGAAAGCCATGATCGCCTACGTCCTGAAAGGACAAGGCACATAGAAGAAGAAGAATCTTCATCTCTTTCCAAGTACCCATTAGATTCAATAAGCTACACCACCCACCAATTACCTCTTTTATAACAGCAGCAAAGAATTAAACACTAACCAAACCGCAAACGCTAGCAGACCAGCTACTTAGAAAAATATCCACAGTACAACACTTTATGACGTTTTAGTTGTCGTGCTCTTCTCCAGGGAATTTGGAAAATAAACTTTTTATTTTATATACGGAACTAAATAATAACTAGAGCAGATCTCCCTGGACATGGTCAGTAGAACGAGAACAGTTTAACCTGTAGACTCATTTAAAGTTACCCGATCGACAATTTTTTGACGAAGGCCAGAACATATAACAGTCGAAACATTGTGATGATAACAAAGATTAGGACAATAGACCACGTGAAAATAGTGCGGATAATAATAATTCCTCATTTTAGAAATTCTGATAGAAAATAACAAATGACGCTGAAAAAATTTAACAGAACACGGATACAATATAAAGAAAATGTATAATCAGGATTAGAGTCTTCAGATACGACGCATCCACATATAGGATACTGAACGGGTAGATGGTGAGGCCAATGGCCTCATAAATGAATTTCAACATTCAGCAAATTCTAAGCCTCCATCGCCGACACAACAAAATAACAAAAAAAAATCAATCAAATCATATAATAGTTATCACTGTGTATTTATATATTTTCTGTCCCATCTGTAGTTGGAAGGGAAGTAAATCAACTTAATTTATGAGTGATTAATTCCCTTAGTCATTTTAATAATCTATACAAATATTTATGTGCATTTATGCAGAATTATTTTCCGATCAAAATTAACCGTTTAATTAATCAGTCCCTTTACTCTTGCGTTATTTAGGCTGCAGTCTTATTTGTTCAAGCCTTTCATGCGAGACGCTCAGATACCTTTGTCTCTTAAGTGATCGCCTTGTTTCAATTTGCTCTTAAAACAGGCTTTGTTGTTGTCGTCTTTGTCGTTCTGTTGCTAATCTTCCGAGAGATACATTTCCATTTCACTGTTATATTATACAACATTTTTAACATTAAACAAAAAGCGATTTATATAATACCCAGAGTAATCCATAAATCCTAGATACCAGTGAATGCATAAAATATATAAAGGAAACAGATTAATTAAACGATTCATAGTCAAATCTTTATCTCCGTTTTATTGAATCTCAATACATTGTTTCAAGACTTTTGTTTCATTGCAACTCACTATTAAAATTTTCTAACAAATTGCACTCAGTTAAGTCAGTTAAGTTCCATACGTGATACACACTTGGGCGATCATGTCTCGAAAGAGACATGACTGACTGAGCAGAAGATTTTCCCGTAGTAGGTTGCAATTATTTTGTGCCGTAGACTGGTTGCCAAACAAGGTTATAGAACTAATCTGTCCTGCTATTTGACCCATAACTGGAGAGAGAAGAGACGGGTTCATACTTTTTCCAAGGATATTTGCGCGTATGTGAATGCAACGAATTTAGCAGGAATTCGAACTCTGCTCTCTGATTTCTTGTTCCCAGTCGATATCTACTGCACTACATCACACATCTTACAGCGGATACACCCGTAAATTAATAAAATTGCTAACTGTAACTATAAGTTCTATGCTAAGAGTTTCTTCTCACACACTTTTCGCTCATGGAACCTACTCTGATGTTTTCTTGATTTTCTGTCGGCTATAATCTTCAAAAAGTGAAATGCAACATAAATCGTCATCTTCTATCTCTGAATCCTGTTCTTTTATTGCCCTCTCTCCTCAATATGTTTTTCAGATTCTTTAATTTTCAATATCCCACTTGCGTCTTAGTGGCTTTATCACCTTGCAACAGCTAAAATGTGCAGTGCGCATAAGTAGAAAGCAAAATAATGATACAATCAAGATGATGACTTACCACACATCTCATGAATAAAAAGGAAGGACCACCCCAATTAATACTTGAAAGAGTGATAACAGCTACTGGGCTTGAGAAACCTGTTTTCCTGAAAAGCTGCTTAAAGAGAAATCCTTTTATAAATGTCAATCTCGAATAACGATAACATTTCGGTCAATGAATGCCGAATGTTTCTTTATAAGGAAACGGATAATCCCACCATGACCGCGAGACTGTCAAAAAAATTTATCAAAGCAAATTGTTTTAACCGGTGATTAGGCTATTTTCTTGGTTGCCAGAAGAATTAGCACCATTAATTTAAACTTTCTCCTTGACATGGGCACGTCAAGAACAATCCTTCCAGCCAAATATATGGTTGATCTATGTTTACATCCAGGGCCGGCGTGTACTACTTCCGAACCTCCCTGAGTGAGTGGGTAGAGGAGACAAGCCTACCAACATTTATATTCGTTACAGATTAAATTAAGAACAAGAATGAAACATTTTCGCGGATTATGATGTTATTCTGGGATTTTTGTTACATTTTTTTTTTTATCTGTGAATTTTTTTTGCTCATGCTAAGTCTCGAAAAAACGCTGTATAAAATTCACAATATATTTGATCGATAATATTGAATGTGTTAAAATATTTTAACAAGAAAAAGCCTCAAGCTGACGTTAAAAATTACCCAAAAAACATTGTTGATCTATCAAAGATGGGATGATCAATTACGACATGTCTCTAATTTGTATTTAGATAAATTGCATTTATTTTTTAATTTTTCTAGTTGAATTGTTCATCTATATTTCATATGATTCATTATTATACATAATTAAGTTACAATAAATTTGTGTTTTATGAATGCTACCTTGAAATTGAACTAGCCCTGTATCATAGATTCAGGTCTTGTTTCCATCCAGCACCAATTAAACTCTCGATTACGAATAGACAGAATGTATCGTGTTATGGCGAAGTGAATATTTGAATAATAATAATAAAAGGAACAAAATAACGATGATTCTATAACTGGACAGATGTTATCGATGATACAATTGACCGGATATTGGGAGCCGATGTTATTGTAAGGGAGATGAACTAATTGACCAAAATAACATAAAATATTACGCATAATACAAACAACAGTATCAATTCAACACTTTTTAATAAACAAAATACCGGATGTAATTTCATCATTATCAGTGAAATATTCTAAATTTAAACTTTAAAGATCAATTTATCAAAAACCCTGTGGTGACAATTTCAAAGCAGTGAAAATGTCAGACATTATTAGAGAGAGGTAGGGTAAGGCAAAGGTTTTGTACCCTCCCGAATCTATGATACACCCTTCCCGACAAAACTATGATAGGAGCCCTGCTCTCTACATCTCAATTTTTATAAGGTAGCATAGGGGAGTTTGGCCATACATGCGAAAATGACCCTGTGTCAAACTTTACCAAACTCCCCACATTTAACAAAATCAGAAGGTTGAACAATAATTGAAGCATAAAAATCTCACTTTATTTTTGTAATAATAATGATATTTATTAATTAATTTGTTATATCAAGTTATGTAGCCATCTGAAGGTTTATTTTGCTGTGTAATAATATTAGTTAAGAATTTAGTTTCTTGAATTTAAGAAATGTTTAGTTGTTATTTTTTACGTACACACTTGAATAATAGTAAGCTTCTGTGCATTGTTTCGTTGTTCCTCTCTTTCTTCTTTCTGGCACCAGACAGCTTTAAAGAAGGAAGATATGTTTAGTTGTTATTTTTTACGTACACACTTGAATAATAGTAAGCTTCTGTGCATTGTTTCTTTGTTCCTCTCTTTCTTCTTTCTGGCACCAGACAGCTTTAAAGAAGGAAGATATGTTTAGTTATTTTTTACGTACACACTTGAATAATAGTAAGCTTCTGTGCATTGTTTCTTTGTTCCTCTCTTTCTTCTTTCTGGCACCAGACAGCTTTAAAGAAGGAAGATATGTTTAGTTATTTTTTACGTACACACTTGAATAATAGTAAGCTTCTGTGCATTGTTTCTTTGTTCCTCTCTTTCTTCTTTCTGGCACCAGACAGCTTTAAAGAAGGAAGATATGTTTACTTGTTATTTTTATTATGTGCACAATTGAATAGTAATATATATTTGCGCAGCAATCTTTCATTTAAAAATATTTTGTTAAAAATAACTGATAAAGAAGATTTTATTCATTTTTTATTTAATTTTTCCAGTATCCTTACATGTTTCCTTTTTGCTGGAGATAAGGAATATACAAATGTTCTATAATATTTGACTTTCCAAGCACTTTCGGCCATTTCAATGTACAGTCAAAACATGAGGATAAAGTAAGAACATTAGAAAGATAACATCCTTGAAAATGGCCAATGAAGTGAAAACTGTAAAAATAGCAGAAATTATTAGAGAGAGGTAGCATTGTGCAAAGGTTTTGTACCCTCCCGAATCTATGATACACCCTTCTCGACAAATCTATGATACGGGCCCTGATCTCTACTACATCTCAATGTTTATAAGGTAGCATAGGGGAGTTTGGCCATACCTGCGAAAATGGCCCTGTGTCGAACTTTACCAAACTTCCCACATTTAACAATTGTAATATAGCAATCTGGCCCCACCCGAGGAAGGTTGATGCAATCGATGGTGTTTCCCGTCGGTGAAGGGGTCGGCGAACAACAAGACAGGTGTTTGAGAAATACATCCTGTCGGGGCCTGGAGCGGATGTCGCAGGGTTATGAGTCGGGCTCGTTTGACCTTATTTCCGACAGCGGCGGAAATGACTACGGAGGCAAACAGAACAGGAAGGAAAAGTCCCGGTTCTAGAAGACTATAAAAGACCTCGACACACGGATTCGCCAGCAGAGAACGGCCAGTGGAAGCAGAGAGACACCACAGGCAAGACTACACTCCCGTCGACCCATTCTATGTGCGCTCTCACTCTTCCATTCTCTGTTCCACACGGGTTCGTCGTCAGGAATAAAAATATAACCTTATATTTTTATATATGCGTGTTCTCGTTGTTTGTCGTCGTACGGCGATATATAACACAAAATCAGAAGGTTGAACAATAATTGAAACATAAAAATCTCACTTCTTTTTATAATAATAATATTTATTAATTTGTTATATCAAGTTATGAAGGTTTTTTGTTTGTTTTTTGTTTTTTTTATTTTGCTGTGTAATAATATTTGTTAATAGTTTAGTTTCTTGAACTTAAGAAGAAATGTTTACAGTATTTACATTATTTGGACTATTGCTACAGCAGTGGTGAACAAATAACTTGCAGAGTTAGAGGGAGATAACTCATGACTTCCAATCGAGACTTCCCGCAAGGAATGGAGTTCATATACTCCAGTGATCGTAATAAAGGGGTCGGGTCGAAATTCATAGCACCTGAAGAAGGCCGGAGCGTACAACGGCCGAAACGTCGTAAAACTGGCAACAAAGATGTGGACAATAGTCCGAATAATGTAAATACAATCTCATCTCAGAAATATAGACAAATACAAAAGAAATGTTCCGTTGTTATTTTTTTACGTGCGCAATTGAATAGTAATATATATTTGGGCAGCAATCTTTTAAACATATTTCGTTAAAAACGAACGACAAAGAAGATTTTATTCATTTTTTATTTAATTTTTCCAGTATTCTTCATGTTTCCTTTTTGCTGAAGATAATGAATGTAGAAATGCTCCATAATTTTCGACTTAGAATTTTGAGTGATGAATAGCAAATCAGTCGGAGAGATAATAGACGCTATTTCAGTTGAATCAGATGTTACCAGTGCTAACAATTAGTGGCAGGATTTTCCTGGAAATGGAACCGTGGTTTAGGAGTGCACATTTGATTGATGGATTCAAAGACTTGACTTTCAACCATTTCACTGTCCAGTCAAAACATAAGAATAAAGTAACAATATCGGAAAAATAACATCCTTGAAAATGGCCAGCGAAGTGGTTAAATGCTCTTGGAAAGAATAAAATTATGGAACATTGTTACATTCCTTATCTCTAGCAAAAAAAGAAACCTGTAAGAATACTGGAGAAATTAAATAAAAAAAAATTAATAAAATTTAACGAAATGTTTAAAAGAAAAACTGATATATATATAAATCCTCTACAGAAAACCAATGTAGTGTATCAATTTACATGCCCGTTCAGAGATTATATCACTGGTACTAATAATAAACCCACTACATATATTGGTTTTACTACAACCACGCTCTCCCGTAGACTTACCTGTCACCTTTCTGATCAGAGTACAATTAAACAACATTGCTTAAAAAAATATAGCCATGTAGGTAATATCACACAGATTTTAGTCAACAATACATTAATCCTCACTCATACACGCAGTTAAAAGAACCTTCAGATATTGGAGGCCATCTACATTAAATCCAAACAACCCACTCTTAATAAAATCACGTTTAAATCTGGTCATAACACATTACATTGCATTTAAATATATGGTTCTGTTAATATTTTGAGCTCTCATGCGATGTGACGTCATAGAACCGCATTACAAATTTACAAACTGCGTTTGCTATTTGGTAACTGCTATTGTTGCTTAGCAAAGTTTTATGACAACACAAAATCGTCTATGATGGTGGATGTTTTTTTGTTAACGTCCTTGTAATCTGTCTGAAGATGGCTCATGTGAGCCGAAAGCTTAGAACCAACTTAATAAAAAATTATCCAAATGTTGGAGAATTTTTGTCTTTATTTTGATCTGAAATTAAAGCCAAAATGCGATGTTTAGAACGGCTCAGAATTAGACATAATAGACATTCATTGTCTCTTATGTTTAACATATATATATATATATATTCTTTCTTTCATCCTAATTTAATAAGATAGTATTCAGCGTTTTCATCTAGTAACTATTTGTGTAGGAATTCTTTTTTTTCAAATCATAAATTGATAGCTCTGTGGTTTATCTGTAAACGCAAATTTTTTTCATGCATAAATTTGTTAAATGTGTTCACTGCAAATATTGTTTCTAACGCCTCTTTTTCGATCCGGTTGTTGTATTTTTTCTGTCGGTAGGAGCGCATGTGAAGCATGTGCGACGGCTTTCATGTTACCGTCATCATTTTTATGCATAATTACCGCTCCAAAACCATAATCATTAGCATCTGAAACCAGTACAATGTCTTCTTTTAGGCCGTAGTGCGCTAATGTAAGTCTGACGTTTGTATCTTTTGATTTCTTTAAATGCCTTTTGACACTTACCTGTCCAGTTTCACTTTACGCCCTTTTATTAAGCAAATTGTTTAGTGGATCTCTTAAATTCTGCATTTTGGCTATATGTGCGTTGTGGTACAGTGGATATCGGCTCGGAACTAGAAGCCGGGGAGCCGAGTTCGAATTCCAGTTGAATCCATTGTATTCACTTACGCGCAAAGGTATTAATCCGTCTCTTCCTTCCAGTTATGTGTTAAATAGCAGGACAGATTGGGTTCTATAGCCTTGGTCGGCAACCAGTCTACCGCAGAAAGCAATGGCAACCTACTGCGGGATAATCTTCTGCCCAGTCAGTCATGTCTCTTTCGAGACATGATCGCCCAAGCGTGTATACGTATGGCACTTAACTGACTGACTGACAACACACTTGTGAATGACATCAACCTGCATAAAGAATACACTAATATGAAGAACAAATTGGAAAAGGAAACTCAAATAGGACTCGCTAAAGGAAGCTGCTGTATTCCGCCAAAGGGCGACATCAAATAGCACCCTCACTAACGGAGAGGGAAATGATAAAAATATAAATAATTGTATGGAAAAAATCAAAGACTCATGAAACGAATATATAATGTGGATCTAAAAACAAACTGGGGAAGATTGGGAATCTCGACGTGAATCATAACAAAAGAAAAAGATGGTAATGGGTGTTGTAGCCCTTTCTTAGGTCCCCTGGTATATGTAGGATTGTAAGATGATGGACGAGTTCTTGTGGTAAATGAACAAATTGTAATGAGTGTTAAGTCATAAATTTGCTCTAACGAGAACTCTATCAGGAAACATTTGCTCTAACGAGAACTCTATCAGAAAACATTTGCTCTAACGAGAACTCTATCAGGAAACATTTGCTCTAACGAGAACTCTATCAGAAAACATTTGCTCTAACGAGAACTCTATCAGAAAACATTTGCTCTAACGAGAACTCTATCAGAAAACATTTGCTCTAACGAGAACTCTATCAGGAAACATTTGCTCTAACGAGAACTCTATCAGGAAACATTTGCTCTAACGAGAACTCTATCAGGAAACATTTGCTCTAACGAGAACTCTATCAGGAAACATTTGCTCTAACGAGAACTCTATCAGGAAACATTTGCTCTAACGAGAACTCTATCAGGAAACATTTGCTCTAACGAGAACTCTATCAGGAAACATTTGCTCTAACGAGAACTCTATCAGGAAACATTTGCTCTAACGAGAACTCTATCAGAAAACATTTGCTCTAACGAGAACTCTATCAGAAAACATTTGCTCTAACGAGAACTCTATCAGAAAACATTTGCTCTAACGAGAACTCTATCAGAAAACATTTGCTCTAACGAGAACTCTATCAGAAAACATTTGCTCTAACGAGAACTCTATCAGAAAACATTTGCTCTAACGAGAACTCTATCAGAAAACATTTGCTCTAACGAGAACTCTATCAGAAAACATTTGCTCTAACGAGAACTCTATCAAAACTGTTTTTTAGTTCTTTCATTTAGACGTCTTGCTAGTTCATTTGTGGAGGTCTTATTTACTCCACAGCAGTTTCTCTTCTTACCGGTGTGCATGTCTGTTTTAAAGGCTTGAGTAGTCTCAAGATAAAACTAAAAAGAAAAATTAAATTTTATCATCCGTGTTGGATCTTTCTTGACCAGAAAATACGCTGTTTGAAACTTGCCTTTTGAAACTTTATCGTTGAAACAACATTTAAAAAACTCGGACACGATTATGACAGGAATGCTTCATGAGAAAAGTTAAAGCTCATTTAATGTTTTCTTTTTTTTTTTTTTCTTTTTTCTAATACTCGCTCAAGGTAGAGGGTTACAGTGTGGAGTTATATTAGCGTTCTACAATGATTTTCTTTTTACTAAGATTTTTCGAATCCACAGGGCAACGCATTTCCCTCTACCTAATATATATATTATGGTGTATCTACTATAATAACTTGGTACTTTGAGTTCGAATTCCAGTTGAATTCGCAGCATTCACTGACGCACAAATACTCTTGGGGAGGTATTAATCCGTCTCTTCCCTCCAGCTATAAGTTAAATTGCAGAAAAGAGTGGGCTCTATAGTTTTAGTTGGAAACCAGTCTACCGCAGAATGTAATGGCAACCTACTGCGGAAAAAAAAATCTTATGCCCAGTCAGTCGTGTCTCTTTCGAGACCTGATCACCCAAGCGTGTATCACGTATGATATTTAACTAACTGACTTTGACGTGTTGTAATAGTTAATGAGTTATATCAAGATCAAAGCATATATATATATATATATATATATATATATATTGAGCACTCTGGAAGAATGGAAAACAGTAGCTACTTTAGCATATACGCATCGTTCATTCAGCAATGAATTGGAACACTCTCAGCTATTGGGCGTGTATAATGATAATATACACGCTAAAAAGTATGCTTTCTTCTACCGAGCGCTCGTAGCCCAGAGGTAGAATCGCCGACTGACGCCAATTCGGTCGGGTTTCAATCCTGGGTTAAAAAGCAATCGGAGTCTAACCGTACTGATGAGCTGTGATACAGCGAAACAGATCTGTCTGCGGATGACTAGATAGATAGATAGATAAGAGAACCGACAGTTTTAGAATTCCGAGTTCTCCGGCATTTACTTTTTTAAGTGCTCAATACAATGTATATCGTAGAGCAAAATACAATTAAATTTGTTATTCATTTTCACAACAATAAATCAAAATTGCCTGATGACGAAGTAAAATCTCGAAACAGAAATTTCCGTGTCACAATGTAAATTAAATTAATTTTAAATAAAAAACAAATTTAATTATAATTATATATCATTAGTCGAATTTCGATCTCGGCTTGCAGCTAAACGGATAATCTAGGTGCACTGAAGAGTTGTGATACAACGAAACAGGCTTCTCTCCAGATGATTACATATTAGTGTTGAGTTGTGATAATGTTTAGCGCCAACGTTGTTGTTGTTGTTTGTTTTTTGTTTTTTTTTGTTTTGTTTTTTTAGGTTTTACTGATAAAATGTATTTTAGCAAGCAGGTTTTTTATCTTTCAGTGTTCGATATCAGGGCGGAGATAGAGCGTTGGTAAACACGAACAGTTTGTCACTTTAACTGAGCAGGTTCATGCCGACTTCGAAGTTTCGTGAGGACACCGTTATGATGTTCTCACTTGTCAGGGCTGATTTGCAAACCAACCCTGACGACTGAGAACATCAAAGTGACAAACTTTTCATGCGCGCACACATACACACACACACACACATATATATATATATATATATATATATATATATATATATATATATATAATGTTTCTTATAATGTATATTTGGGCAGCAAACTTTTTTTCATTAAATACGGCAGACAAGGAAGATTTAATTTTTTGTTTTTTACACTATGTACTTTTTTATTCCATTTTGTAAAAGTAAGAGAGTATATAAGTTTTATGAAATGTTATTTTGTTTCTGGTTGGGTTTTTAGATTCAATAAGAATTGCTTAAAAAATTTGTAGGCTTTTTTACAATTATTTTTGTATATAAATTCAGTATTGTTAGTATATTTAGTATTTCAACGGATGTAAACTTGTTAGTTATTGTTGGGCGTTGTTATATAGTGTTTTATAGCACTAGATTATTAGAGTTGGTATGAAGACAGGAGAGGGATGTAGTCGTATACTCGATGTAGCTACTGGGGACGCGAGTCGGAAACAACAATTTTGGCACATAAATAAAAGTAGATAATTGACGATGATCGAAAATGCTTGGAAAACGAAATAGGGTTCCAAACTTGGCTGCTGCAGATGTGAAAAATACCAGAAATCAATGCTGTATCCGAGATTTCGACTGGCTCAGACTCATTGTCTGAGGTGTGAAAAAGTAAAGTGTGTGTGTGGTGCAGTGGATATCGAACGAGAAATCGAGGAGCCGAGTTCGAATTCCAGTTGAATTCATTGCATTCACTTACGCGCAAATACTCTTGGGAAAGGTATTAATCCGTCTCTTCCTTCCAGTTATGGGTTAAATAACAGGACAGATTGGTTTCTGTAGCCTTGGCTGGCAACCAGTCTACCGCAGAAAGCAATGGCAACCTACTGCGGGATAATCTTCTGCCCAGTCAGTCATGTCTCTTTTGAAACATGATCGCCCAAGCGTGTTTCATGTATGGCACTTAACTGACTGAAGTGAAGAGAGGAAATCTTTTAAAGTGGCGTATTGGTTTATTCCTAGTTCCTTCTAAAGTCTACTTCAGTTCTTCATTTCTAATGTCACCGCTTAAACTCCGAAATTTTATTTACTTATTTTTTACCAATGGGAGTAGTAGATAGGTTAGCCTATCGTCAGGTTTCACACTCCTCCGGTGTTTTTGAATAGGAGTAGAGATTTATCCGTTATTTCCCGTTTAAGATGTGCGTTATCGTGCAGAGAATATTGGCTCATAACGAGAAATCGGAGAGCCGAGTTTGAATTTGTTTCATTTACTTTCGTACAAATACCATTGGGAAAGGTATTAATCCGTCAATGTTCCCTCTAGCTGTGAGTGAAATAGTAGGACAGATTGGGTTCTATTGGCAACCAGTCTATCTCAGGTAGTAATGGCAACCTACTCCGGGAAAATTTTCTGCTCTGTCAGTCATGTCTCTTAATTGGCACTTAATTGACTGAATGATCATCCGGTTTACACTCCACCGCGATTTTTGAACAGGAATAGAGATTTATCCCTTGTTTCCTGTTTGGGATTGGGCTTCCGGTTCCTTCTAAACTCTGAAATTTTATTTACTATGTATTTATCTATTTTTTTTCTCTCTTCTCCTCTATAAGAGTGGATAGGTTCCCCTGTCGTCTGGTTTACACTCCACTGCTGTCTTTTGAACAGGAGCAGAGGTCTGTCCCTCGTTTGCTGTTTAGGATTGGGTTTCCTGTTCCTTCTAAAATTGTTCGCTCTCCTTCACTCTGAGTAGTCCCTTGCGTCTTAGTGGCAATATCATTTTGCTGGAATTAATGGGTTTAAAAAAAAAGGTTTTAAGAAGTTAATTTGGTGGACCTGAAGGAGACTACCACCACCTTAAAATTTGTTGTTTTTCAATTTTTTTTTTTACTTTTTTCAATGCAATCTTATCGATCAAATCAAAAACTTTCCGATTGACAAAGAATTTTGGAAAAATTTCAACATTTAAACAATTTGGTGGGGATGCTCAGTTTTTCATGCGACCTTATAGTAAATCGATCCTGTGCAATTAACTTTTTTGCTTGTGCATATTCAACAACTGAATCCTTTGTGAAATTTTTGAATAAAGCCATTCTTAGAGTTTCCGAGGAAGATGCCATCATAAGAACTAAAGAAAACTTGAAAAAGACAAAAACAAAGGCAACAATTCGTCCAAAAAAACCAAAAAAAAAAACAAAAAAAAAACAGAGCGACTTCAACGCGAGTGCTTCCAAAATAGAGGATCGATTTACTATAACGTTGCATGAGAAACTGAGCCCCTCCGCTAAAATTATTTAAATATTGAAATTTTTCCAAATTTTTTTTTTTGTTGTTTTTTTTTGATAATCGGAAACTTTATGTAATAATCGATAAGACTGAAAAAAGTAAAAAAAATCGATAAAACTGAAAAAAGTAAAAAAAAAAAAAAATGAAAAACAAGTTTAAAGGTGGTGGTAGTCTCCTTCAGGTCCGCTGTTAATTTTATTTATTTCTCCTTCGGGTCACTATGTATTTCTTGTGGTATCAGCAACAAGTTTACAAGAAAGAACTTTAACTAAGGAAGTTGTGGAGAGTCACGATGCTTACGGTCCGTTGAGATTGTGGATGGTACACTAAACACTGCTACGGTTACCACTGCAATTTGATGAACAAAATGCCCAAGGGATCAACTTTATAAGACACCGTGTCTTAACTGCCATCTGCTGTTATTCCAAGCATTTATTATCATCAGGAATATTACAAAAGACCCGGATCTTAACCATGAGTACCCCTAGTGAGGATCGAAGTCACTGCTCAGTTGCTCAATATGTTCTAGTGAGACAATCTTGCTAACCATTACACTATGGTACGCGATAGTGATTTTCTAGGCATAACTTACATGTAGCACAAGGCCGAAAGTATGAGGCACTCAGTGAGGACTGAACTCACTAATTTATAATTGTTCTACCGAGACAAGCTTACTAGCCATTACCCTACGTTATTTTTTTTAATCATATCACCCCGAGCAAAGCGGTAACGCCACGGATGTGCAGGGGGCTACATAGGAGTGAAAAGATTGGAAAAGAGAAAACCGGAAACAACATCCTAAACAGGAAACAAGGGATGAGCCTCTTCACCTGTTCAATAGACGTGGGTGGAGTGTGAACCGGGCGATAGTTTAGTCTATCTACTCCAATTGGAAAAAAAAAGTGAGAAGATTGGAAAAGAGAAAACCGGAAACCGCATCCTAAACAGGAAACAAGGGATGAGCCTCTTCACCTGTTCAATAGACGTGTTATACTGCTAAAGGTGATTTTCAAAGCGCAGCTAAGATGTGGTACAAGGCTGAAAATATCGAATTCACTACTCATTTGTAATGATTCTAGCGATACGAACTTGCTAACCATTACACCACGTCGAGGTATCCAGTTACAAGGCGACTCGTATCTAGACATGTCAAACAATGTTAAAAAAAACCCAGATGTAACTGGTGTTTACAAACATGTTCACATGCGATCGGAGGCCTCTTTTGCGTCTTTACTGACGCTCGTTATCCACAGCAATTCACAACGAGATTGGAGAGTAGATTCTAGATGCACCCCCCCCCCAACACACACAGAGAAACCCTATTGAATGAAGAAAAGTAATAACTTTTACAATTGACAGCGTGCATTTCACACAGGACTCAAGGATCAAAGCTACCCCTTTATCGCTTTGTTTTAGAACTAATAGATTTAAAACGTCCTCCTGGGTGGGGGGTAGATAAGAGTTTAGACTAGACAAGTGGTACCCCCGGGAATGCGTGCTGTCTTCCCTATCTTCTGCTCTGCTGGGACAATGAGCACTGGATATGTCTTTTATGGTATTTACTTGTCTCTTCACTGTGACAGGATGTTACTCAAGGTCGGTTTTGTGTGGGACACACGAGCGCGCATGCCAGGACCCAAAAATTGCTCAGCAAGTTACTCTGCAACCAACACTGACATCGGTATTACTACTAACTGCCCTCTTTAGTGCAATGAAGAGGAAGAACTACTTCGGGAACCTCTCTATATTTTATTTTTTAGAAATGTCTTCTGAGGACAGCAGCGACCATTTAAATGCCATACGTGATACACGCTTGGGCGATCATGTCTCGAATGAGACATGACTGATTGGGCAGAAGATTATCCAGTAGTAGGTTGCCATTACTTTCTGCGGTAAACTGGTTGCCAGCCAAGGCTATATAACCCAATCTGTCCTGTTATTTAAGCCAAAACTGGAAGGAATGGATTAATACCTTTCCCAAGGGTATTTGTGCGTAAATGAATGCAAGGCATTTAACTGGAATTCGAACTTGGCTCCTCAATTTCACGTTCCGAGCGGATATCCACAACGCACATCCATTTTGTTTTCTAGGCAACATCTATAATCCTTGGGGGGGGGGCGGACTTTTTTATCCGTTGCTGTGCAGTTGACATACCAATAACGCTGTACGCCAGCATAATATCAATAAAGCAGCAGTAGATAATCAGAATCCCTCTTTGTAAATTACTATCATCGAAGTTAAGCAATGTCGAGCCTGGTTAGTACCTAGATGGTGGACAGTTTGAGAATACCACGTGCTGTAAGTTTGGATGTGCAGATGGTTTCGTGGAGTTAGAATTTCCGTTAGGTTTATTATATTCACTTACGCTCAAATGAGAAAGGTATGAATCTCTCTTCTTCCCCTATCTATGGGTTAATTAATAAAACTTGGACCACTAAAACATTATTATCCCTAAAAGAAAATGTTTCTACAATCTAAAAATATTTTCTGATTTTAAATAACATTCAAAGAGTTGATAAGCCGTAGAAAGCATTCAATCAATGAAATATTTATTAGCTACACAGGCATGTCTTTTAGATTTATTTACATTTTCTGGAATATAAATGTATACTATCGTAGCCACAAAATCAGGGATCAGTTTATTACATTGCTTGTAATATAGAATTAATCCCTCACTTTAATGTTAACAGTATAATTTCTTATTTATCAAATTCTGATTAAGTATGAATGTACCTCTTAAATGAATGTACCTCTTAAATGAATGTACCTCTTAAATGAATGTACCTCTTAAATGAATGTACCTCTTAATTCTGATTAAGTATGAATGTACCTCTTAAATGAATGTACCTCTTAATTCTGATTAAGTATGAATGTACCTCTTCTGGCCCCCAGCTATTGGTTAATTAGTAAGATTTGTATCATTAAACCATTATTATCTTTAAAAAGAATTCTTATAAAAATATTTTCTGGCTTTAAAAAATCTAGGAAAGGCTGATAATTGTAAAAAATAATCAATATTGTGGGAATGTTTGGCAAAACAGAGATTAGAAGACACTATTTACATTATTCGGACTATTGTCATCATCATTGTTGCCATTTGTACGACGTTTCGGTCGTTGTACGCACGGCCTTCTTCAGGTGCTAGGACTTTCGAACCGAATCCTTTATTACATTCACTGGGGTATATCATTCTCAGAGAGCCTCTTTTGGTAGTCATGAGTTATCTCCGTCTAACCCTATAAGTTATATGGAGACAACAGTTCGAATAATGTAAATAGTATAAATACTACCTCCTCTCAGAAATATAGACAAATACTGAGGGATTAGAAGAGACAGCTAAAAAAAAAAACTTTACTATGGAAGTTGTGGGGAGTCACAATATTTACGGTCCTTAATGACACTGCACACAGAAGAATAATATCTCTTCAATAATCCGTAAGAGCCAACACAGGAATCCTTGACTCTTTTTCGACCCAGGCAATTCGAAATATGAAATTCATGTCAAGCCCCATCATCATAGTCATTATCAGCCTTTCGACTACTTCAGTTGTCGGAGGGGTGATCTAAGAACAGAAGAAACAGACAATCTTCTACCGGATTGGTAGTAGCACTCAGGAGTTCTCTCACTGATATCTCTATCCACACTGTGATGTTTTCTGACCATCTCTTAGATAGCCGCCTCTGGTTGCGCCAACCTTCAACAGTGCCTTGCATTATGGTCTTGCAGAGGTTGATATGCTGTGTGATTTGGCCAAACCATGCCATCTCCCGATACTTAATAATGGCAAGGAAAGATGCTGCCGACTCACGAGAGTTTTGATTTTGCTCCATACATAGTTATTGATTTGTGTTCTCAGTAGGAGATAGGGAGGAGCTTTTGTCAACCATCTGTTCTCGAACGCCAAGATCCTTTTTCCTGCCTCAACAAGCAGTGTCCAAGCCTTACAACCATAAATGAAGATGGATACGATCAGAAATTTGTGGAGCTTGAACGTTGTATAGAAACTGATGTTGCACTTCTATAACTTTTACAATCTGACCATCGCTGTTGCAGGTATCATCTTTTGACAGGGTTGCTCCTAATTATTTGAAGCTGGATACTTTCTCCACTGGTTCATTGTCTATGGCGACGCTGGCAAAAGAACCATGCCACAAATTGATCCAGTTGTTGCAATTAAAACTGGGAGGACAAATCTGTTCGGAACTCGGTGGATCTTAAAGATCTCAATATAGTCGTGTCCGTTTACACTTTCATTTATATATATATATATATATATATATATATATATATATATTCGACAGGTAATTTTCACATGTTGCCAGCAAGACTAAAAGATTATGGGTAAAATAAATTTATTTGATTGTGCGTGTATAATGATATAAATAAATTTATTTAGTTGTATGCGTATAATATATAATATTAATAGGATCCTTTGGGATTCACCACAAGTCGTTTTTTCATATTTATGAACTATATATATATATATATATATATATATACACACACTACCAACCATAATTATTAGGCCACCACAGTGTTTTAAAAAAGTTATGTATTTCATCTTATTTTTTAGTATTTATTGCCAAGTGGATAATTATAAATGAAAATAGAATGATTCTTTTGTTAATACTGCACAATAACATGTGTATCAAATAAATTTATAAATATTTAATAATTACCTATATTACAGTTTTATTAATGAAAGAATGAAGAAAATTTAGGGTGATTCGGACGAGTTCATCTTTGCTTCCTTGCCTTGTAAAATTTTGCAAAGTAATAATAACAAAAGAACCATTCTATTTTCATTTGACAATAAATACTAAAAATATTATGAAATACACCATTTCTTTAAAAAACCACTGGGGTTGCCTAATAATTGTGGCCGGATATATATATATATATACACACACACACACAGGTTACGATGCCAAGTATTTAAAATATTAAGAGATAGATCTCTATAGAGATCTCAATGGCTATTATCCAGGCCTATATGATGGGGTGTATATATATATATATAGCTCATTTATTTAACTTTCATGTTCGTGATTTAAAATTAGTTCGTGTTGAAGCTGGTTCATGAACTGATGTTACAAGGAAAATAGTTTTCTTTTATTTCTTTGGCAGTCACTCCTTATTTAATCAACCAAGCATAAAACTCAAGTCATGTTTACTTTATTCGCTACTCAGTGACCGAGATATTTACTCGGTCCTTATCTGATTTAGATACATTAATGTACTGTTCCGCCCCCCCCCAAACACGCACACACATTCTGCTTGTCGTTAAAATTTCAATATTTGAATAAAGTTCATATGCCAGATGTTGAACATCGATCTGCAGAATGACGTCAATACTAACTACTGAGAAATGTTTCATTATATTTAATTTATTATTATCTTAACACGTTCATCGCCAAAGGAAAAGTAACATTTCCTCATCTTTATTGCCTCAAATATATCGATATCCACTGCACCACACACTTAGAAGAAATCATTAGCAGGAAGCATCCTCATGGCCATGTCAGTGAGGTTGCAAACAGAATATTTGGAAGACAATTAGGGGCCTTTTTGTACAATGATACGGTCAGGTTTGGGAGGTCACACTGGCCAAAGGCAAGACGGTCATTTTCACCGGGGACGTCTTAGTGCAAGTGACTTTGTCCCGCAAATGATTTAATAACATCTCCGATAGACTGACGTCGTGTTCGGAGGATTTTTTGTAGCGGTAGAAGACCGTCGACCCCACTACTGTTTCTGGGGCGCTGCGGAAATTTGTTAAAAAATGTCCCGGCCGATGCCACGAGCCCAACAACCGACAGTATTGAAGAAAACAGTGGGTGACAGTAGGTTGTGAGGAAGAGACTGAAGGCGACAATATTTCTTACCAGGCAGTATATTCTACATGGACGAAAACAACAAAAGCAGGGCCCGAGCCAGTAGCAGCAGCGGCGACAGCAACAGGGACTGCTGTAACAACCACAACAACTGCAGTAACATCTGCAACAGCTGCAACAAGAACAACAACTGCGTTCACAGAAACATTTAGAACGGCAGTAGCTGCAGCAACAGGATCATGGTGTGGAGTGAAGGATATGCCTCTACCTCCAATCTTCGTCTCTAAAAATAGGGAGGGATAAATAAGAAGAGGAGGAGAAGGAAAGAGAAAAAAACGTTAAAAAAGAAAAAAATATCCGGTTATAGCAGGACGCAGAAGTTTAGGGAATATTCCAAGTCCAAATCCGTCCTGAGTTCGCTAAGCAAGAAAGACATTTTTTATACCAATAAAGCTAAGGGCCTCCCCACTTTTTCCATTATGGATTTGCTTTTTACTTCCCCCACACCTATCTCTAAACCAAGGAAAAATAGCTTCCCCTTTGTCAAATAGAAAGGCCTTTGAGGGATCATTCCTCGCAAAGGAAGGCTCTCTTGAGGTTTTTTAAAATGCATCCACGTTGACAGAAAGTCAACGGAAGACTCCAAGAATTTCACACACACCCCTGATGTAATTAACTTAATAAGGAACACGGAGATGGGTAACGAAAAGTATAGGACAACTAGGCAGGAGTGAAGAATTCTATTCCAAATATTAGGATAGACCAAATAGGGTCTCCGCAATTGAAGAAAATGATCCAAATGTGCGCAAGTAGGGTTCTGGTTTTGTTCTACCTCTCCTTATATAGGGCGCTAAAACTGACATTCCTGACAGACGTTGGCAACACTGTCTCAGACTGACAGATTACGCCCGAGATCGTTACTGGTATCCTTTGACAGTTCGTCGGGGTCTTGACTCCCGCAGGTTTCCGTCCAGTATATGAATAGGGGAAGAAGCATGAAAAATGTCGATTAAGCTTGAATGCAAGGGATTTCAGAAGTCGGAGTAAGACTTTGCCTTCGGTGTGGATGTGGCTACGATCCAAGAGACACTTTGCGAGGTTGATGGTCGTGTGCTTTCTATACGGGTTCATCTGGCCAAAAGAGCTTCCTTGTTAGTTAGACGTACCCTGGGTATAAAGGTAAACCTTGTCCATGTTTGTGCAAGGGGCGATTGATCGTGGCTGATATTGCCGTGAACACTAGTCTGTTTCGAATCGTTACTGTTTATGCGTTGTGGTGCATTGGATATCGGCTCGGAACGAGAAATCGGGGAGCCGAGTTCGAATTCCAGCTGAATTTATTGCATTCACTTACGCACAAATACCCTTGGGAAAGGTATTAATCCGTCTATTCCTTCCGGTTATGGGTTAAATAACAGGACAGATTGGGTTCTATAGCCTTGGCTGGCAACCAGTCTACCGCAGAAAGCAATAGCAACCTACTGCGGGATAATCTTCTGTCCAGTCAGTCATGTCTCTTTCGAGACATGATCGCCCAAGCGTGTATCACGTATGGCACTTAACTGACTGACTTTTTATGCGCCAACGACTAGACGGAGTGTGTCTTTTTTCCTGGTGGATTCGTTGCACGTAAATTAATGAGGGACTGGAATGCCATCCTGGACTCCAAAATAGAGAGGGAGCGGAGAGCTGACGGGGAGATCGGGCAGCTTGGTGAATCTGATCGATGGGTTTAGCCTTGTTGATAGATAGTGTGTTGATCACCCTGGGCGGGAGATGTGAATGTGGTCACTTAAGTGGCCATCTACCCAGGTAGCTAGCTACCTGTATAAAAAGTTAGTGAGAAAGGTCAATGTAGATTTGCTAGATTGTATCAGGTTTCACTAGTTAGGCTATTCGAACCATAAACTTGTCTGTACCTGGATAGCTTTAGGTGCTAGGCCTAGAATGATCGGACACAAAGGTCAATCTGGACAGGTGAGATCTCCGGCAACAGCTAATTAAACTAGTGCATCGGGAACTAGTGCGGTGGTTATTGGGAATAGGTCGTTGGAGAGTCTTAAGGGTAGGGTCTTTCACTTCCGAATAAAGCCAACGATCAGGTTTAGAAGGTGAAGACACTTAAGGATAATCTGTCCCGGACGATGATATATTTGGTTAGGCAGGCTCTGGAGTGTGAGTCTAGCAAGCACTACCAGGTTCAGGTAGTTAGGCATAGGTTAAATAAGATTTCTAACGAGATCGTGAACATGGGCGCAGAATTGCGCAAGGAAGAGATCCTTCGAGGTTCCGATCGATATATTCGGGGATATCGAAATTCTCAACCTTTCCCATCTTGTTTTTGTCCTCCTGTTTTCATCTAGACTGGTTCAGCCTTTGATTTTCTTCTTCATTATTTATTTTAACTTTTTTCTCCGGTAGGGCCCATATTGCTTGATTCTGTTTACAGACAAGAATACAGCAGCCACATTTATTTTTTTTTTTTTTTGTTGGGTGGACGGGTCCTACTAACACGTGTTTATTTTAGTTTGAATCTTTTGTTATATTTGATGGGTTCACCCCCTCATTTAATGATCATTATATTTTTATATATTACTTTTTTTATGTGATGGGGTTTTTGTAGGTTTGCTGTGAATATGTGGTATTGTGGTATATGGACAATTTATTGGTGAGAGATGAGTTCTTGTGGTGATTGAGTTGATTGTAATGAATGAATAGGCCATGAATCTGATCAGCTAGGTCTAAGATTGTTAATATTGACCAATATTACGCCACTTCCCCCGAGACCATTTGCCACAATGTGTTTTTACATGAATAAATAATGATTTTGTTTGCTCGTTTCATACGTGAAAGGTTGCTAGAGAGGAAGGAGATTTAAGAGTAAGGAAAGACGATAGAGATCCTGGGTGAAGTTTTTTTAAGCTACGCATTGTTATTCTTGCAAAGGTCAACACAGGAATCCAATACTATAGGGAAAACAGCTATTTTCTATTGTAAGATATTTTCCACTTTGACAGGAGTTTTTTTTTATCAGATGTAAAGCCAACTTGTAAACAGATAAGAATAAATTTATCTTCAACATAAAAATGTCTCAACCCACGATTAATGCCATGTCCTAATTTTGTCTTTCTCGGTACAACAGAACTTTTCATGAATTGATTTAACAGAAATAAATTTAAACATGAGCGTTAGGTTTTCAATAAAAACACAGACATTAGAAATAATTTCTTTCAATTTCTTGTTCATGTTATTATAGATTACGATCAGAAATGTAAGAAAGTTATTAAATTTTATAAAAGCAGACTGATGCCCCATTCATTAACTATGTAAATTCATTGTTAACTGAACGCCTCTCATGCAAGCAAACACAAAATATTGAAACATGATGTTTTAAAGGAAAAGAAAATATATAATCTCTCGTTCTTTTTTCTTATACTAGCAGTATAGCCCGGCGTTGCTTGGGTGTAATGAAAAGCTTTGAAACTAATCCATGGTCCTGGAGCTCAGACTTTTTGGATTTTGGCACGAAAGACTAAAAAGCAATAGTTGTTTCCAGTTAAAGCGAAACCATAGACTGAAAGAAAAATGAATGGATGTAAGTCAAATTTGGATTTCCTAGTATCGATATCAAAAAAAGTTTTTTTTTTCGTCGTAAACTGAATTTTGAATGCTAAATAAGTCCTCTGAGTAAATGGTATCATGGCTGAGACTAAGAACTACAATTATACCTACTTAGAGCCAAATCCGAAGCAAAAACTAAAATAAAAGGCTGAAAAAATGCTGACATACCGGCAGATAAACAGACACACACAAACATCTTGCCTTTTATATATATATATATATATATATATATATATATATTATCGATTTTTTGCACTATTGTAAGAAATGCAACTTTGAAACTTCTGAATATCGTTTCTTATGTCTTTGTCTATGAGTGTATCAAATTTGATTAAAATCGGACCACTCCTTCTATAACCCGATTTTTTCGATTTTCGATATTTATCGTGGTTACCGCGACACAAAACCTAGCTAAGAACACTCGCAGACGCTTATAGTACAACTGTATAAATTTTCAAGAAAATCGGTTCAGCCGTTTCAGAGTCTATAGGTAACGAATACACACACACACACAGACAAAGTTCCATTTATAAATAAGTTTAGATTAAATGATTGCAAATACTAAAAATAGTATGAAATACATCGTTTTTTTTAACATTGGGGTGACGTAATAATTATGGCCGATAGTGTACATAGTCGCCATTGTTTATAACAACTGCCTCACATCAGTCTACACTACAGGCTTGTTGGTGCTATTTTTAGTAGGTAACATCAAATCAATCGCCATGATTGAGCTTCTGTTCTGTCAGTGAAAGTGGCACCCACATCTCGAGTTTGAAAAAAACAAAATATTAAAACATAATTTCTTAAATGAAAAATTAATTTAATTTTAAAATATATAATCTCCCGTTCTTTTTTTCTTATATTAAATGATTGTAAAAGTCCGTATCCGATTACAAAATTAAAGACACAATTTTACACACTCTCAGAAAAAAAACGAAAACAAAATTTATTAGTCAAGTACAATCTTCATTGATTTAACAACTTTCTCCTATCTGCTTTTTCTCATTCTAAAATTTAAAACTTTTTGATTACTTCTTTAACAAGTAGTTAATTTCATTACATAAATTGATTTCTTAGAAAGATAAGATGCTGTGAGCTATATACAGTAGTGTATCTAAATCAAATAAGAACTAAGTAAATATCTCGGTCAATGAGTAGCGAATGGCTTGTTGATGCCATTTTCACAAAAACTTTGATTTTTGTTGGAATAAGATTGTGAGGCATTTTTTGACTGACTGCACAGAGTCCAATTTTTTGTCATTTAAATTGGTCTGTAGAGAATGGAATAGATAAAATGATGGAGCCAAGTCAGGTGAATATGGTAGTTCCTGGAGGGTTTCCCATTTCAACTCTTTAAACTTCTGCAAGGTTTGTTTTGCAAAATGCAGTCTTTCATTGTTGTAGAAAATAACACATTTTCGATTTGTCAGAATCGGCTGTTTTCTTGAATAGCCGTATTGAGATTGGTGAGTTGGTCGTAATAGATCTTTGCAGTTACTGTTTCGAAGGCTAGAAATAGCTTAAAGGGAATTATTCCTCTGCGATCTAATGGACAGCAGCACCTTCATTGGATACAAGAGCGCTTTAGCCACACGAACTTCATGTTGACAAGTTTGTTTCCAGTTCATTTTCTGTCAAATGTTATCATAAACGATCCATTTTTCATCGCCTGTGACAATTCTACCCAAGAACGGCTTCTTTTCGTGGCATAACAGCAGAGAAATCACCACGATTGGGCTTTTGTTCTGTCAGAGAAAGTGGCACTCGCATGTCGAATTTGGAAACGAACCCAAATCGCTTCAAATAGCGAAAGGCTGTTGAAATATCGGGATGTGCGTTGTGGTGCAGTGGATACCGACTCGGAACGACAAATCGGGTTGCCGAGTTCGAATACCAGTTGAATTCCTTGCAATCATTTACGCACAAATACCCTTGGGAAAGGTATTTATCCGTCTCTTCCCTCCAGTTATGGGTTAAATAATAGGACAGATTGAGTTCTATAGCCTTGGCTGGCAACCAGTCTACCGCAGAAAGCAATGGCAACCTACTGTGGGATAATCTTCTGCCTAGTCATTCATGTCTCTTTCGAGACATAATCGCCCAAAGCGTGTATCACGTATGGCACTTAACTGACTGACTGTTGAAATATCGATTTCCAATCTCTACCATCAAAATCTTTGCTTTATTATCCATGATGGCGAGCAGAGCGTGTTCACCAACGGAAGGTCGCCCGCTGTGTAGGTCAATTTTAGGTTAAAATCATCCTGATGAAATCTGCCCAACCACTTTTTGATCATTGGAAGAGCTGGAGCGTGATTCAAATAAAACTTCTGAATGATTTTGTCGCAGTTCAGGCGACGTTTACTCTTTTCCGAAATTCATAGAGCGGCGAAAGTGCAATTTCTATCTTCCACTGCATTCATTTGTCGACAAAACATCATCATTGAACAAAGTTAGACTCGCAACTGAAATGATGAAAGGTTTCAACCAAAAACACGCCAGAGATCTTAAGTTGCGGTCATTTTTATGTTAGCAACAAAAATCGGACACGAGATTTTGCAATGATCTGATATTACTACCAATTACGCACTCCATATTATGAATTTAAAAAAATACATTTTAAAGAAAAAAATATCATATGAGCCTATTTCTTCTGCGTTGGGGGATCGATTAAGAATTAATTTACAGAGTAAACTGGACCCCCTATTAACTATTTTATTAATTTATAGTCGTATGAAGGACAATTTTGAAAAGTTATTTCTCTTCGTAGTGCCTCTGTCATAACTGGTTGACTAAACAGTCACGGCTTACGGCCATATCACGTTGAATACACCGGTTCTCACTCGATCACCGAAGTTAAGCAACGTTGAGCCTGGTCAGTACTTAGATGGGTGACCACTTGGAAATAACAGGTGCTGTAAATGTTTAGTGATGGATGTGCGTTGTGGTGCAGTGGATATAGGCTCGGAAAGAGAAATCGGTGAACCTAGTTCGAATTCCAGTTGAATACCCTGCATTCACTTTAGCACCGGGAAAGGTATTAATCCGTCCCTTCCCTCCAGTTATGGGTTAAATAACAAGGGTAGGACTTGGGGACTCTGCTCTTAAAAACAAATCCCAATGAATCTTGGTACTCGAAAAGAAAAAAGTATTACTAGACACAAAACATATATAAAAACAACAATAAATTGATGAAAGAAAAAAAGGTTTTACCAACAATAAATAAAAAATTTAGTTGGCAATAAATGACCCTCCGAGGTTGATATGTCATAAAACAAAAACAACCAACCAAACGGTCGCCACTTCTGTTGCTTGTTTCATTGATCTTTTGATCCCTTTTACCTGCACTGCCAAGAACATGGTGTTCGTCATCACTTGACAGTATTTTTTAATCTTCATGCTCATCGCATGTCGACAACACCAAGCTGGAAGGAGAGCAGATTTTACAAGGATTTCACCGAGTATTCATTGTGATTTTGCGGGGATTTCATGTATAAAAACCCTGCAGTTGTGCTAACTTTTTTGCCGAAAATTAATTTCAAAGCACAAACAAACTCTGTTATCATCTACCAATAGATTTTTTTTTTCAAATAATCATTTGACCCCAAGCAAAGCAGGACCGTCACTGGTTTTCAAAGGGTTACAGCGAGAAAAAAAAACAAGGTACAGGGGATGTAGAAGAAAAGATAAGAGATGGATGGGAGTCAAGTAGATAGAAGATGGCAACTGACGTTCTTTTTTATCTTTTGGAGATCGTGTCTCTCGGGGAAGCAAGCAAACGGAAGAGAGTTCCGCAAACGGGAAGTGTGAAAAAAAAGAAACTATTAAAGTAGAAGATATCAGATTTATCACAAATACATTGATTAATTAAAAAAAATACAAGAAGGATGAGAATCAAGTAGACAGAGAAAATGGCAATTGATGTTGCATTTAAAGTTTTGGAAATTGTAGCTATCAGGGAAGCAAGCAAATGAAAAATAGTTCCACAACCGGGAAGTGTGAAGAAAGAAACTGTTAGAGTAAAGTTATATTTAACTATTCCGAAAGTAAAAGGGTGAGATCTTGATGCCAATCTTGTAGCACTAGTAAATACGTGTCGTCAGGGAACCAGGGGAAAAGCTCGTCTGAGTAATTGCTATAAAAATACTTGTAAAAAAAACGGAGGGAAGCCACATCCCGTCGGTGAGAAAGAGTTTAATAACTATTTGAATAATTTAAAAATATATAAGGATTACAGAAGTTAATTTTTCTATGTAGCCTGGTGGACTTTCAAATTATTCTAGCAGTATTTCTTAATAAATGGCGAGATCTCAGAGTAACAACCAAAGGAAGAAAAGATTAAAACTGGACTTTGCCCATTTTGTTCTTTCTGTATGTCTCTTTCTTGTCTGTATCGTGGCTGGTTTATATAAGTATTTCACAAACCCTGGAATTGATTTATTGCGTTTTTCAATAAAATATCATGACCTTATTTTCTTTAAACACCATATGCCCCTTGTGAAATGATTAATTTCAAAAGCTCTTAACTTAAACTATAACATGTTTGGTGTTTGATAGGACTTTAGATAAACACAGTAAGAATTTTACTTTGGAATTTTGCAAATTCCAGATGACCATAAATCTTCTCACACTGTTTCATGGGCAATTGCGTAAGTTGGAAATGACCTAGTTTAATTTCAGGTTCAAATCTTCCAGCGACTTCTCAAAATTTGTTTTATAGCTTCTAATTTATATTTTTAATTCATTTTTTTTTCTTTGTTTTCTCTCCTCAACACTTAATTAATTTCTTTGGGGTTTTCACCGTTTAATCTTAATTATTTACTACTTCAAATCGTCATTAGGCATTCTCATGCAGTAAAACATTAAACCAGGGTTACTAACCACCTTGTTATATCCCTAATGTTGTAAAACATTGAATCTGTATTATCACACTGTTTTATCTCTCTTGCAGTAAAATGTTAAACCAATTTTACCACCCTGTTATTTCCCTAATGCAGTAAAACGTTGAACCAGGTTTATCATTCTGTTATCTCTCATGTAGTAAAACGTTGAACCACGGTTACTAACCTGTTTTCTTTTTCATGTAGTAAAACGTTTAACCACGGTTACCATTCTGTTACATCTCTCATGTTCTAAAACGTTGAACCAGAGTTACCATTCTGTTACATCTCCCATGCTGTAAAACATTGAACCACGGTTACTAACCTGTTTTATTTTTCATGTAGTAATAAAACGTTGAACCACGGTTACCATTCTGTTACATCTCTCATGTTCTAAAACGTTGAACCAGGGTTACCATTCTGTTACATCTCCCATGCTGTAAAACATTGAACCACGGTTACTAACCTGTTTTATTTTTCATGTAGTAATAAAACGTTGAACCACGGTTACCATTCTGTTACATCTCTCATGTTCTAAAACGTTGAACCAGGGTTACCATTCTGTTACATCTCCCATGCTGTAAAACATTGAACCACGGTTACTAACCTGTTTTATTTTTCATGTAGTAATACGTTGAACAACGGTTACCATTATTACCAAACTTTATTATCTTTTTTTTTGTATTTTTTTTTTGTTTGTTTTTTGTTTTTTGTTTTTTTTTTGTTTGTTTTTTGTTTTTTGTTTTTTTTGTTTTTTTGTTTTTTTCAAGATCGACAGAAAAATCTAGGGATTCCATTCTGTTGATTCCATATAAGGCAGAAATAAATGAATATTTTATGTGTGTTATTACTTGAATTGGTCATTTATATTTTCTCTGCTTCTTTTTAAAATATTAATACATAAGAGTATTTAAAAGAAACACGTTATATTTTCTTTAAATTGTTCATATTTTAACAAAACGGCTGTTACTCTAAAATTGAAAACTTTTTGATTACTTCTTTAACAAGTAATTCATTTCATTACATATATTGATTTCCTAGAAAGATAGGATACTATGAAGTAATTTGTTTGACTCATCGCACTGCTATAATAAATAAAAAAAATTGTAAACAACAAATCCCTTTAAAATTCCAATATGTGTTTCAAAGTAAATTAGTGGATTTAAGTATTTTGTCAAAGTAATACTTACTTTTTGTTTAAAACATCATGAAAATGACATTTATTTACGCATGGTAGCCTGTGATGTCATAGGTCAACTACAATAGTTTTCTACTGTCATAACTGACTTTTAAGAACCATACAGTATATTTTCAATTAAGATAATTAAGGATCACCAGCAGTGCACTAATCAAGAAATTAGTATAATCCTTTCTATTATAATAAAGACCGTTGTACACATATATATATATATATATATATATATATATATATATATATATATATATCAGCATGCAGTGTGAGTAGTATAGGAGAATCCAAAGAAGATCCTGTACATACAGTGGGAGGATAACTCTCTAAGAGAGCTCTAAATATATATGTATATAAATACATATAGAGCAAATATAAGAAAAATTAAGGCAGACACGTTATTTCATGGTGAATCGAAATTATAGGCCTATTTCAGGCGAACCATCATCAGCTTCCGTCTTTATTGTTTTATTGTTTTACAATAAAGACGGAAGCTGATGATGGTTCACCTGAAATAGGCCTATAATCCCGATTCACCATGAAATAACGTGTCTGTCTTAATTTTTCTTATATATTCTTCCTGTCACTCTCATGGAGAAAGAAACATAGCAAGGCAGCATTGGCTCAGTTCATTCTTTTTACTACCAATTATTAAAGCTTTTGCCGCACGTTCGCTCTTTAACAGTACATTATTATTTTAATTTTTGCAGTAATTATGTCATCGAGTAGTGAAGAATATATATCCTTTTTTATAATAGATACCATTTTATATCCTAAGGAAAATCCCCAGCTCAAATAATGAGCCTACTTCTAATTTCACATTGAGAAAAGAAAAATGTTCTATGAATTAAAGGAGAGATGGAGGTAGAAACAAAGAAGAAATGAAAGAAAGAAGGGGAAAAAAACGCACGCCGAACGAGCAGCCGTTACAAATTGTCAGCCAAAGAGAGTGGAAAGAAAGGGACAGATACATAAAATAGGAAAAGAAAAAAAGGGGTAAAAGAGAAGTAGATAAGATGATATAATATTCGGCTTTGCCAAAAGGTTTCAAAAATTTCTCCGTTTAAAATAAAATGGTCTGACTATTGTTGGGATTAAATTAATTTGGCAAAGCCGAATATTGTGTCTTGTTATCTATTTCCCCCTTTTTTTTTTATCTTTTTCTTCTTTACATTTTAAGTATCTTTCCTTTTCTACTCTTCGGTTGGCAGTTGTTACGGCTGCTGGTTCGGCGTGCCGTTTTTTTCTTTTTTTTTTTCCTTTTCTTTCTTTCTCTCTCTCTCTCTCTCTCTCTCTTTTTTCATTTCGTCTTTGTTTCTCACCCTATCTCTCGTTTAACTTTTTCCCTGTCTACCCGTTTTTCTTTTTCCCTTCCTTTCTCCTTCCTCAGTTCCGTTTCTGTGATACGCTTAATTTTTTAAATACCTTTTCAATGATCGAGTTTGAATCCATTTCGCTGTCTCCCTGCTTTCCCTTCCTCTCTTCCCTATCCTCCGTAATAATGTCTAGACGACCATCTTATAACATAATCTAGGCTCTCTTTTAACTCTCCCGCCACTGTTCTTTCTTGTTTCTTTTCTTTTTCTTTCTTTTCAAGAGACCTTCTAGTGTATGAATTTCTTGTTGAATTTGCCATAATAAAGATTTTTGTGGCTGATAAAGCGAGACTTCCTCGCAGAAATGATCATACGACACATGTGATTTTTAAAGTTTTATCTGAAAAAATAATGTGTGTGTATATATATATATAGTATTTCGAGGCAGCAAGTAATAGATGGTATTGCGATGGGATCTCCTTTAGGTCCCCTCTTTTTTAATTATTATATGGCAAATCTAGAAAATAAAATAATTAATGACAACAATAAACCCTCTATATATGTAAGATACATAGATGACATCTTTGTTTCAGCTAAGAATATCGATCAAATTAAATATCTTAAAAACAAATTTGAAAGTCACTCCATCCTCAAATTTACATTAGAATTTAATATTAATAACAAAATCCCATTCCTTGATGTATTCATTGATTCTAGCACACATAAATTTACTACTTCTCTATATAGGAAACCAACTAGCATAAATTCGTGTCTTCTTAATTATAATAGTGAATGCCCCCAACGATATAAGTTAGCTGTTATAAAAAACTTACTTCAACGCACACAAATGATATCTTCTTCCAAATCTATATTTTATAAAGAATTACACAACATTAAGCAAACACTAGTCAATAATGGATTTCCTAACTCCGTTATTGATCAACAAATTAAAATGTATCTCAACAAAATTAACAATAGCTCTAACAATAATGATAATATTAATAATAATGGTTTACATCAAAATAAACATAACACTATTAACTTATACGATTGCAACTAAATATATAATAATTATAAACAAGATGAAAAAACTCTCAAAAACATAATACATAGAAATGTTAAACCAGTGGAAAGTAATAATCAAATTAAACTCATTATATATTATAAAAAGTTTAAAACAATTGACCTCATAGTCTATAATAACCCAACAAGCACTAAACTAAATTCTCTACAAAAAACCAATGTAGTGTACCAATTTACATGCCCATTCAGAGATTGCATCTCTGATACTAATAAAAAACCTAGTACATATATTGGTTTTACTACAACCATGCTCTCCTGTAGACTTACATGTCATCTTTCTGATCAGAGTACTATTAAACAACATTTCTCTGAAAAACATAAACATGTAGGTAATGTCAGACAGATTTTGGTCAACAATACGGTGATCCTTACTCATACACACAGTAAGAGGAACCTGCAGATATTGGAGGCCATGTACATCAAATCTAAACAGCCAACACTCAATCAAATCAACTTTAAAACCGGAAATAACATATTACATTGCATTTGACTACATGGTTTTGTTGTCATTTCGCGCTATCACGCGGTGTGACGTCATAAAACCGCATCGCCCAAATTTAAGAACTGCGTTTAAACAACCTTTCTGAAGATGGCTCATGTGAACCGAAAACTTAGAAGAAAATCAATAAATAATTATCCAAATGTTGGAGAATTTTTGTTTTTATTTTCAACTGAAATTAAAGCAAAAATATGACGTTTAGAACGGCTCATGATTAAACATAATAGACATTCATTGTCTCTTATATTTAACAGCATATGTTTATTTTTCTTATGTTTTAATACAAGATACTCAATAGTAGGTACATCAATATATATGCTGCCATCATTTTAGATAGTATATTGATATAAATATTTAACTATTATTTTTGACTGCATGGGCCCACTCATGTATTATATATATATATATATATATATATATATAGTCATCTGCAGACAGATTGTTTCAATGTATCACAGCTCATCAGTAAAGTTAGACATCTGATTACTTCTAGCCAGGATTAAAACCCGATCGAATTAACATTAGTCAGCGATTCTACCTCTGAGCTATAGGCACTCGGTAGAGGATGGTGGACTTTAGCATGTTATATACAATGTAAACACACGCCAGTAACCAAGAATGAACAATGCATAGATGCATGAGTAGCTACTGTTTTTTTAAGTCTACCATATATATATATATATATATATATATATATATATATATATATATATATATATATATATATATATTCAGAAATTATAACATGGATATGTTATAATATTACTATAAAAGTAGTGATATTGTAACATATCCATGTTATAATTTCTGAATAAATATTATTAGCTCTACTTTGTACTGAGTACTTTTTTAAGAACAGGGTTTCTTTGGACAAGGAATATTATTCCATCCATATGTACCCTATACTCGGTTATATATATATATATATATATATATATATATATATATATATATATATAATCTAAACTTATTTATAAATGGAACTTTGTCTGTGTGTATGCCTGTGTGTTCATTACTTATAGACTCTGAAACGGCTGAACTCATTTTCTTGAAAATTTACACAGTTGTACTATAAGCGTCTGCGAGTGTTCTTAGCTAGGTTTTGTGTCAAGGTACCCCCGATAAATATTGAAAATCAATAATCGAAAAAATCGGGTTATAGAAGGAGTGGTCTGATTTTAATCAAATTTGATACACTCATAGACAATGACATAAGAAACGATATTCAGAAGTTTCAAGGTTGCAGTTCTTACAATAGTGCAGAAAATCAATAATATATATATATATATATAAAAGGCAAGATGTTTGTGTGTGTGTCTGTTTATCTGCCTGTATGTCTGTATTTTTCAGCCTTTTTATTTTAGTTTTTGCTTCAGGTTTGGCTCTAAGTAGGTATAATTGTAGTTCTTAGTCTCAGCCATGATACCATTTACTCAGAGGACTTATTTAGCCTTCAAAATTCAGTTTAGGATGAAAAAAACCTATTTGATATCAATACCAGGAAATCCAAATTTGACTGACATCCATTCATTTTTCTTTCAGTCTACAGTTTCACTTTAACTGGAAACAACTATTACTTTTCAGTAACGTCCAAAGAGTTTTAGCTCCAGGAACATGGATTAGTTTTAAAGCTTTCATTACACCTGAGCAAAGCCGGGCTATACTGCTAGTATATATATATATACTATAGTCATCCGCAGACATTTGTTTCGCTGTATCAGTATGGCTTAGACTCATCAGTATGGCTTAGACTCCGGTCGCTTCCTAACTCAGGATTGAAACCCGACCGAATTGGCGTCAGTCGGCGATTCTACCCCTACGCCACGAGCGTCCAGTAGAAGAAGACAGGCTTTTTAGCACATATAAACACGCGCAATAGCTAGAGTACTTCAATTCATTATTGAATGAGTGGTGCATAAATTCCGGAGTAGCTACTCTTTACAAAGTCTACCACTCTTCCAGAGTGCTCAATCAGGGTGTGAAAGCGTAAATACTATAGTCATCCGCAGACAGATGTGTTTCTCTGTATTACAGTTCATCAGCACGGCTTAGACTCTGGTTGCTTCCTAACCCAGGATTGAAACCCAACTGAATTGGCGTCAGTCAGCGATTCTACTCCTAGGATATATATATATATATATATATATAGATAGATAGATAGATAGATAGCTAGGTGTGAGTTTGTAATCCTGAGTTTCATGCTCTTGCAATTGTCAGAGTTTGTCTGATGATTGCAATTGCGTGAAACCCAGGATTACAAACTCACACCTATCTATATGAATATGTCAGCTCTATCACTGATATTGTGCACTTTTAAATAAGTACCACGTATATATAATATATAAATAATATTATATATATAAGAAATTGCATATGTATATATTGATATTTATAATTATATACATACACTTTTTACATATATATATATATTTTTTTTTCCCTTCCCATCACCCTCAGGGGTTTTAATTTTTTTTTTTTAATTTAAGATGCTCAATAGTAGGTGCACCAATATATATGTTGCCATCATTTTAGGTGGTATATGAATATAAATATTTTGCCATTATTTATTGAAAAATAATTTACCTTTAATCTTCTTCTCCATCCATCTCTACACCTGTTTCTTTCGTCCCATCTTTTGGAAGCATTAAAACTTCCTTCATTTAAAAACTGATTGGTGGTCAACTGCCAAATATTACTTTGACAGACATACTGGAGTTTTATATTATTTTTACTACAAGTTGGCTTACCTTCATGTCACAATTAAACAGCAGTTCTCCTGCAATCACTAATGCTAAAGAATATCAAGCCTAACTGCTACCCAGATGAGTGATTGCTTGTGAATACCAGTTTTTTTTTTTTATCGTATCACCCCAAGCAAGGCGATAACGCCACTGATGTGCAGAGGGCTATGTAATAGTGAAAAGGTTGGAAAAGAGAAAGCCGAAAACCACATCCTAAACAGGAAACAAAGGGTGAGCCTCTTAATCTGTTCAACAGACGTGGGTAGAGTGTGAACCGGGCAATAGATAGATCTATCTACTCCAATGGAAAAAACAAAAAAAAAAACAAAGTGAGAAAATTGGAAAAGAGAAAGCCGGAAACCACATCCTAAACAGGGAACAAGGGATGAGCCTCTTAACCTGTTCAATAGATTTGCGGAAAATGTGGGTGTGTAGCTGGTGTAATCATTAATGGCTTAGATTTTTTTTTTTTTTTTTGACACTACTCTGCAAGGCCCAGGAGTCACACAGGATAGAGGGTTACAATGTTAGAGGCAACGTTTATATAGATATATAGGGAAGATAATGGTTAAACTTATGCTTGAATAGATTAAAATTACATTTAATCATGAAAGCATCCTCTTGGGAGTTGATTCCTCAAAGCAGTGGCTTGCAAGAAAAAACTGCTCGATTGAGACTTACATCACACAAATGGAATACGAAGAAACTGGTTTGTTGCCATGTGCATTGCATGACAAATCTTAGCTGTGATCAAAAGGCGGAGTTCCATTTTCAGTCAGGTTTGTTTTATATTTACTTAAATGTAAATTCCTTTGAGAAATGTATGAATCCATCTCTTCTTCCCCTAGTTAGAAGTTAATTAGTAGGAAATATGTCAGTAATTCATTTTAAAAAGTCTTATAATCTAAAAATATTTTATGGCTTTAAATAACCTGAAAAATGTTGATAAACTGGAAAAAACACAAATCTATCAATTTACTACAAATCTGTTAAAAAACTGAACAACATTGCAAGTGAATTTGATTTGTAATATTTTAATCATTTTCTAACCTATCAAAAAAGAGATATAATTATCCAATCAGTAAACAGCTAAATTCCACTCTTTCTTTGGAAGGTAAATTTTGTTATAAATAACCTGTATTCATGTCTCACATTTTCACTGAGTGAATGATGCCAAAAAAGATTGAAGGGAAAAGTCACCCTAACCTAAAAGAAACTTGTTATCATAACTCTAACCATAAATCTACATAGATGGACAGATACATTTACCTTTAATTTAAACATGTATTTAATGCCATGACATTATATAAGTTGTTATCAGCGTATGCGTCATGTATTGTCTATAAAGGAGCGATGTAAGTGTCTTTGTTTTATTACCTTGCATTGCCTAAAGGTATTGAATAAGACGTGATTTTTTTCACAAACATATAAATGACATTTGTGTTTTCATGGGTTCAAGATATGAAGTGTCAGTTAACAAAGTGTCTTAAAATATAATTTTATTATTTCAAATTAGATTACTTTTATCATAGACATTTACTTTGTGAAAATAATTATAAGATGTTGAAGAGTTCTCAGCCAGACCTGTTTCTCAAAACTTGACCAAATAGCAAAGTTTCTTAATTTTTTTTTTTTTAAAGGGTATCTTGGTTAGACTGATTTTTTCAATGCACCATCAACACTGTTTTATTATAAATTGCATATTTTCTAGATAGCATTGTGGCCCTTATCCAAGCTACAAGTGTGGCCCACTTCCAAACAAGAAATGTGGTTCACTTCTGAGCCAGAACCATGATTTTTTTTTATGATCATATTTGTAGATTTTTTTACTAACATTTTGATTAATTTCAGTTATAAGTGTGACTTTTCTTCAACCAACATTGTGGGGTTTTTTTTTCCTAGCTAGAGTTGTGAATTATTTCCTGGTCAGAATCACTTTTTTTCTGGACCAACATTGAATTATTTCTTAATTAAAATTGTTTTGTGCTCTGTTTTTTTTTTTTTTGTAGGATTTTCTGGCTTGGATCAGAGGGTAGTATCTGTGAACTCTGTCAAAAGTGTTATGTAAACTACTTTTGACAAAAGAATGGGAAAATACTAAACTTCACTCAATAAAAGGCTCAAGAGCCACTCATGTTAGATGGGGGGTTACACTCAAAATGGTAATGCTGAACAAGGTGTATATTATGTACGGAAGATAAGGATTTATTAATTATTGAGCCAAGGTAATCATGATTCACTAAATAAAAAAGGTTCAGTTACTTTTACTTCAAGACATGACTCTCTACAATTTCCTCTTCTTTGTAACTCTAAACAATATTTGTCCTCTTATTATCCCTCCTTTCATCACTTTACTAATACCATATTTAACAGCTTGTCATACACCCAAATGTTTTTTGTACTAAAGTTTAATCAAGAGCAACTCAAGTGTGTTACTGTTAAATTGGTTATTTTGAGGTTTGGGGTATCAATGAAAGAGGAGGCAGTAATTCAGTAGCAGTTCATGTGGAAAAAGCATAGTGAAACTTTCTCTTTATATAAAGAATATGGAGGAAATTATGGCAATTTGACTCTTTAGATATAGCATAGCATGCCAAGGCTTTAAAGGTATGAACTGGTGGACTTAAACAATGAAGTGCTCATTTCAACATTTGCCATGGAAAGAGTGATAAAGTAGAGAGAGGATTAGCTGTAAAGGTCTGAACTAGAGGAACTAAAGGATGGAGCACTTCTCTGAACATTTAGTATGAAAAGACTGATAGTGGAGAGAGGATTAGCTGCAAAGGTCTGAACTGGTGAATCTAAAGAATGGAGCGTTCATCTGAACATTTGTCATGAGAACGGTGACACAGTGATAAGCTTTCAACATTTTGCTTGTGGAAAATAAGTCTTCTCCAATTGCAAATGATTTCAAACTCATTCAAGTAAAAACAACAGCTCCAGCTCAAATATAACCACAGTGCTCCATTGTTTGGCTTAACCTGACTCTGATATAATTTGATGTTATTATTTATTCTGTTCTTCACGACATTCTCTTAAATGAATTTGTTTTTTCCTGTTTTTATCTGGAAGATAAAACAATCCTTTCCTGCAACATATGTCTGGTTCTCCTGCTATATATTTACAGATTCTTGATAAAATCCAAAGAATCGGCAATTTCCCACAGACATAATATAACTTCCGTGTCTTTTTTCTATAAATACTTTAACTTTTTGGATGAGCTCTCTGTTATGGTATGTAGACCTTATGAATTTAAATGCAGTACTAGACTGGTGATGAGGTCTCATTAATTTACAGTCTTTTTGGCTAAATTTAGCTGTAAGTTCTATGTTAAGAGTTTCTTTTTCTTGCACTTCTCACTTCCTTGGGGAAATTTCTTCCAGCTTCTTGCTTTCCAGTTAACTTTGATCTTCAAAAACATAAAAGCAATATCAATCGCTACCAAAGTCCCCCTCCCTTTTCTTGTTCTTGTTCTTTAATGTTTTTTTTCTTGTTTTTTTACATGCAATAAGCCTTGTGTCTTAGTAATGTTTCAGTTTTCTACTTTCTTTCCCTCTCAGTAACCCCTTACTTAAAAAACAAGAAAAGGAAAGCAACTGCACATACCAACCTGAAACAAGGGAGATAATAAGTTTGATTTTATTTACGGGGAAACAAGTGACCATTACAAAACTACCCACCAATGCCATGATTCATGATTCGCTTGGGTGATCATGTCTCGAAAGAGACATGACTGACCAGTAGGTTGCCATTGCTTTCTGTGGTAGACTGGTTGCCAGCCAAGGCTATAGAACCCAATCTGTCCTGTTATTTAACCTATAACTGGAAGGAAGAGACAGATTAATACCTTTCCCAAGGGTATTTGCACGTAAGTGAATGCAATGAATTCAACTGCGATTCGGACTCCAGTTGAATTCATTGCATTCACTTACGCGCAAATGCCATGATTACTTTGAAAAGAAAATGCTTTTAGTTAAATTTGTTGCTTATTATTTTGATGTCCTTATTTCTGAAGCCTCTTTCATGGTAATTGTTGGGATGAACTCTTTGCTATGGCACCTAGACCTTATAAATTTAAATGCAATACTAGATTAGCAACAAAGTCTTGTCAGTTAACAGTTGAATTAGTGAGATATAATCGTAAGTTTATACTGTTTCCTTATTGCATTTCTTGCTTGTGAAACACTCTTCCAGCTTCGTGTTGGACAAAAACAACAATTAAGATGAGACTCGTCAAAAATATTCATTGAATATTAACAATTCATCTAAGAGTCTCTGACAAAAACAACATTGAAGAGGAGGATAGTCTGAAACATTTACTGAATATAATTAACAATTCATCTGATAATCTCTGACAAAAACAACATTGAAGAGGAGGATAGTCTGAAACATTTACTGAATATAATTAACAATTCATCTGATAATCTCTGACAAAAACAACATTGAAGAGGAGGATAGTCTGAAACATTTACTGAATATAATTAACAATTCATCTGATAATCTCTGACAAAAACAACATTGAAGAGGAGGATAGTCTGAAACATTTACTGAATATAATTAACAATTCATCTAAGAGTCTCTGACAAAAACAACATTGAAGAGGAGGATAGTCTGAAACATTTACTGAATATAATTAACAATTCATCTGATAATCTCTGACAAAAACAACATTAAAGACGAGGATAGTCTGAAAATGTTCAATGTATATTAACAACTTATCTCAAATTCTTAGATAAAATTAATGTTAAGAGTTTTGATTAACATTCATGTCAGTGTTAACAAAATTCGGAAAGGCCCACTGCACTTTTAACAAAGCTAAATTTGTGATACGTGGAAAACAAAGTCTCAAATATGGATCTCTTGAGATATCTCCTTGGCAAAAACAAAAGGATAAAAAGTTTGATGGTCCTGATATTCAACTGGTGGGTAAGGATGGGACACTAGGGACACACCTGAACAATTACCATGAAAGTATTTATAGAAAAAACACAGGGGAGCTAAATTACAACTGTGTGAAAATGACTGCTGAGACACCATCTCTTAATTGCTGTTGTTCTCAGGTCCGTTTTGACCCCTAGTGAGAGCATCTATTAGGGTCCCAGTTATGGACGACTAGTGAAACCCTAAACAAAAATCAAAACACAAAAAAGTATTTACACTATTTACATTGTTTGAATTGTTGTTTTCATCTTTGTTGCTATATTCACAACATTTCAGTTGTTGTACACTCCAACCTTCTTCAGGTGATCGGAATTTCAAACTGAACCCTTTATTTTATTCACTGGGGTAGATTGTTCTTGTTTCATGAGTCATGACTCTTCCTGATGTCTCAGTATCAGTTACCTCCCTTTAACTCAACTCTCTAAATTTTTTCAAGGATACATAGATAAAAGTGTTAGTTGGATCCAGTGACTTGACCCAAAGAGTTGTGAGTTCAATACCTAACTACAGCAGAGATGAACAAAAAAAAAACATAGTTAACTGATACTGAGATATCTGGAAGTGGGATGACTTATGGAACTAGAACAATCCTCCCTTGTGAATGAAATAAAGGGTTCAGTTTGAAATTTCAGTCACCTGAAGAAGGCCAGAGTATAGGACAGTCAAAAGGTTAATATGTCAACAAAATGAGGACAACAGCCCAAACAATATAATGTAATGTACATTATCTTAGAAATATGGACAAATACAAAAAGTTATAAAAATATTTTTTGTAGTAAAATTAGCAACAAACATTTTTTGTGAAAATTAGCAATAATATATTTCTGCAACAAACTTAGAAACAATATATTTTTGTAACAGAATTAGCAATAGTACATTTTCTTTTTTTTAGCAAAATTAGCAACAATACATTGTTGTAGCAATTTTAGCAACAATACATTGATGCAACAGAGTTAGCAACAATGCATTGTTGTAGCATGATTAGCAATAATACATTTTTCTTTTATTAGAAAAATTAGAAGCAAAATATTTTTGTTGCAAAATTAGCAACGATGCATTGTTATAGCAGAATTAGTAAAAAATACATTTTTTTTCATTTGTTTAGCAAAATTAGCAGCAATACATTTTTGTAGGAAAATGACTATAAATAAATTTATAGTAAAATTCAAGACATGGCATACATTGTCAAAAAACATTTTCTATGACTAATCCGATTTCTTGTAAGAAGAAACGGGTTTTCACACCTCATTTGATTTTCTAAGATTATTTGGTAAAAAAATGCGGCTATATAATTATAGCTTAATCATAATGTCATTCTCTTTAATTATTTATAAAAGCTGAAATTTTTGTATTTAGAGTTTGGCATTAAATAATTCATACAGGTTGATATGTTGCTAAACAAAAACACCAAATCATATCTGGTTTATGTACTTTCGGTAATCCATAGAAAATGGGCGTTTTCAGGTAATCTTTGATTCTTTTTTTACTAGGAAATGTCATTTTTTTTATTCATTTTTTTTCTCTCATTGCAGAAAAATAAGATCTATTCAATAAAAGAGTGAAATTATAAAATTGTACTTGGAACAGGTGATATATAACAAATTATGATATGCAGTCATTCATAATAGTAACTGGTATTATGTATAGTAATAGATGAGGGTACAAAAGAAAAAAACTTTTGTAGGACAGTTGGATACTTTCTCTTAATTTAAAGTGGGTATTACACATTACTTACAGATTGTTTTTTTTTTTTAGGGTTGGGTTAAGTGAAAAAGGAAAGAAAAGTATGTGGTCTCTGAAGCATGAAAAGCAGTTCACATTTCTGAAAAAAAAACACACCTTAAATTCCAAAGCAGGTGTTTTAAGAATGCAAGTTATTCTTGTGTGGCTTGGAACTTAATGTCAGAAAATGTCCTTGTTGTAGAAGTGGAAGAAAAAAAAATAAAAGATAGAAATGAAATGAATTTCTGTCGGAATCTTCAAGATGAAGAGTTATCTTCATGGTTACAAAGACGACAATAAAAATCAGTTTGAATGTAAAAACATTGTTTTGTCAATTAGTTTATTTAATAAATCTTAAGAATAAATCTAAAATAAATAATCATAAAATATTTTAAATTTTATTTAACCTTCTTCTTTATCAAAATATGAGTAAGCTCATGCCATCAAAAATGAGAGAGAGAGAGAGAGAGAGATGTACCTACTATTGAGTATCTTACATTAGGACATAAGAAAAAAAAAGTAATCCAAAACTCTGAGTGTGACAGGAGGGATATATATATTATTTTTTTGACATTAAGCTACATTGTTCTCCCCACAACTTAAATTTTCAACTCCATAGTTTAACCAATTTCTCACGTTTGATTGAGCAATATTGACACACCTAAATTCATATTGTTTAACTTCCTCCAACTACTCCTCTTTAATTTTCTGAATAACCATGAATTCATCTTATATTTTCAAAATAGTGATACAGATTATAAATCATTGTAATAACAACATTACAATATTAAGCTCTTTGTATTGAGCACTCTTTGTAAAAGTAAATGCATAAAAAGTGGGTTTAATCTATCTGTTCTTTCCCCTTTTTTTTTTTTTAAACCATATCACCCCGAGCAAGGCGGTAACGCAACTGATGTGCAGGGGGCTACGTAATAGTGAAAAGATTGGAAAAGAGAAAGCCGGAAACCACATCCTAAACAGGGAACAAGGGATGAGCCTCTTAACCTGTTCAATAGACATGGGTGGAGTGTGAACTGGGCTTCCTTATAATAATAATATATATATATATATATTACAAAAGAGTGAAGAAACACGTAGATTAAAAACCACTGTTCAAGCATTTACAATTTAATAAAGAGTGCTCAATACAGAGTAGAGCTTAATATTATAATTTTGCTATTCCAATGGTTTATAAAAGCATTATATCACTACACAAAAATTTTCATGTCTGAGAACAATACTGTTCTTTTTTAGGTGATATGTTAAAATAAATAGTGAAAATTATTTATTTTTAAAATATAAGATAAATTTATGGTTTATTTAGAAAATTTGTGAATGGTAGTTGAAGAAAATGCTTTAGGTGTGTCAATATTGTTCAATCAAAATTAAGAATTATGTAACTATGGAGTTTTAATATTTGGGTCATGAAAGGGGGCAGGGTGGCTTGGATTTAGAGATGTCACTTTTTATAAACCATTGTAATAACAAAATTACAATATATATATATATATATATATATATATATATATAATAATAATAATAAAATCGACTCTGTACGTATTCAAATCTTAAAATGTTACACAAGTAATTTTTAAAGACCACGAATAACCAGCAGAATCTAACTCCGTTATTGTCCTCGTCTATAAAGCTTTGGACAAAGAGGGGAAAAAAAAAGAAAGCTGCGTAGCACCGACAATACATACAGTTCTTCACAGCAAAGAAAAAAACCCTCCAACGGAACGAACCACAAAGAAAGAAAAGTGCTCGATACTAAACTAACCAAAAAGGGTTAACAAAGAGGCAGTCACGCAGAGCAAAAACACACGAAAAAAATCGCAAGATCGCCAAGACCTACCGCGGTTTCACACAACGGCTTGTCAGGGCAAAGGCAGACCAAGGACTAATCAAATAAATAGACACCTATTAAAGACTAACCCATTTGGGGAAGGGGTTGTTTGAGGAAAACAAAAAAAAAAAAAAATTGGGGGGGGGGGGTTCACATTAAGGTCCGATACACTAAGCAAGAAACTTTATTTTGTGCATTCTACACTTATTTAATATTTCTGTTCTAGCGTTAATAAGTTTGTTGGCAGGTTCAAATTTAGCTATTGCTAGCTTCTCCTCGTCACATACCCTACAAAATTTATTGTTTTTATTATCGTTAGGGCACTTTTTTATTATTTCCCATTTCAGAATGGGGTCCTTTTTAATTTTGGCTTTTATTTCCCATACATAGGTAGATAATGCTGTGCTATGCTTATATTTCTCGTTTTTAAAAGAAGTTTTATGGTTGTAAAACCTAATTTTAAAATTATCATGTGTGGATCCTATGTATGTCTTGGGGCTTTTGTCATTTTCGTTAACATAAACTTTAACTTTATAAACTACGCTTGCCTGATTGCAATTACCTCTAATCGGGCAGTCCTTTTTAGTTCTACAATTACACTTATGTTTATTAACGTTATTATTACTATGGGCCTTAATATTATCTTTTAATTTACTTTTGTTGGTATTGTTAATGGGGAATTTTACCGATATTAGGTAAACAGGAATAGATTCGTTGTTCGAAACCGCGGTAGGTCTTGGCGATCTTGCGATTTTTTTTCATATATATATATATATATATATATAGTGGAAAGCTGATACCCCTATTATCAACCTTGATAAAGTCAAATCCGGCAATATATTTCCTAGAAAAGTTAAATGAAATTGTGTAAGATTAGATGTACCTGTAGGATTTATCTTGACATCACTCAAGTGAATTTGCACATAACAAAGTTTACTCTGTTGGCTGATACTGAATAAAGCACCCCACCGCCAGCTGCCCTTGAAGCATTGTTTAGCTCTCATAAACTGTAATAGATATGCTTATAGCAAATATGTGAAATTTTTGAATGCGTCAGGCTTTCCATTTTGTTGTTTAAGTTAGACTCCTTGATACAACAAAAGCAACACTTCTTCACCTACAGTTTTTATTTTTATTTCTTATCAGATTTTAATAATTTTCCTGTCTTCTCGTTCTTTTTCTTATTCTTATTTTCTTTTCATTCTTCTTTCTCTTCTCGTACTTTTTCCTCATTCTTCTCAGTCTTCTTTTCATTTTTGGTCTTCTTCTTTTCATTTTCGGTCTTCTTCTTTTCCTTCTCAGTCTTCTTCTTTTCCTTCTCAGCATTCTTTTTTCATTCTTCTTATTCTTCTTTCTCATTCTTTTCATTCTTTTTCTCATTCTTCTCATACTTTCTCATTCCTATAATTTCTCTTCCTTCTTATTCTTATTTTCATTCACATTATACTTATTCTCATTCTTCTTCTCATTCCTATTCTTTCTTCTTCCTTTCATCCTTTTCATTCTTAGTCTCATTCTTCTCCTTCTACTCCTCCTCATTCTTATTCTTACTGTTACACCTGATTCTGTCAGCAGCTTTTTATTGGGGTATCTTTTTTTATATTTTTTGACAATTGTTTCGTTTGGTGGGGGGTTGTAATGTTTTTTAGCTATTTTGCCCCTTCTTTTTGCAACTGTGCTTTTTACTTACTTATTTTTTTCTCTCTTTTACCTTTTTGGTTGCTTATATTTGAGTCAATAATGATTTATTTTATTCAGAAAGTGGTAAATATTGGTCATTTACACTTTAGCCTGCAAGCCTTTAAGTGGTAGGTGGACCCTTTTTGCAAGTAAAGTGCTTACTCTTCATCAATGAATAGAAACAATGTTGCAGGTTCAAATTTCTCACCAATGATTAATGGATTAGATTAGTTAAATTTATTACATGATAATTGGTTTATTCAACATTGAAATCAATCATATTATTATTATTATGTCATTTTTCATCAAATTTAGATTTCTGCATTGGTCTCACTACCAACCAAGTCTGCGGGGAGACCTAAGGCAGGTAGTGGCGTGTTGTTATGACTCCATTTCATGTTTTTCTATCCTCCCTATCGTCCCCAGCATTACATAGATAACGTTTTCCTTAGTGTGTGGGCTGTACTTAATAATACAATTTTTTGTATATCTCTTAAGCTGGGGTTTCCAGGGATTCTTTCAATGTGTTGTTTTGTTCCATTTTTTATCATTCCAAGTGCACCTACTATCACTGGCACAACTCTTGTTTTCAATTTCCACATTTTTTCTATTTCAATTTCCAGGTCTTTATATTTTGACAGTTTTTCAAATTCCTTGATTGCTATGTTACAATCCGCTGGACAAGCCATATCAATTAATAGACAAGTTTTCTCCTTCTGGTTTTTAACAATAATGTCTGGCCTGTTTGCTTCAATTTTTCTGTCTGTGTAGATGGTGTAATCCCATAGAATGGTTACATCTTCTATTTCTGTAACCGGTGCTGGATGATGTTCATACCAGTGTTTGTTTATTATTATTATTATTATTATTATTATTCATTGTCTGATTATTATTATACTTGAGTCTATAAGGATTTGCTTGGTTCTGGTATAGGTAAATATTGATTGTTTATATTTGCATCTGTAAACATTTACTTGTTCCAAGAATAGGTAAATGGCCACCTTCTGCAGTTAGCACAGTCTAGTTCTGTTGAGGGAGCCATCTTGCTGGAATATATATAAATAACCCTCAATCTGAAGTTTGACCCTCATGTCCAGCCCCTTGATATACACATTGACCTTGAGCCTCTTCTGGAAGATATAGGATAGTATAACATACTCCTTGTTCAGGTCATTCATGATTCTCATAGTGTAAGAGAAACTGGTGTGAAAAAATTCCTACTTTTTTATTTTTTTATTTTTTTTAATCATATCACCCTGAGCAAGGCTGTAATGCCACTGATGTACAGTGGGCTACGTAAGAGTGAAACGATTAAAAGAGAGAAAGCCAGAAACCACATCCTAAACAGGGAACAAGGGATGAGCCTCTACACCTGTTCAATAGACGAGGGTGGAGTGTGAACCGGGTGATAGTTTAGTCTATCTACTCCAACTGAGTCTATAGAAAGGTTGGGTCATTCTATCGGAGCAGGGTTTTTTTGTCAAAATCCATCTTTAACACTTATAAATCTACCATTCATCTATGCATTGAATACTGTTGCCATATCTGGTTGGGTGCTCCTGTTATCCATTTCAGGGTTTTCTACAAAATACGAAGGAAGATCTGCAATGTAATTGATCCTAATATAGCAAGTTGACTTCAGTCTTTTTCTCACCAACACAATGTGATTTCCTTCAGTCTGTTTTACAAATATTATCATGTCTTTTGCTTCAACAAGCTTCCTTCCTTAGTGCCCCAACCACACGAATATACTTGTGCTACTAGATTGGCAACTAGGTCCCACCCTTTTACTGTCAAAATAGTCAAGTGTAACCACTACTTATACTCTATCTAGTTTCTTTTCTTGCACTTCCCACCTGTGGAAGTCCTTTCCCTGATAGCTTCAATCTCCAAAAGTTTAAGTGCAACATCAATTCCCATCTTCTATCTCTCTGATTCCTATCTTTCTCTTTTCTTTTCTTTGACATCCCTGGTAACTTGTTCACGTTCTTGTTTTTGCTCCCTGTTCTCTTACTGTAGCCAGTGATAGTATTGCCTTGATTGTGGTGAAACAATTATAAAAAAAATAAAGTATCCATGTTGGTACATTTGTGGTGGTTGCACAATGCTACTTACCAGTTATATTGTTTAAAGTAAAACTGGAGCATTCGCTCCTCCTTGGGGTGCTTAGGGTTTTTCAGTAAAAAAAAATCAGGTGATTTTCTCAGGTCCTGTCAGCAGGATGACTTTGTGCACATCACATAGGACTTGTATAATATATTAGATACAATTCATGCATTTTCGAAGGGCTGTAGTTGAAATAAATGCTGTAGTTGAAACAAATGCAATTTTAAGAGTTCTTATATAATGTGTAAATGTTTAACAGGGATCTTCCATCAACTTTTCACTGACCAGAAAATGAAACACCATATTGCATCTCATTTGTGTCAGTGTTCACAGAATGTGGAAAGATCCTGCTACATGTTCATGAGCAAGAGAGGGGAAGTTAAACATGGTAGGGAGAAATGAAGACTCAGAACACTGTCTCTGCCTTCAGTTACTTTCGCACCAATGTGATGTGGCTTTCCCGTGTCTTTTCTATAAGTATTTTCATGGCAACTACTCTGATAAACTTTCTCTCGAGTTCCCTAACCACATGTATTTACAGATGCTACTAGATTGGCATCAAGGTCCCACCTTTTTACCATTGAAATACTTAAATGTAACTTTCTCTTCTACTCTAACAGTTTTTTTTTTCTCACGCTTCTCATTTGTGGAACTTCCTTCTGTTTGCTTGCTTCCTTAATAGCTACATCTCCAAAAATTTAAATGCAACATGAATTTCCATCTTCTATTTCCTTGATTCCCATCCTGCTCTTATCATGTCTTCGACATCCCCTGTACCATGTTTTTTCTTTCACTGTAAACCCCCTGCACACCAGTGGTGGTTCTGCCTTGTTTGGGGTGAAACAATGATTAAAAAAATAAAATAATTTGTTGTTTATTTAGAGATTAACTTTGAGATGACATTTGGGGACAACTTGTGACATCTCCTGCTAACAAATTAGTTTTTCTGCTCAACCAGTAAGAATTCTGACATTATCCTACCAACTCTATGCCCATCTCCACATACAATATGTGACTGGCAACTCTAACGGGCAGAAACTCTCTATTCAACTAGTCACATTAGTAGTAGTCACTCGTAGAACAGACTTGGAACCCCTTGTAAAATAAACAGCAAATAATTTAGTACTATTTTGTTTTTGCAACATCTGTTATGGCATTGATTTAAGTTTCCATTCCTTGCCATGAGTCTTTCCCAGTCTTTGGGCACACCTTGCAATGTGGAGATTGATGTGTCTGAATAATAAAATACTGAGAGTGCAGCCACCCCATTGTATATTTACAAAAGTCAAGAAAGACCATATTATGTTGAATCACCATCTCCAATATAATTAGAAGAAATTACTGAATTAACTCATCAATTAGGCTGGCTCTGGGTGTGTTCATTGGTGACAGGTTTATCATCCCATACACAATGCCAGAATTGGTGATCTCTTTGAGGGGGGAAAAAAGATAACAAAAACACTGTAGTCAAAATGACAAACTCTAGGCAGTTGAAAACAAAGGCTCAGGATGACCTGAAAAGAATAAGTCACCGTGTCCTGATTACACTTTAACAACAGGAGCGGTTGGAATGTACAACATGCCAGGCAGTGAAGCATTTTAGGATTTATTGTCCTAATCTTCTTCTCACAGTGAAAGAGATTTCATATATATATATATATATATATATATATATATATATATAAGTTGAATATATGGATTGAAATCCGACAAGATGAATAGAATTAGTAAAGCAAAGTAGGAAAAGTGTCTTTAATCTAACATGTTTCACTTTATTAAACTTCTTTCGAGATTTGTTAACACAAATTTATCTCAACAAATCTTTAAAGAAGCTTATTAAAGTGAAACATGTGAGATTAAAGACACATTTCCTATTGTTCTTTACTTACTCTATTCATATATATAATATATATATATATCAAATCCTTTTTATTGTGAGAGGAAGATTGTTGCATTATAGTTTTAGGTCAGTTTATTTTCATACAAATTAAATAAAAAAATAAACCCTATTGTTTAATATAAAATATAAATTTTATATGAATTTCATCTTAACATCAAGAAACTGATTATACAAGGATCAGTATAAAAATAAGTAAACACAGCAATAAGCATATATATATATATATATATATATATATATGTGTGTGTGTGTGTGTGTGTGTGTGTGGTTATGTATTAAACATTATTTTTAGTGTCTACTCATATTTGAATAGACGTTTTGTTTATTTATTAAACTAGTATTATAGCCTGGCGTGTTGCTTGGGTGTAATGAAAGCTTTAAAACTAATCCATGGTCCTGGTGCACAAACTTAGCCTAAAGAATATTTGTGTGAAGTTTGGTGAGAATCGGATAAAAATTGTGGATTTGTATAAAGGACATACAGACAGATAAACAGACACACACACAAACATCTTGCCTTTTATATATATATATATATATATATATATATATATATTATCGATTTTCTGCACTATTGTAAGAACTGCAACCTTGAAACTTCTGAATATCATTTCTTATGTCTTTGTCTCTGAGTGTATCAAATTTGATTTTTGATTATCAATTTTCGATATTTATCAGGGGTACCTCAACACAAAACCAAGCTAAGAACACTGGCAGATGCTTATAGTGCAACTGTGTAAATTTTCAAGAAAATCGGTTCAGCCGTTTCAGAGTCTATAGGTAACGGATACACACACACACACACACACACACACACACACACAGACAAAATTTAATTTATAAATAAGTTTAGATAGTATGTTTATTGTCATCTATCAGCCTGAATATTTGCTAAAACTTATTAAAATATATATCTTATTAGAATATATGAGATGACAATATATATTTCTATATCTCAAGAAAAATATTGTGGGTGAAAAAAAATGTAAAAAATTTTTCATGTGACTCATTTCATCCTAGAAAACTTTGTGGGGCTAAATTCAGTATGATTGTGCAATTACACATGTGCACAAGTGAGGGATACTGAGAATTTTAAATTTAAATTATTTTTTTGTATATTATCGATTTCATTTCGAGTCTTTGTTCTTTTTGTTTCCATCAGTTTTGTTAGTAGGCATTCCGCAATGTGAAAATAGTTCTGCCAGGAATTACGAAATATCGTAAGAGCCCAGGCACAAATTTACTGTGGATGATCTTGCAATCAATGCCCTGTCTAAACATTTTCATTTTAGTGGATTATTTTCTCCTTTGATCAGAATAGCATTTTTTACGTCAAAATTGTGGTCAGTCACATTACAATGGGCAACCAACGGATTTGACGTATTCTTTTGTAAAATGTCCCTTTTGTGTTCATATAATCTTTTATTTAGATTCCTTCAGGTTTCTCCAATTTGTTTTTTGTGACAATTATTAAAAGTAATAGAGTAAATTCCTCTATCAAGTTTTAGCTTATTGTAATGTTTAGTATTGACTATGTCTTTTGTTATTTTAGATGTAGTAGGAACAAATTTTATTCATTCAAAATTTTATGCTGAGTTTCAAGGAAACAAAAAGTGACAAGTACCATTGCATTTAAAGTTTTTATGTTTGTAGTTAACAGAGAAGGAAGAAGTCAGAAAAGAGTTCCATAGGTGAGAGAAGAAACTATTAGAGTAGAACTTATGGTTACATCTAGCGATTTTTAACAATAAAATAATGAAACCTAGCTACCAATCTAGAACTGTATTTAAATAGATGTGCATTGTGGTGCAGTAGATATCGGCTCAGAACAAGAAATTGGAGAGTTGAGTTCAAATTCCAGTTGAATTTGCTGCCTTCACGTACATGCAAATAGTCTTGGGAAAGGTATTAATTCATTTCTTCTCCCTTTTCTATGGGTTAAATGTCAGAACAGATTGCCTTGGTTGGCAACCAGTCTACTGCAGAAATAGCAACCTACTGTGGGAAAATTTTCTACCCAGTCATTCATGTCTCTTCAAAACATGATCACCCAAGTGTGTATCCCATATTGCGCTTAACTGACTGACTGCATTTAAATTCATGAAGTCAAGTTATCAAATAGGGAACCTCATTAAAACAGTTGTCATGAAAACATTTATAGAAAAGTCAAAAGGAAACCACATTATGGCTGCTAGAAAGTGATTGAGACTGAGATGCCAGGTTAGGACTGTTAATATTGCGGATTCTCCTTTGGATTTTATCAAAAATCACGTTTACTCACACAGTCGTTTTAAAAGTTAACTTGGGCAAAGATATTTTATCGTTAAAAATCAAAGAAAACTTCTCCAGTTCTTTACTCACACCACTTCCCGACTTGTTTATCTATGTAAATAAAGACAGTCATGAAAATTGATATCTTGATTGCATTTGTCACACATTAATTCAAACTTGCAACTTGACAAACACCAATAGTCAACTCACAGCATTGCTTTCATTGTAAATATCAAGAAAGTTAATTCCTAAAGTCCAATGTGGAATGAAATGTTTGACCTCATTTGTTGACTACAGTGCAGGTTTCATTCATTTGTATCAAAGCAGACAAGCAAAATATTTCTGTGTCATTTAATGAGGGATAAAAAAAAACAGCCATTTTGAGGTCGCATGCTTGAGAGCTACTGCCTTGTAACAGAATTTTTATCTGCTCCTTGAGAAAAAAATATACATGTATTATCACTTTAAACATTATTCCTAGTGGATACTCATATTTGAATAGATGCTTTATTAATATATTAAAAACATATATTTTCCATCTACTGACTTAAATGTTTCAGAAATATGTGCTGAATAAGGTAAGTGATAAAAATCTGTCAGTTAGATAAATAAAATACATCACCTGAGAAAAAACACACACACATATATATTTGTCCTGGGTATAATAATAAACTAACAAGGCCTCTGATCTGGAGGTTGAGAGGAGTGTGGAATCGCCTCTCAATTGCTATTGTTTCCAAGTTCACCCTGACCCAGGGTGGTAGCACCTGTTAGGGTCCCAGCTATAGGCAAATAGTTAATCCCCCAAACTGAAGTCATTTGAGAGAAAAAGAAAAAGTTAGGCTGGGTAAGAACCTTTTAGCTTTGGATAGCAACTTGTCTGAGAGAAGGAAATCTCTATAAAAACTTCTACACCTACTCTATATAGAATAGGGTAGGCTGAACTCTCTAACTTTGATTAGTAATCTTCCTAGAGATGGTGTCTCAATAAACACACTGAGTTTCCAGACTCCTAAACTGGTTAGTGTTAAAAAGGGTGTACGTCGGAGTTACCATTCATGTAGGCGCCTCAGCTATGTTTATTAAATTGGCCTTGTGCCAAACACAACCAAAGTCCCCACAATTTAAAGATACCATCAGAAGGTTGAAAGAATATAAGTGTTTTGTTTGTAAAATAAGTGGAATCTTAATAATTGAACAGAATAGCAAAAAATTTGTAAGAAATGAAATTACTAACTAAATGTTCAAAAAGAAATTGTTGTGTTGAGTTAAAGGAATCAAAAGTTTGTATTTGTAAGTAGCAATTTTAGTTGTGTGTATGCAAAGATTAACAGGATAGTAATGAAGTCTGTGTTCCTTTCCTTTTTTATGGCTGGTGAGAAAGTGAAAAGGAAGGTAAAGCAATAAAGAAAAATTGTACTTATCGAATGTTAGGTTTTAGAAGTCAGCTGAAGATGTCTTGTTGCTGTTTCGTTGACGGCATGTGAGTGAAGATGAAGGAAGGAAAATTGGAAGGAGAGAAAGAACAAGTTTATGTTGATGGGACATGTCAGGTTTGGCATCAAAAAATTTCTCTCTTACATTGTGGTGATGTCTTTATCAGATCACTGCTCCCTTCAGACTGTCTTGGCTAGTCAAGAAACATGGATAAGTAGTGAAATCTAGTCACGTAGTCAGCTCTGATTGCAAACCCATTTTTTTAGGTGTTAAGAAAATTTGACAGGGGTCATAGTTCAATTAGTTATTTCCTGTCCAACCAAAATCCATAATCTTAATTTTCACACTGGCTTGTGAAATTTGCTTTTTCAAAATGTTTTCAGTCATTCTAATCTGATTTTGTGGTGTATAATTCTACTTTTTATGTTTAAGTTAATTGTTGGATGATGTAGGATTTGTATCCTATAAGGGCTGTCAAATTTGCTCCAATATTTCATGATGGTTCAATTAGTGAGCCATCAAGAAAACCCAGTCCAACCCATGCTAACATGGAAATGGACATTAACGATGACACAGAGAAGCACTACCACCTCAAGGTAGTTGATATAGGTCTTTGTTTTGAGTTTGAGGCCCTGTGGGAAGATGAATGGAGGTATAACATCACCATTATTAGCGATCACTCTAAACACCTTCATAATCACCATTAGATTCCTTTCTTTTCAAATCCTCTGCACACCTGAACTTAATATCCAAACACACTAAAATATTCTTATTGAAGCTTTCAGCACAAATGTCAAGCAGGACAGCATTCCATTTCCAAATTTCTGACAGAGGGAATTGTATCATGGTGTTATTTTCTTCACTTTCTTTGATATATATCTATTGGCCTGAATATTTGAAAAATCTTATCAAAAGAAGCATATTTTCCTAATAAGATTTCTCAAATATTCAGCCCGGTGGATATATATAAATGTACTGTTTAATTATAGAAAAACAGACTATCCACTCAAATATAAATATATCCATTAAAAATAATGTTCAAACAAATAAATTTAAATAGATAGATAAATATCTGTGTGTGTATATATATATATATATATATATATATAATTATAACATATTTATGTTATAAATTCTAAATAAGTATCATTCACTCTACTTTGTATTGAGCCTTTTTTTAAAAATAATGTTTTATTTTGGATACAGGATTTTATTCCATCTATAACTACCCTCAACTTATTATATATAAGTTGAAACTGTAAATGCATAAAATATTGCCTTAAGCCAAAAAAAAAAAAAAAAGGTAAAAAAATGTTTCCTCGCTCCATAAAATGTCATCAACAGTTAGATGTAACACAAGATTACTTTGACTTTTGCTGCTGAGATATGCTTATATAGGCCAAAGACAATAGGATGTGGTTTCCGGCTTTATCTTTTCCAATCTTTTCACTATTACGTAGCCCCCTGCACATCAGTGGTGTTACTGCTTTGCTCATGGTGATACGATTAAAAAAAAAAAAAAAAATCCTTACAATTATTGTCAGGTTATCCACTAAGGGAGGTGCTGCTGCAGTATTCGAATCTTCAGGAATAAAGAGATCAGATATTACACTTTGATCCTACTATTCTATTTTCTTGCCACACCATGCTGACAGAATGTGACACAAGGTTAGTTTAATATGAGCACCCTAGCATATATACCTGGGCTGGGTTAAAAAATAACCCAGACCCTCCATCTATCAGCTGAGCTGGCATTAGTATGACTACCAATCACCCTCTTCTTTAGTACAATGAGTAAGGTACATCTACAAGCAGTTATTTCCTGAGATCAGGCACTGCTCAATATTTTCAGCTCTCACACTTGACAAAGACAGAAACTCAACTGAGCAACAAAATGTAGTTTTTCTGCCCAAGGACAGATCTCAGCCAAAAGGCCAAGGGCTATGGTGACTATGATAAAAGTCCTATTTTTCAGATGCACAATATTGAACGATGGAAACCAAGTCAGGTAATCACCAAAATCCAGTTACCATAAATAAAATAGCACCACCTGCTGTCTACGGCTATATCATGTTGAATACACCAGTCCCTGTCCGATCACCGAAGTTAAGTAACATCGAGCCTGGTCAGTACTTAATGGGTGACCATTTGGGAATACCAGGTGCTGTAAACATAAGGACCAAGAATGGTCCACCGGTCCTCCAGGTTTGGGGGTTGGGTGCAGGGCTAACAACCCTGCCCCATAAAAAACAGTTTGTTACAGAAACAGCAACAAAAAGTTGCTGCCCTATGCACCATCTGGGTGTGATGGATAAATGATGATGATGATTGCTGACCTATGCACCATCTGGGTGTGATGGATAAATGATGATGATGATTGCTGACCTATGCACCATCTGGGTGTGATGGATAAATGATGATGATGATTGCTGACCCATGCACCATCTGGGTGTGATGGATAAATGATGATGATGATTGCTGACCCATGCACCATCTGGGTGTGATGGATAAATGATGATGATGATTGCTGACCTATGCACCATCTGGGTGTGATGGATAAATGATGATGATGATTGCTGACCCATGCACCATCTGGGTGTGATGGATAAATGATGATGATGATTGCTGACCTATGCACCATCTGGGTGTGATGGATAAATGATGATGATGATTGCTGACCTATGCACCATCTGGGTGTGATGGATAAATGATGATGATGATTGCTGACCCATGCACCATCTGGGTGTGATGGATAAATGATGATGATGATTGCTGACCTATGCACCATCTGGGTGTGATGGATAAATGATGATGATGACCTGCTGAATTATTTTTAAATTACTATATAAATGTGGTTGTATAAATAATTATTTTAAAAACTTGCTATATTTATAATGGAATGGTCCTCAATAACACAGTTGATTTTCTCAGTGCTGCTTAGATGTGACATAAAGCTGAAAGTATGGGGTACCCAATGAGGATTGAACTCACTACTCAGTTGCAATAAGTTCTAGCGAGACAAGCTTTCTAACCATTACACCATGTCGAGGTGCCCTCAATAACACAGGGAGAACATTTGTTAATTTCTGGGGCTCTAGGCAGTGATTTGTGACCCTCCCTATCTTATCAACATTTTTTTCTGCCTTTATTTATATACATTACAAATTAAACTAAATACAGCTGACTATTAATGAAAAATTTTTATGATTTTGACATCATTCTGGGGGCTTTTTATGTTTGTTTTTTTTTTCATCATCCAAATCCATAAATTTGTTTTCCTTATGTGAAGTTTTGTAAAAACAATGGATAAAAGATAGAGAATTTTATATAATGCTGAATATGTAAAAAAATTTTCAAATCTTTGGTTGATGTTAAAAATTGCCTCCAAATATTATTGATTTATTTAAGATAGAATCAACTTCGGGAAAATCTTCTGCCCAGTAAGTCATGCCTCAATCAAGACATGATCGCCCAAGTGTGTATTATGTATTGCTCTTAACTGACTGACTAATCTATTATGACAGGTCCTTAATTTGCATTTAAGTACATTGTATTTATTTCCAATTTTTCTAGTTGAATTGTTCATGTATATTTCATAGGATCCATTATTGTACATAATTAGGTTAGAATAAAATTTGTGTTTTATATGAATATTACCTGATGAAAATTAAGAGGCATTAGAGTAAAAGACACACACAAGACCCTTGCACAGGTCATGGGCAACAATATTTTTAGGCCATCACAATCAAACAAGGTCATCATATATCGTCTTTATTTTTTTATTTTTATACAATGTTGAATGGGTTTAAAATTCTTCAACCTTTTTAAAAGAAAATTTTCCAGCTGATGTTAAAAATTGCCACCAGGTATTGTTGATTTTATTTAAGATGGAATTATGATAGGTCTCTAATTTGCATTTAGTTTCAATATTTCTCATTGATTTGTTCATCTATATTGCATAGGATTCATTATTGTACATAATTAGGTTAGAATAAAATTTGTGTTTTATATGAATATTACCTTATGAAAATGTAGTAGAGTAATTGTTTTTAGGGAGTGGGGTATGTGATCCTTGCACCAGCCCTGCCTAGTGGTAAATGATTTTTATATGAATACCACCTTATGAAAATTGAGAGTGGGGAGCCCTATATCCTAAATTTGGAGGTGGATATCATAGGTGGTGAAGGGCAAAGACCCTTGCACCAGCTCTGTAAGTATCCCAACATGTAAATATAATGTTTGCATGAATTTTGTGATGGGGAACATTCCTGTCTCACTCATCTGGAAATAAAATCATTTGAGTTTCTCAGTCACTTTCCTTTGACCTTCCTAAGGAAGTTAGAGAAGACAACATTGGTAACTGAGTATAAAGGAAACTACAAGACCTCTTAAAGAAGAAAGTAACAAGAAAGGACTAGAAATAAACTGCACAAAAACTGAATGCATGGTCATAAGTAAAAAGGGCAGCCCAAAATGCCAAATATAGGTCGGGGATACCAGAATCAAGCAGGTACAAATATTTAAATACCTTGGAAACGTTATAACAGAAGATGGAAAATGCGACACAGAGATCCGAAGGCAAATTGGCATGGCGAAGGAAGCATTCCAGAAGTTGAGTAAGATATTAAGAAACAGGACAATTTCACTAGAAACTAGGAAGAGAGTACTGGATTGCTACTTGATGTCCATCCTTCAATATCACAGTGAATGCTGGATAATACCATCAAAGATGAAAGAAAAACTTGAAACAACTGAAATGTGGTTCTACAGAAGGATGCTGCGGATATCATGGATCGAGCATGTGAGCAATGATGAGGCTTTGGAAAGGATGGAAACGAAAAGGAAATTAATACTGAGCATCAGGAAGAGACAGCTGAAGTTCCTGGGACACACAATGAGGAAGGAGGGCCTAGAGAACCTGATGCTAACAGGCCAGATAGAGGGAAAAAGAGACAGGGGAAAGCAATGGATAACATATTTGAAGGACCTAATCAGGTGGATGACAGAACGAGGATTGCACGGTGTAACAGGGGAAGGTGTGCTCAGAGTCACCAGGGATAGGGAAATGTGGAAAGCCATGATCGCCTATGTCCTGAAGGGACAGGGCACATAGAAGAAGAAGAACCATTGATCTGAGAAAATGATTGGGTCCTGATTATATTTTAAACATTTCAGAATTAGGGCAAGCTTCAAAGGAATTTAATATCCAGAGATACGTTTTTGAAATCTACTTCAATTGAATGATAAATTCAACAATTTAAAAGTTTCTTCTCCTGTACTTGAAATAGATAGGTGCAACCATTTCTTAACAGTTTCTTCTCTCACTTGTAGAACTCTTTCCTGGCTTCTTGCTTTCCAGTTAACTTAGATTATCAAAAATTCAAATGCAATGTCAATCGTTATCATTTGTCTTCTTAATTCCTGTTTTTTTATTGTTTTCTCTCCTTAATTATATTTTATTTTTCTCATAAGTAATATATATATATATATATATATATATATATATATATATTTACGCTCTTACACCCTGATTGACCACTATGGAGGAATGGTATACTTTGAAAAAAAAACAGTACCTACTCACACATCTGTGCATCGTTCATTCAGTAATGAATTTGAACACTCTCGGCTACTGGTGTGTGTTTACATTGCATATAACTTACTAAAGTCTGCCTTCCTTTACTGAATGCCCATAGCTCAGAAGTAGAATTGCCGACTGATGTCAATTAGGTTGGGTTTTAATCCTGGCTAGAAGCAATTGGATGTCTAAACGTAATGATGAGCTGTGATACAGCAAAACAGATCTGTCTTAATATGTATATAAAAAACTACTAAAAAGTCGTAAGTTAAAAATGTTTTTTTTGACAGTATTTATTTATTTCTATTATTATTATATATATATATATATATATATATATATATTTGATAATTCAGACCGGCCTCGGCCTTTTATCAGAAACAAATGATTTTAAACTAGAAGCTTCCATCACGAGACGGATGCTTCTAGTTTAAAATCATTTGTTTCTGATGAAAGGCCAAGGCTGGTCTGAAATATCAAATATATATATATATATATATATATATATATATATATATATATATATATATAATATAAATAAGTAAATACTGTCAAAAAACAGATTTTTAACTTACAACTTTTTAGTAGTTTTATATATATATATATAAGTCCTATGCTTCTAGTTTTTTTCTCTCGCTTGTGGAACTCTCTTCTGGCTTCTTACTTTCCATTCAACTTTGCTCTTTAAAAATGCAAATGCAGTGTTAGTCATTATCTTCTGTTTTCTTATTTGTTCTTTTATTGTAACTTCTCATTAATAGTGTTTTTGTTTGTTTTTTTGTTTGGTTTTTTTTTTGGTATTCTCTAAGACTCAGTAACCCCTTGTGTTTTAGTGGTTTTATTGCCTTACCCTAAACTCCATCACTCCTCACCCTTTTACTGTCAAAATAATCAAATGTAACTGTCTCTAGCATTTCTTTTCTCACACTTCCTGCCTGTGGAACTCCCTTCCGTATGCTTGCTTCCCTGATAGCTACAATGTCCAAAAGTTTAAATGCAACATAAATTGCCATCCCCTAATCCCTACCTCCCTAATTCCCATCTACTCTTTAGTATCCCCTGTACTTTGTTTTTCTGTCACTGTAACCCTCTGTACACCAGTGGCTGTCCTGCTTTGCTCAGAGTTAAATGAATATAAAAAAAAGAAAAAACTGGCCATCAATGACCCCTCAACATTGATGAGTGGATTGTCAATGCTTATGTAACTTGCCTTTTTTACAGGCAGGTGTGTTAACCCTATGCAAACCCCTTTATTTTCTGAGTGAGTTAGACTGGTTGCAACCAAGGCTACAGAATGCAAGCTGTTCTGCTGTTTAATCCATAGCTAGAGGGAGAAGAAAACATAAGTGAATGCAACAAATTCAACTGGAATTCAAACTCAGCTCTGTTATTTTTCATTCTGAGCTGATCCAGTGCACCACAACACCCATCCTTTATCATCTTACTTCAGGTTAATTTTTTTTTTAAATCACAAAAGTTAAAAAGTTGATTTTTTTTTTTTATTTGTTGCATGAATTATTTTCTTAGCAAATTTTTGATAAAATAAGATTGTCAGAATTGTCAAATTTAAGCCTTTGATGTCATTTTTATCTCGGTGATCGAATTAACAATATCCAACATCTTTTTGTTTTTAAGTGTAAGAGAGAAATAGTAAAACCAATGTAAAATATTTATTCATGATCATTTTGATATATATAATTTCGTTTTCTTTCTTTTTTTTTTCTAGGAGCCAATTCAGAAAAACCAGGAATGGAATTATTAAAAGCCAAGCTCTCTATCGTTCATTCAGGCAACAACAGCTCTACAAACAGGTAAAAGAAAATTATTATTACCTGTATTTATTTTCTATTGTTTGAAAATAAAAAGATCTCACATTATTTACATTGTTCAGGTGCTAAGAATTTCAAACCGAACCCCTTATTTCAATCCCTGCGGTATATCATTGTCATTCCATGTGGGATACCACTTCTGGATGTCATGTAGTTATCTCTCTTTAACTCAACTCTTGAAGTTATTTCTTCACCACTGCTGTAGACAGGTATTGAACTCACAAATCTTTGGTTCAAGTCACTGGATCTAACCAATGCTTTTACCCACTGGGTCATGTGTCCTTGAGGACTTGGCAATAAAGATGAAAACAATAGTCCAAACAATGTAGATAATGTAAATACTACCTCCACTCTGAAGTTCAGACAAAAAAGATCTCAGGGTAAATATGTGCAATTTGATAAAGAAAAAAAAACAACAAAAAGCATTTATGTGAACCTGTACTTTCTCAATTTCTGTAATGCCCCTCTTTTCAGGCAGTTTTCTTCTATGTCTTGTGTTCCTTCAAGGTGTTTAAATTTCAGTCTAAACCAAATTAAATTATAGATTTAATAAATTAAAAAAAAATGGTATCCCTGATTTATAATTTGTAACAGCTATGAACAACTTGAGAACCAAAACTACAAATTCAAATCTAGAAATGGTCAGTTCATAATATGCACCTGATGATTGCATAGCACATGAAACTCTGAGTTGTGTCATAGATGTCGGATAATGTTTTACTAAAATTTTTGATTAAGTTTTTCCAGTATTCTTACGTTTCCTTTTTGTTGGAGATAAGGAATATAAAAATGTTCAATAATTCTTAACTTTCCAAGCACTTTCATCCACTTCACTGGTTATTCTCAAGGATGTTATATTTCTGATGTTGTTATTTTGTCCTCATGTTTGATTGTAACGTATTTTTTTATGTTTTTGAAAATGGGGTGTTTTTTAAAGCTATTACATGTCATGCATGACTGAATGTCATGTGAGCATCTGCCTATTTTTTTTTAATTTTCAAAATTCCATTTCAACTGTTAAATCATGTAAGTTTGTAAGGAAAAAATTGTTTGATATATAGTGTCCCTCTTATAGAAAGATTTCTTTGATAGTATGGCCAATATAGGTAGTTGATTTATGACAAGAAACACAATCTTGTATAGGGCATTGAAATTCATACACTTTATTAGTCATTGCTAATTTCTTTTTTTGCAGTCTTCCATTTTCTATAATATACTATAAATTTTACATATTTCTGAGGAATTACAGCAGAAATATGGTGTTTAATAACTTTTCATATAGTGAATTCCACCTGCTTATAATTATTATGCATTTGGTTTCAGGAAAATGTTTTTTTGTGTGTTAAAAAATACTGGTGCTGTTTAATTTTTTGTAAGAATAATTTAATTTGTTTATCAATGATATAGTTGGAAAAATTATTGTTGACTAATGTTTGTTTGTTTGTTTTTATAATCATATTGCCCCAAGCAAGGCATTTTACTGCCATTATTATGCAGGGGATTACATAGAAGGAAAGTTATGAGAAAGAGTGACAGGTTATGGGGGTGTCAGGAAGTGGATAAGAGAAGGATGAGAGTACTGATGAGAGTGGAGTGGATGGAGAAAGGAGCATGAGAGTGAGGATGCAGGTTAGTGAGATAGGAGATGACTTTATGTTTAAATTCTTGGAGATTATAGCTGTCTAGGAAACAGGTAAATGGAAGGGAATTCCACAGGCAGGAAGTGTGAGAAAAGAAGCTGCTGGAGTAGAATTTGCGTTTAAATTTATTGGTTTCACAGTAAAAGGGTGGTACCTAGTTGCTAATCTTGTGGCTAGAGTAAATTTATATATAGGGGGCATCAGTGAGCTAAGTTCATCGGAGAAGAACCATAAAAGTATTTGTAGAAGAGACACAGGAAAGCCACACTGTGCTGGTGAGAAAGTGACTGTATCCGAGCTGCCAAGTTGGGATCTATCACATTACAGATTCTCCGTTGGATCTTGTCAAGGACACCTAGGTGGATACCAGGAGCACCCGACCAGATATGGCAGCAGTATTCAATGCATGAGCAGAAGGTAGATTTATATATGTGCAGAATTGTTTCAAGCAGAAAAAAACTTCCTGGTCCTAAACAGAGAACCAACTTTCTTAGCAGCAGATTTAGCTATGGATTCTATGTATTCATTCCACTTGAGGTCTATTGTCAGAGTTAAGCCGAGGAGGTGCAGTGTTTTACTTTCAGGGAGACTAGCCTGATTCCATGCTAATGGGAGGTAGGAGTGATTGTCTGTGATGGTTAATAGATAGCAGCTTCGTTTTGGAAGCATTAAAATTCACGAGCCATTTCTTACCCCAGTCCACCATGGATTGGAGGTTTTTTTCAAGCTCGACAGCGAGGTCTGCTTTGTCAACCTCAGTAGATTTTTGATTGATGCGAGAATAAACTGTAGTGTCATCAGCGTATATGCCTACTTGGAATCTTATTACATCTGGGAGATTGTTAATGTAGATAAGGAAAAGCATAGGACCTAGAATAGAGCCTTGAGAGATACCCGTGTTCGTATGATAGTATTAGGAGGCATGTTCGTTCAATACTACCTTTATTGTGCAATTTGAAAGTAATGACTGGATAAGGTCAAACAATTGTCCAGTTATACCATAACCTTGCAGTTTGCAAAGAAGGTCAGCATGCCAGACTCTGTCAAACACTTTGGAGATATTTAGGGCAACAGTTGGGCTTCGCCATTCTTGTCAAGAGCCTGGTGTATATATTCAGTGATGGTCGTGAGCATATCAGCAGCAGACCTGGTGAAGCAGAAACCATACTGTTTGTCAGAGAATAGTCTGTAGGCTGTGAGATGTTGAACCACCTCGGCATTGATGACGGCTTTGAACACTTTGCCAAAAATCAGTAGGAGGCTGATAAGGTGATAATTAGAGGGGTCAGAGTGTTCACCAATGTCTTTAAATATTGGAACCACGGAGGAGGACTTCCAACAGGAAGGAAAGCAAGAAGCAGAGAGGCAGGAGTTATAGAGTTTGGAGAGAACAGAGGAGAGTTCAGAGGAACATTTCTTCAGGACAAGGATTGGGATTCCGTCGCCTCTGCTAGCTTTATGTTGGTCAAGCTTTGAAATTATATTAGAGACCACCGAGAGGGTAATATGGATGTCATTCAGTTGGGCCTCAGTTTGGGGTGGGAAGTCAGGTACAGATACTCCAAAAGAGTCTAGTGTTGAGTTGGTGGAGAACCTGCGAGCGAAGCACTCAGCCTTGTCTGTTGTAGAGGTAAATTCATCGATTAGAAATGGGATTGAGGGCCTACTGCTGTGCAGCACACTTTTACAGAGCTTCCAGTAGTCTTTGAAACCAAACTTATGGGATGTTATGCGCTGCTTTATTCTAGCTGCAAACAGCGGTTTGGCTTCTTTAAGTATCTTCTTGCACTCATTGCGAGCAGAGGCAAAGAAGCGCCTGTTATGGTCCGATGCGTGACTCCAATAAAGCCGGAAGAAGTGATTTCGATGGGCGGTGGCAGCTGAGCAAGCAGGGGAGAACCAAGGGGATTAGTGGAATTTAAGTACCAACTTCCTGGCTGGGATGAAAGCTTTGATGCCAGCCTTAACCCAAGAAGAGACCTCAGCAGCACAGTCTTCAACGAGTAGACTAAAGACTTTGTTCCAAGGGACATCACACAGGAAATCATGGAATGAATCCCAATTGGCTCTTTGGTAGCAGTAAGATATTCTGCTAGTCTGAGGTTCTTGAGTGGAGTAGGAGTGAAAGGAGATGTTAATGGAAACCACCACATGGTCAGAGTTTCCAAGGGAGCAGAGTTGCTTGACATTGCAAGAGTCAGGGATGGAAGTAAAACAGAGATCTAGTAGTAAATCATGTATATTAGGGTTATTAGAGAAATGCATGGGGAACTCCACCATTTGCATAAAGGGACTGAGTGATTGAAAAATTCATGGTGTGGACACCAGCAAGATCTGTCACAGAGTTTTTCAGCCACTTGGCGTGCTGGGCGTTAAAGTCATCAAACACAAATATATGTTTAGACAGATGAGAGGAAATGGCCTTGTCAATATTATTAGAGATGCTGTCAAGAACGGAACAGTCAGGAGATGAGGGACAGTGGTAGAGGAAGAAGAGATAGCTAACTGAGCTTAGTAGGGAGAGACAGAAACACATAAGAATGATCTATTGATTCAAGAAAGATCACCCTAGCTAGAGAGAGGTGTTCACTGACGTAAACACCAAGCCCATGCATGTAGACATTAGAGTTTTATATGTTTTAGTTCGCTAAAAATATTTTGTGAGGATACGCAGACATTTGGAAGATCAGCCGATTGCACTACGATCGTTTCAGCCTTTTGGTATCTTGAGGTGTTATATATTAACTGATTATCCAATGCTTTTTTGAAGGAAGTTCAAAATAACACAGGAGCTAGTCAAGATTAATGAAATAATATTGTACATATGTTCATCTAGGGTTCTATCAGCACCAAATGTATTTTCTCAAGTGTATACATCCTGACATTATTTCAGAACTTTCATTTAGCAACCTTTCTCATTTTGGAAATCATACTATAGCCAATTTCTCTTCTTGGCACAATCTGCAAACATCATCAGCATTGCAAGATCTGCCTTTTTTTTAATATACTTCAAGTTACATAAGGATTTTTGCCAATTAATTTCCACACATAGTTGGCTAGTTTGGTACAATTTTTAAGGCTTTCTGGATCAAATGCTAACTTATATATATTGACAGATGTGCGTTGTAGTGCAGTGGATATCAGCTCGGAGGGGGAAATTGGTGAGCCAAGTTCCAATTCCAGTCAAACACTTTGCATTCACTTACGCACTGGTACCCTTGGGAAAAGTATTAATCCGTCCCTTCCCTCCAGTTATGGGTTAAATAACTGAGGTATGTTGTACAAGCGATCTGTGGCAGACGTCTGCACCGATTGTTTGTTATCAGCAGTTCCAAAAAGTGTGGATGGTGCTACACAAGCCTTCACCACTTTAAACAATTCTTTGTGTGGTTGTCTGACTATGTTAGACACTCATACATTGAAATCAACGGGAGAGTTCATAATATATATATATATATATATATATAGTAATATTAATTATAGTAACAATACCAATATTAACAGAACTAATTCTGTCAAGACTAGCAATAATTAAACTACAAATGAAATTGTCTTGAAACCCACCAGGAACGACCCCGAAGGAAAAAGAAGGGGAAGAAAAAAAGAAACAAACGAAGTACCTGAACAAACAGTCAAGCATTCGTAAGAAAGAAAAAAAACAAAGATGAAAACCTTAACAATAAAGTGTTCAATACAAAAGCAGAGTACACAAAGCACTCGAAGCGAAAGTAGAGCAAACAAAATCGAAAATCTAAAAGCGAACCAACAACCTTATTAAATGATTATATATATATATATATATATATATATATAGTACTGTGCAAAAGTATTAGGATAAGACTATTTTATTTTTTTATTAGGCATATTGACAGAAAATAAACAATTTAATGAAAGTAATTTTATTTGATTTACTCAACAAATGCTTTAACAAGAAAAAATACTTGTTACAAAATAAATTTAATATTTAGTATAATAGCCTTTTGCTTTGATCATGGCCTTCATTCTGTCAGGCATTGACATCACAAGCTTCTTCAATGTATCTAATGGCATCTCCTGCCAAGCAGTTTGTATTTGTTCCCAAAGTGTGTCTTGCGAAGTAACATTAGATTTATCAATTTGAAAGTGGGGAATAAGAAAAAAGTCAGTCATATCCAAGGATAATAGAATAATGAGTAGTTTCAAAATAACTTGTTTAATAGAAAATTGGAAAAATTAAATATAACTTCTTTTAAATACATTTCTTTTGCACCTATTTTTAAATAAGCGATATTTATTAGCAATTTACTTGGCTTTTCACCCTGTATTTGAATTTCAGTGAGGTTTTTAGGAAAATCACACCTGTCCTAATACTTTTGCACACTACTGGTAGTGTGCAAAAGTGTTAGGACAGGAGTGATTTTTAACTTTATTTTGATGCCTCATAAAAGATAAAATAGTTCTTGTCCTAATACTTTTGCACAGTACAGTATATAACAACAAAACAGAGGAAAGAAGAAAACTGCTCACAAGGTATGATACAATAAAAAAAAGTGCTCAATACAAAATACAGCAAAAAGAAAGAAGAGCAAAATATATTTAGCAAATAAACAGTCGCACAGAGCTACCCAGGTTTCAACAATGATGTATCTTCAGGCAGAAGGTTTGAAGATACCTCATGGTTAAAACCTGGGTAGCTTGATACAACACATTTTTGGCTGAGTATACATACATATATATATATATATATATATATATATATATATATTATATTTTAGAATATGTACATAATTTTTCTATATATATCCATGACAAAGGTACTTTTGTTTCAACATTGAAACTTCAATGTCTCATCAGGCGGTGTGAAAATTAATGTTTTGGACGTTGTAAGAATTCTTTCTTTGTTCTGTATTCACTTGGATATATATATATATATATATATATATATAGTAAGTAGCTAACCTAGGGAGCCAACGAACCTACCAAGGTTTCACCAAATTGGATCTTCTGGGCAAGTTGGCTCCAACTTGCCCTGAAGATCCAATTTGGTGAAACCTTGGTAGGTTCGTTGGCTCTCTAGGTTAGCTACTTACTTTGTTTGCTCTACATGTGTATTAAGCACTTTACGTGTTAGGTTACTTGTCTCTGGGTTTTTTTCTTTCAACTTGTACTTTGACTAATGTTCAAGTGCTTAGTTCGTTTCTTTTTTTTGTTGCCATTTTTTTCCCCTCCGCATTTATGTACTTGCTGGGTTTTTCGAGACGTGTTCAACGACAAATTTACAGTTATATATATATATATATATATATATATATATATATAGTTTTATGCAAAATAAAATAATGCAATAAATAAACAAATTAACAAGTTACAACTGAACACATCAACACAAGTAAATGCAACAATAATAAACAATAAATACTAAAGCAATCAATAATAAATGCATAATATGTAAACAGCACTATAAAATAGCCACAAAATCGCATTAAAATCCTCCATTTGTTTCTACTCCAAATCTTCTTAAATAATTTGAAACACAATTGTTACTGCTCACCAAATAACAGAATAATACATGAGTTAGTCAGTCAGTTAAGTGCCATATGGGATACACTTTTAGGTTGATCATGTCTCGAAAAAAACATGACTGACTGGGCAGAAGATTATCTCGCAGTAGGTTGCCATTGCTTTCTGCAGTAGACTGGTTGCCAGCCAAGGCTATAGAACCCAATCTGTTCTATTATTTAACCCATAACTGGAGGGAAGAGAAGGATTAATACCTTTCCCAATGATATTTGTGCATAAGTGAAAGCAATGAATTCAACTAGAATTTGAACTCAGCTTTTTGATTTGTCGTTCCAAGTCAATATCCACTGTACCACAATGCACATCGACTAACCTAACTGTAATGCACCACTGACCAGCATATATAAATAATCGAGCTAAAACACAACACACATGGCCTGAAGATAGCATTTAAGTATAAAACAGACTGTTGCTGCTGTGTGCTATGTGTTGACCTCAATATTTACTTGTGTTGAGATATATATATATATATATATATATATATATATATATATATATATATGTGTATGTATGTGTGTGTGTGTTTATACATATGTATACATTTTTTAACCGACAGATAAAATCCTAATGTTAATTTTGCTGTCTTAGCTGAATGCTCATATTGTGTCTATAACACTGCATCACAGTGTATCCTCCAGCCTCATAGGGGAGCTATGAATATGATTTTCACAGCCTGACAAATTCAAGAGAAGTCATATGAAGAGCAGCAACAAAGCCTTTCTAGGTTTTCATAGATCTTACTAAGGCTTTAAGCACTGTAAACAGAGACTCTATGTGAAAGATCTTGAGGCACTTAGCCTGTTCTCACCATTTTGTAGACTCATGCTATCCTCTATGTTCATAAGATCCAGCTCAGGCTGAAAATGGGGAACTGTTGCCAGATTTGGATGGGTTCTGCCTGGTCCTTACTTTTCAGTCTTCACAGAGTTCAAAAGTGTTTCCAAGTCTTTGTGGGAGAAGAATTCATTTTCACCCTCCAACTTTTTTCACAGTGACCGGATGTGGCAAGTCGTTCACTGCTCTTTTGCTACTACCATTAAAAGTACTCTGACAAACTACATTCTTTGGCTCTGCCATGTCCAACCTTGGCAGCTAGAACCCACCATGTCCCTTATATTAGCAAACCATCCGCATTCCCTTCGTATTTCATCAGCAAAAAGTTCCTCTCGAAAAGCTTCTTGTGAATAACTGCTCTGTGGAACAGATTCTCAAGAGGGTGTTTCTCCAATCACAATAATCTTGATCTGTTCAAGTCTAGAGTTAACCATTTTCTTTCCCTCCTATCTATATAAACTACAACTTAATGTAACCCTCTACCTTGAGTGGTCCTCAGTCCTTGTACAGAGTGAACTTTAATGTAAAAAAAAAAAATCTCTGTTAACGTTGATGGTTTACTGCAAAGAAAGGTGACCTTATAACACCTCCATTGTTCTCCATTTTTTTTCTGTGTTTCTTTTCTATGTCTTTGGAGAATATTATCAGGGTATATATATGTATATATATATATATCCTTTTTGATTTCACTCAGTTGACTGAGTTGATCAAAAACTTAATTGGGCAATTAAAGTTTATTACTTTACTCACCAGTGGTTGATTAAAAATCTCACAATGAAACATGTCTCTTCAAATATAGAAAAAGGGAATCTGATTCCTTTTACAACCCAAAAGTATGCAATTGAAGATTCACAAGTTACTTAGAATGATCTACAATGACATTATTGAACTCTTTGGTCTTATGCATGGTCAATCAGTGTAAACATTTGTTTAATTAACGCTTCCAGAGTGGAGTCAGAATGTCTCTGTCAACCAGATTAAAGATGCTCACAGATTTTTAGAAACTCATTTGGAAAAATATTATCCTTGACTCAACAGCAATTTCCTCCCCACTTATGAAAAGTAAAAACGAACATTTGAAAGAAAGAAAAAAAAATGCATTCTTCTTTCAACCACGAAAAACAAATTATACGAGTAAGTAATTTTTTTTTATAGAAAATCGTTGAGAAAATCAAATTTGTTATTTTTTATCATCTATGAGATGGAGAAACGAAACTATGAATTTAGGTACCTCTACTGAATTGCCCAAAAAAACAGCATATCATTTTGTTAAAAGGGCTCAAACTTAATAAAAACAAAGTTTTATCATCAAAATGTTTATAAGATGAAAGATTAAATTTTGTTGTTATTTTTTTTTTAATTTTTTAAATCCTTTCTAACACTTTCGAAATTTTAATTAAAATTTCATTTTTTGTTTTCCATCAGTGATTCACGTTATGTTTATGTAAGGTGACTATTACGAAAATGGGCTAAAATGATTTTGGGGCGAGTAAATTTTCCCTCACCAGTCGAGTGATTTCTTTTTCAAATTTCAAAGGCTATATATATATATATATATATGTCATACACCTGCTAAATCCCAGGCATTTAAAACTGATCATATATATTCTGTATGCTGATGATTGTAACTTGATCATTCAAACAAAACACAAAATGCAGGCTCTACTGGACAAAATTTATCATTTCTGCAAAACTTTTCACCTGTAATATCAGCCTGGATAAGACAGTAAACATGTTTCAACTTGCTTCAGATTCACCTTACACCAGACTATAGATTTCATATGATACAAGATATCATGAAAACCTTCTTACAGCTAAGGGGTTTTAAACTTTTGTTATTGACTCTATCTTGCATCTATGGTAAGGTTTTATTCAAGGCAGGTTTTGCTAGTCATCTGATTTTGTGATGGTAACCAGTTTCAAGCAGACTATGTTGACAGCCTTTCACAATGACTCAGTGGAAATGTAGGTCAAATTTGTAATGGAGTATGTGGTTCAGGAGTAGGCTTGAAAAGTCACTTGAGAATGCGTAAGTGACAAAATAAACTCAAAGATAAAAAAATGATAAGAGATGAACAGGAATCAAGTAGATAAAAGATGGTAATTGAGGTCGCATTTAAACTTTTGGCAATTGTAACTATCAGGAAAGCAAGCAAATGGAAGGAAGTTTCACAAACGCAATGTACAAGAAAATAAACTATGAGAGTAGAAGAAGTGGTTACATTTAATTAGTTTGGTAAAAGGGTGGGACCTTGATACCAATCTTGTAGCACAAATAAATATATGTGGTCAGGGTATCAAGGGAAAAAAATAGCTGGTCAGGGAAGTTGCCATGAAAATACTTTCAAGAAGCTCAAGATGAATAGCAGGAGCCCCCAACCAGATATGGCAACTGTATTCAATGCATGAATGAATAGTAGATTTATAAATGTGCAAATTAGATTCTTCCAAGAAAGATTTCCTGGTCTGACACAGTGAACCAACCTTCCTAGCAGTAGATGTAGTAGGGTCTCATGAGAGAGAGAAGGTTGTGGAGAGCCATGATCCTCTCCAGCTTAAAGAGTCACAGCACATAGGAGATATGATCACAAATTCTAAATTCCAGATTTAAAAGACCTGCTAACTGGCAAAATGAAAAAAAATGTTTTATTGATAGAATTATGTCTCTTTCTCTCTCTCTCTCTCTCTCTCTATATATATATATATATATATATATATATATATACCTATCAACGCTCTATCTACACCCCGATATTGAGCACTTTATGATAAAAATCTTGCCTTCCAACATACATTTTATCAGTAATAACCACTGAAAAATTGGTACTAGATACTATCACAATTAAATACTACATATATATGTGTGTGTATATATATATATATGTATGTATATGAATGAGAGAGAGTACATTAGGTAAATTGTTGCTATTTTATAATTTTAATTTCACACATGCACATTGTTTGTTTCTGATTTTCTCAACTGCACAGTATAGTAGGGTCAGTTGGGCAGTCTGTAAGAAAAACAGCATCATGACATAATTCGCTTTGCCAGAAATTTGAAAACTGCATGCTGCACTGTTTTGCATTCGTGTCAAAAGCTTCAATAAAACATTTCCGAATGTTTGAATGTCAATCTGAGAAAAGTACAGAGGATTTAGAAAGAGCTGGATGAGTATAATGGTGATTATGAAGGAACAACAGCTTGGAAAAATCACTCTGCTTGTTCTGATAAGAAAAGAACACCTGCATTTGTTGATGAAGGCCTCAGACTCAAGAGAGGCCTTAAATTAAGTGCCTTTAGGAGGTAGTGCTGCCCTGGGTCAAGAGGACAGCTGCTAGAAGACTTTGTCTGGCTACATGACTCTGCACCATACTACACAAGCAGGAGAACCTAGTCATGGCTGTCAGACGATTTCTGCAACCAACTCAGTCCTTACATCTGGCTACCTAACTCCCCACACTGCCTCATTATTTGGGGGGTGCAGTTGAGCAAGAGACCAACAAAACTCCTTGTAATACCAAAGATGAACTGAAGGCAAGGATTTTGGCAGCATTGACCAACTTAAAAAAGTATACCAGCCAGAAGAGTTGCAGAAGATTCCGAACTTGTTTGGGGGCTTTGGTTGAAGCCAATTATGGTTTTATTGAAGCAAATTCTACTCCAGCAGCTTCTTTTCTTGCACTTCTGCATACTTGCTTTCCTGACAGTTACAATCTCCAAGAATTTAAATGTAAAGTCAATAGTCATCTTCTGTCTCACTAACTTACATCCTCTCACTCATGCTTTTCTACATCCACCCCACTCTCATCATTAATCTCTTCTACTCTCTTCCTGACACCCCCTGCAACCTCTCACTCCTCATAACATTCCTCCTCGTCCATCCCACTCTCATCAATAACCTCTTCCCTCTCCTACTCTCTTCCTGGCACCATCTGCAACCTTTCACTCCTCATGACATTCCTCCTATGTAACCCCCTGCACAACAGTGGCAGTAAAATGCCTTGCTTGGAGTGACACGATTATAAAAAATAAAAATAAAAATTCACTCTTTCATATTTCAAGATATTTTTGAGTAATTTTTGTAAAAATATCTATTAAAATGAGAAGTCAGTGCTATTCTAATTTTTTGTGTAATATAGATGACAATTTATCTATCACACCCTATATATGTTCTTTTTCATGTGCCATGTCCCTTCAGGATGTAGACAATCATGTACTTCCATTTTGCCCTGTCTCTTGTTGCTTTCAATATTTTTCCACTTGGTATCTCTCCCAAACCCTATTCCATCATCTATTTGATCAAGTCTATCAAATATGTCAGGCACTGCTTTCACCTATCTCTCTTTCTACAGTTAGCACTTGCGTAGGCTTTTCAGTGAAGGACTGCATCCCAAAATAAATTATACTTGATTTTTGAAATGCATTTTAAACACTGAAAAATCTTTCTTGAAGCATTTATTTTAGTTTTAATTCCAAGATAATAGATTGAAATTAATATTTCTAATAAATAAAATATTTTGCAATATTTCAAACTGAATTTGAATTGATTGCAATGATTTTTCCATGATTATCAGTGAAATTGTTTAAATCATTCATATTGACAAATCTGCCAACACAACAGAATTGTCTTTGTTAAAAGAATTTCTCAGAAATAAAATATTCTTTTCTGAAACTTTACTGAAATATTCTGAAATATTAGCCTATTTAAAGTTTAATTAATCTGAATTGAAACAAATATATTATTTTTTTTATAATCATATCGCCCCAAGCAAGGCATTTTACTGCCACTGTTTTGCAGGGGGTTGCATAGGAGGAAAGTTAAGAGAAAGCATAACAGGTTATAGGAAGTGTCAGGAAGTGGATAAAAGAAGGATGAAAATACTGATGAGGGTGGAGTGGATGGAGAAAGGAGCATAAGAGAGAAGATGCAGGTTAATGAGATAGGAGATGACTATTGACTTTACATTTAAATTCTTGGAGATTATAGCTGTCTAGAAAACAAGTAAATGGAAGGGAATTCCACAGGCAGGAAGTGTGAGAAAAGAAGCTGCTGGAGTAGAATTTGCATTTACAATTTATTGGTTTCACAGTAAAAGGGTGGGACCTAGTTGCTAATCTTGTGACTCAAGTAGATTTATATATAGGGGGCACCAGTGAGCTAAGTTTATCGGAGCAGAAGCTGTGAAAGTATTTTTAGAAGAGACACAGGGAAGCCACATTGCACTGGTGAGAAAGTGACTGTATCCGAGCTTGTTAATTTTTACTTAATTTTAGTTTTAAATAATGCAGGAAATCATTTTCTTTCAACATGGAAAAGGTATTTTTATAAGGTGTTGACACATTTATTGACAGTCTGATGTTTTGCTTATTTATGTAAGTGAGTGATAATTGCAATAAAATTAAATGATGTATCCAATATAAACACCTTTTGACGTAACTTTTTTAAGTACCCAATAATATTAAAAATATTTTAAGCATTCTGATATTTTATTGAATCTAATTACTTCTTGTATATGCCTTGCCCTTTCAGGACGTAGGCAAACATGGCCTTCTACGTCTTCCTATCTCTCGTGATTCTTAACATGCTTTCTCCTGTTACACTATGCAAACCCTGCTTTGCCATCCATCTGCTCAGGCCAGTCAAGTATGTTACACACTGTTTTCCCCTGTGTCTCTTTCCCTCTATCTGGCTTGTTAGTATTAGATTCTCCAAACCCGCCTACCTCATCGCATGTCCCAGGAACTTTTTCATCTCTTTATGATACTTAGTATTAATTTCCTTTTCATTTCCATCCTTTCCAAAACCTCATCATTGCTTACATGCTCGATCCATGATATCTGCAACATTCTTCACCATACTTATGAAGGCACTTGTGGAGGAAATGTTAGAAAATTACCAATAAGTTTCCTGATAACATTGTGTATGGACATTCATGTTTGCAAATATCAACAGATTTATACACACACAAAAAAAAAATCAAAAATTTTTTTAAAAAATACTAGTGTGTTGCTGAATTATAGCAAGCTTTTTTTTATTTATAATTAGTGAATACAGCTTTTATTTAATAATAATCATTTCTTTTCATATACGGTAATGATTTCTTTTTTTTTTCCAGGAAAAAGTGAAAATACAACAGGCGAAAGAAAATAAAAAACGTGAATTGCTGAAGAAGCAGGCAAGAGAAAAAATGGAAAGAGAGCAACAGGTATGTTTGAATTGCATACCTTTTTTTTTTCCTTTAGCCTGTACCATATATACAGGTATACCTTAAGTTACGTCATTTCAAATTAAGTCATTCTTGATTATATGTTGCCAGAAAAAATATATTGAAAAATAAAAATCAACTTTAAGTCATTTTATTCGACTTTAACTCTGTCCACCACAAATATTTAAGTCATAATATCCTGAGGAAAGCATTAAAAGCACATAAAATCATGTTACTGTACAATAAATAAGAATAAAAGTATATATATCATATTAAAATATGTACATTAACAGTAAATGTTGTCTATGGCTATATCGTGTTGAATACACCGGTTCCCGTCCGATCACCGAAGTTAAGAAACATTGAGCCTGGTCAGTACTTAATGGGTGACCATTTGGGAATACCAGATGCTGTAAATGTAAGGACCAAGCAATGGTCCATCGGTCCTCCAGGTTTGGGGGTTGGGTGCAGGGCTAACAATCCTGCCATGTAAAAAAACAGTTTGTTACAGAAACAGCAACAAAAAGTTGCTGCCCTATGCACCATCTGGGTGTGACGGATAAATGATGATGATGACAGTAAATGTTAATCATCATAAATTCTAGAGAACGAAATTTGAAAATATCTGTGACTGTGTTGTGTCTCTAAGAGCTCAACATTGGTGTTTTCCATGGTAGTTTCAATATATACTGTTGTAAACATCGACATTTACAAGTATGTACATACATGTATTCATAAATTTAAATTACTTTATTTTTTCTATACTATATTAAAAAAATAAATCTGTAAGCTTAAAATACATTCTTATTAATCATATATTATTAAAAATGCATTTATAAATAAAATACAGAAATAGGAATTTTTATTTGTGGTTACCCTAGTGACAAGTAAATTTGGAGACAAATTAAATTTGGCTTAAGCTGCCTCTCCCAGAACAAATTACCAAGGAATGGAAAGAGAGCAACCAATTTCCTCCAACTATCACTCCCTAAGTTTCTAAATAATCATGAATTCATTTTATATTTTTAAAATAAATCATTTTCACCATTTATTTTAACATATCACCTGAAGAGGAACAGTTTTGTTCTGAAACATGAAAATTTTTGTGTAGTGATATAATGCTTTTATAAACCTTGCAACATCTTTCTGGGATGAAGAGATCATTATTTATACTATTTATATATGGGCAATTGTCCTCATCAGCTATAACTATTGTCTACCCATTTAAAAATTTAATGTTTCACTATGTATCTTATTCAGACAAAATTAAAAAGTGACATGTCTAGATCCAAGCCATCCTGCCCACTTTCATAAACCAAATATTAAATCTCCATGGTTACATAATTCTCAGTTTTGATTGAACAATATCGACACACTTAAAGCATTTTCTCCAACTACCACTCCCTAAGTTTCTAAATAATCATGAATTCATCTTATATTTTTAAAATAAATCATTTTCACCATTTATCACCTGAAGAGGAACAGTTTTGTTCTGAAACATTAAAATTTTTGTGTAGTGATATAATGCTTTTATAAACCATTGTAATAACAAAATTACAATATTTCATCTTTTTATAAAGTTTCAATAATTTTTACAAATTTTGTTTGCCTTCTTTTCTCAGACAACAATAGCACTATCTTCTGAATGTAAAATACAAAATCTTCTATAAAAGGCTCACAAGGAGTTTATGATGATGAACACATTCTGATGAAAACACAGTTATGTCAGACATACAAACTCTTACTTATCAAGACAGCTAACTCTGCATTTCTCAGGCCAGGGTTTTTATAAAAGCCCATAGGAGAAAATGTACCAACCTCAATACAAAAAATACATGTTCGGAACACAAACTGTATCTTTGATCTTCAACTGAAAAATGTGCCTAAAAGTAATTAGTGCCCTTATCATAAAAAAAACTGTTAACATCAGCTATAAATATGGTCACAATGTACTGGCTGTATTTGAGAATTAAAAAGTTACTTATACATTATTTCCAAAAGCACAATTTGAAAATAGCGATGAGATTAGCTGAAAGTTTCTGCACACACTAAATACCAAAATGTAATAAAATAAAAAATTTAATTTTCTCGGTCATTTTAATGAAATACCTGTGTGCATGCACATGCACACATACTGGATATACTTGTCTATAAGCCAATTTAAATATAAGCTGACTCTTGCGATTTTATACCTGAGAAATGGGTAAAAAAAATAAACAAACTTTAAGTATAAGCTGAGGTAGCTAATCAACACAATGCTCTGATCAGTTTTGTTTCTTGCATTTCTTGTCTGTAGAACTCCTTTACATTTACTTGCTTCCCTGATAACTACAATCTCCAGAAATTTAAATGCAACATCAATTACCATCTTCTATCTTCTTGAATCCCATTCATTTTTTATCCTTTCTTTAATACTCCCTTTTGTAACCAGTTTTTTCTCTCACTCTAACACCCTATGCACTAGAGGCATATAATTATTTTAAAAAAAAAAAAAAAAAAAAAGATAGATATTGCATGTTTTTAAATTCCCATGAGTGGAGAATATTTTCATGAAGTCTTAATCATTTGTCATCTAAAATCATTTTAATTCTTATTTACAGTATAATTTATGTTTCACAAGTTTCTCAGGCAAAATGTTTTTGTTTTTTTACCATTTTATCTGTTTTATGAAGTTTTGATGAGTTTCTTAAACTTTTGTTTACTTCCTTTTCGCAGACAATAATAATGCCATCTTAAGGTAATAGGATTTTCTGTCTAAATTTCTGGGATGAAGAGATCATTATTTATACTATTTATATATGGGCAATTGTCATCATCTTTGTTGTTTTTATCACAACATTTCAGCTGTTGCACCTTCTGGCCTTCACCAGGTATATATCAATCCAGGTAACCTACAAGGAATTTTGAACTGAACCTTTTATTTAATCAACAAGTGTAGACTGTTCTCATTCTACTCCTCATGTCTTGGAATATCTTGTCTAGTTGTTATTATTGCTCACCCTGTTTCCCAGGGATTAAACTAAGGAGTGAGACAATGAAATTCGGCATAGCTGATCATGTATGGAGGGAAAAGAGTAATCATTTAGACCCAGAAAGACAAAGTACAAATACTGGAAAAACACATATGTTAAGCTAGTAGGTGTAGCATATAAATAAACACAATATGGGAGCCACTAGTCAAGAAAGACAGGAAAGTTTCCTGCAGTAGCAGTCAAACATGACTGACAGCAGAAGCACTAATCAGCAGGCAAGTTAGGTTTAAAACTCCAAGTTAACCACAGAGAATTGTCCTATGCAACAATAAGGCTAATGGGTTAAAGCATCGAATATAGTAATTGTGAGTTCAATCCCTGGGCCAAACAAAAAAATACCCAGAATGACATCAACAATCCATGAAAATATTTTATCTTTTAATAGTCAGTTGGGCTTAAAAAATATTTTCTGCCTAAATACACACACACACACACACACACACATATATATACACACACACACACACACACACACACACCCACATGGTGCAAGGATCCCATGATCCCTGAATCTATGATAACTCATGAAACTCTGATATAAGCCCCTCCCCAACTCTAGTTCATCTCAATTTTCAAAAGGTAGCATTCATATAAAATACAAATTTTATTTTAACCTAATTATACACAATAATGGATCATATCCAATATAGGTGAACAATTCAACTAGAAAAATAAAAAATAAATACAATGCATTTAAACACAAATTAGAGACATGTCACAATAGATCATTCCATCTTAATCATCTTGATCCTAGATCTTGCTGCCAAATTGTGTACTTGGACTCGGTGAAAACAAGGTGACTAATAATTAAACACTTTTAAAAAATAAGAACTAGATGAACAAGACAATAGTAAGCAACTATTTATCTCACAAAAAAGGGTTGTACCCAGTTTGATCAAAATTCAATCCTTCTGTGACTAGTGGTTTAATAGTCCAATCTTTGCATGGCACACTCTTCTGCAGGTGTGGCAGATGAAGCTGGAATGTGGAATAAAGGTCTCAGATTGCTCTCCCTGCTTCCTGCATTGTCTTCTGATCTCCAACAGTTGGTTTAGCTTTCAGAGTCAATACCTGTAAGATTCAGGTCCCTCTTGCAAATATCCTTGAAACGTAGATAATGTCCAATGGTCAGCATACCATATATGATGTCTTTTTTTTTTGTTATGTGGCTGTCATTTATTCAATGTATGTGACCCATCCATCAAAGATGACCTTGACAGAGAATGTGCATGCTCCAGCACAGCAGTGTTGGTAATGTTGTCTCACCATGGAATTTTTCCAAGTGGTTTTCCTACCTGATATATGTTGTCCCCAATTCATATTGAAATTCTTATTCTTTACCAAACATTTAATAATCTCTTCACTTTGTAATATTTTGTTCTCATAAAAGTTTAGTTGTAAGCAAACATTTATCTCACAAGATAAAGGTAGTGCCCAGTTTGTTCAAAAGTCAATCATTCTGCAAGTAGTGTCTGGAGTTGCTTAACAGTCCAATCTTTGCATGGCACTCTCTTCTGCAGGTGTGCAGATGAAGATGGACTGGAAATGAAGGTCCTAGATTTCTCTCCTGTGTTATCTTCTGACCACCAACAGTTGGTTTTTTTTCGCCCTTCATAATACCTCATTGAACATCTTGATGCCAGCCACTATGATTATCTGCTAGCTGTCCCCAGAATCAATGCCTGTAACTTTCAGGTTCCTCTTGCAGATGATCTTGAAACATAGTGTAAGGTGGTATGCCTATTATTGTTATTAATAATAACAATAAGCATTATTATTAATAATAATGATAATAATAACTATAGAAAATGTTAAAACAGAATATGAGTAAGAAGAAACTTTTAAGGAAAATGAAAACAAAAGAGACATGTATTTAGAGTCAGAAAGAAAAAGCTGAAATTTCTAGGGGGTATAATAAGGAAAGAAGACCTGGAAAAGTGAAATGAGTCACTCTCCTGGAGGTTAGTATCAGCCATACTGATGAAAGATAGAAAGATTATTATTAGATAATATTTTAATAGATTTAGAATATGTTGGTAGGTAAGTGACTGAATTGAGCCGCCAGATCAGGACCAGTAGTATTGCAGATTCTTCTTTGGATTATATCAAACAGCTCAAGGTAAATAGCATGGGCACCAGACCATATGTGGCAGCAATATTCTAATCCTGGATAAATGGTAGACTTACAGATATGTTTGATTGAGTCTGGAAAGAAAAATTGTCAAGTTCGAAAGAAAGAAGACCTGGAAAATTGAACACTCAGAGAAAAACAACAAGTAACCTACCTAACAAGTTTGTGCAAATGGGTGGCAAAACAAAGAATGGAAGGGATATTAAACAGAGAAACATTAAAAACTACAAAATATAGGAAGTTGTGGAGAGCCATGATCACCCACTTCCTGAAGGGGCACAGTGATTAACCTACAAGTTTGTGTAAATGAGTGGAAGAAAAGGGAGTGGAAGGGATATTAACAGACAAACATTAAGTGATACCAAGTATAGGAAGTTGTGGAGAGCCATAAATACTCACATCCTGAATGGACAGATAGAAACAGCGAGTAAACTACCTAACAAATTCGAATAAATGGATAGCAGAACAAGGATGGAAAAGGATAGTATACAATCATTGTTAATAGCTGGAAAGTATAGGAAGTTGTAGAGAGCTATGAATAGACAGAGAAACAGCAACTAACCTACCTAAAAAATTGGAGTAAATGGATGGCAGTGGAAGAGATATTAAACAAACATTGTTAACAGATACAAAGAATAGGAAGTTGTGGAGAGCCATATATTTTTTCTCTATAATTTTTCTTTTAAGTTTTGCTTCTTTTTATCATTTTTTTAAAGTTAATATATTGGTGTCATCATTTCACTGGTGAAAACTAGTATATCTCCAAAATTGGGTTTCTGGTCCCTTCTAAAGTCTACATCAACTCTATACTTCTAACATTTCTACATTTTTTTTTTTATTTTTCTATCAATATCACCCCATGCAAGGCAGTAAAGCCACTACAAAGCAAGGGCTTACAGGGTATGGGAAGAATTAGGAACAGAAACATTAATAGCAAGCAGAAAGAGAAGAGAGTAATCAGGAGGATAGTAAATAGCAATTAACATTGCATTTACATTTTTGCAGATTAAAAGTTGGCTGGAAAGCATGGAGCCAGAAGGGAGTTCCACAAGTGAGAAGTGTAAGAAAAGGAACTGTTAGCATAGAACTCTTTTGGTTACATCTAACCAGCTCAACTTTAAAGTGATTAGATTTCAACGTCTTTATGTTTAAATTCATATAGTCTAGCTACCAGAGCAAAGAGCTCGTTTGAATAATTATCATGAAAATATTTATAGAAAAGGCACAGGAAGGCAACCTTATGGTGTTGGGAAAGTAACTGAAGCAAAGCTGCCAGATGAGGAACAATAATATTGCAAATTCTTCTTTGGATCTTATTGAGGACCTCAAGGTAAATAACTAGGGCACCAGACCATATGTGGCAGCAATATTCTAAGCCTGGGCCAATGGTAGACTCACAGATATGTATGATTGATTCTGGAAAGAAAGATTGTCTAGCTCAAAGCAATGAACTAATTTTCTTAGCGGTTAACTTAGCAATGAATTCAATACAGTCTTTCCACTTCATGTCATCCGAGGATGTTAGCACAAGAAGGTGAAATTAGTCATTATCCTGGGTGTTAGCATCAGCCATACTGTTAAAAGGCAGAAAGATTATTGTTAGATAATATTTTAATAGATTTAAAATATGTTGGTGGTTAAGTGACTGAACCGAGCAGCCAGATCAAGACCAGTAATATTGCAGATTCTTCTTTAGCTCTTATCAAGGAGTTTATGGTAAATAGCAGGGACACTGGACCATATGTAGCAGCAATATTCTAAGCCCGGACAAATGATAGATTACAGAGAGTAAAATTGTCTCACCTAACACAGTGAACCAACTTTCTTAGCAGCTGACCTAGCAATGGATTCAATATAGTCTTTCTACTTCATGTCAGCTCAGAGTATTAGTCCAAGAGGCAACAAGTCATTTTCCTAAAGGTTAGCATCAGCCAAGCTGATAGAAAGGAGAGAGGGGGTCTCTCAGATGATTGAAGAAGAGAAGTTAAGTTTTGGAGGCATTAAAATTGACAAGCCATTGTTTTCTCCACTTAACGATGGACTTGAAGACGTTTCGAACATTTTGACTTTTTCGGTCTTACTATTGAAGCAGGAGTAGATGGTTGTCTCATCAACGCAGATGCCAAATTGAGAGCTGATGTCATCGGGAAGGTTGTTAAGGAAAATAAAAAACAGTAGGACAAAGGATAGAGTCCTGGGAGACACCCACTTAAGTACGAAAAGATTTCGATGAGTGGCCATTAAGGATAACTTTTATTTCATAATTTGATAGGAAGAACTGGATCAGTTAAAAGATGTGACCACCATAACTTTTCAGCTTAAGAAGAAGGCCTATATGCCATACCCTGTCAAAAGCATTCAAGATATTTACTGGTACAGATCAGGCTTCACCGCCGGGTTTTATCTAGAGCATGATAAACTCTTTCTGCAATTAGGTCAGCAGTTGACCTGGAAAAATGAAAGCCATATTGCTTTTTTTTTTCTTTTTTTTTTTTTAATCGTATCACCCTGAGCAAGGTGGTAATTCCATTGATGAGCAGGAAGGCTACATAAGAGTAAAAAGATTAGATAGGAAAGTGAAGAGAAAGACGAACAAGTTAGAAAGGAGCAAAAGAAGGATGGGAATACAGGTGGGATGACAGTTGCAAAGGTGGAGAGAAAGGAAAGGATATACAGGGTGGTGAAGAAAGAACTAGAGTTAAGTGGTTAAGAAATGAGTATTGACATTGCATTTAAATTCCTGGAGGTTGTAGCCATCAGGAAAGCAAGAATATGGAAGCGAGTTCCACAGGCAGGAAATACGAGAAAAGAAGCTGCAGGAGTAGAGTTGTCGTCTGCATTTGGTTGATCTGTTTGTCAGAAAAAAGGCCTTGCAATGAGAGATAAGCCAATATGGCATTGATTAGGGGTTTTTTTTTTTGGGTTTTTTTTTTAATAATTTCACCCCGGGCAAGGTGTAAATGCCACTGATGTGCGGGGGGCTACATAACTGAAAGAAAATTAATTAGAGGAGGGAGAAGAGGATTACAAACCAATTAGAAAGAAGCAATAGAAAGATGAAAATGCAGGTGTGATGACAGTTGCAAGGGGGAGAGAAAGGGAAGGATATACGGGGTGGGGGAAGGGCTAGAGTCAAGTGGTTAGTCGATGAGTATTGACATTGCATTTAAATTTCTGGAGGTTGTAGCCGTCAGGAAAGCAAGAATATGGGAACGAGTTCCACAGGCGGGAAGTGCGCGAGAAGAAGCTGCAGGAGTAGAATTGTCGTCTGCATTTGGCTAACCTAACTGTGAATGGGTGGGACCCAGTTGCCATTCTGGTTACACGAGTAAGCACCAGATATAGAAGGCTTATAGGCTGATAGTTGGAATACTTGCTGATATAACCAAAAATAGTGCTTCTTGTGTTCTATAGCGACTGAGCATGCTGATGTGAACCATGGAGAGGATTAAGGTTTCACCTGGTATTTCCAAGAAGAGATGAAAATGTCCATGCCATCTTTGATGCAAGAAGAAACTTGAGTGTCACAAAGAAAATCATGGAGTGAGTCTCAATAAGAATGCTGGTAAAGGAAAGAGGTATTACAAATAAAGGGTTCTTGTTTAATAGATGAGTGAAACAAAATATAGCTACCACTGAGTGGTCAAATTTACCAAGATGGCAGTTTTTTAAAGCTCGCTAAATTTTGATTTACTAATTATTTATTTTTTCTTTTCCTCAATAAGAATAAATAGGTTTGCCTATTGTCCAGTTCACACTCCTTCTTGGCCTTTTGTACAGGATTATAGGTTTATCCTTTGTTTCCTGTATAGGATTGAATTTCTGGTCCCTTCTAATGTCTACTTCACTAGTTTTCACTCCCAGTAACACCTTGTACCTTAGTGGCATTGTTGCCTTACTTGGGGTGAATTGATTAAGATAAGATTTCCACAGAGATATTTTAAAGAAAAAAACAGAGTGGCAAAAGGACAGCTTTTTTATAACATCGCTTTTATTCTCATCTTTATTGTCATATTCATGACATTTCAGCCATTGTACACTCCAGCCTTCTTCAGGTGATACACATTAAAATTTCAAACTAAACCCTTTATTTCATCCACCAAAGTAAATTGTTCTAGTTCCACATGTCATGTCCTTTCTGGATATCTTAGTTTCAGTTATTTCCCTTTGGCAACTCAACTCTCCAAGATTTTGTTTATCTCTTCTGTGGCCAGGTATTGAACTCAAACTCTTTGGGTTAAGTCACTGGATTATTTCAACCAATACTTTTAACCAATGAGCCATGTGTCCAAAGAGCATACAATGGCTGAAACATTGTGAATATGACCATAAAGATGAGGACATTAGTCCAAGTAATGTAAATGGTGTAAATACTCACCTTGACTTTTTGCCCTTTGATCTTTTAAAATTATTACTCGGCTTCCTAATAAATTGAGGACAATATATTCATTTGTATACATTCAGATAATGAAGATGCAAAATTTCAAAATAATTTTATTGAAACTACACAATAAAAAAAAGACCACATAATTTTTATCAAATTTATCATGGTCTGTTCACTTATGACATGTGTGTGGCTTTATATAGAATCAATACAAATTCTCCAAATTAAATTTAATGTTTATCAGGAGTTTTTGATTTATGAATACTTGATCTGCGGTGACCCCAATGTATAGTGGGTTCACCCTAAGAGTTACCAAAGTAAGTTTTCTAGTTGGTATTATCTTAGAAAGTTAAACTTCCTTGGTGACAAGTTTTTGTATTGTTGGAAACAGAGCCTTGTAATAACGTTTCTCATTCTTTGTCTATCACTCTTTAACCCTTCATTTCCATAGACTGATTGTATACAGATGAATTTTATCTCCAATTTATCAGGAAGTTGACTCTACAATCTCTTTTATGTTTGCCAAATCTGAAACTGCAAAATACATGTTCTTATTAACTTCATTGGATGATCTTCATTCTTGATATTTGTGTGGCTTTATTCATCATCAACAGAAATTCACTTGTTGACATTATTGCTGTACAAACCTCTAGTTTTGTAATATTATTATCTGAAGTGGCTTGGTTTTACTTTATCTTTTACTTTTTATATCTTTTAAGGAGAAAAATAATGAGGCAATTTCTGTTGCCAACTTGGAAGTGCCTGGAGAACTTGCTTATGTCCTTGCCAAAGAACAAGGTAAGTAATTTTGTTTGCATTTCAAATGAGACAAGATTACATATAAGATGGAACAAAAATGCTATACATGTTTTTGTCATGGTATCTCATTAGTGGGAGGCCAAATTAAGACTGACAGTAAAAAGATAAAGGAACGCTATTTTATTGAGTAGATCAATTCAGATACTACAGAGAATTACCACACTATAGTAATAATAAAACACAGGAAACATGGAACATTCATTGACTAAATGAACTAAATGTATCACTCTTTCTAATATTGATGGGAGTTTCCTTGCGAGCATTTTGTTCATGGTTGTGGGGAGTGTAAGCATTTTAGTTATATCATTATTTTCTCTTATACTTACATGTGCTACCTATTTTTCTGGTTGCTGCTATTGTTGGAACTGTTCAGGTGATGTGGATTTTGTTACTTATGGCCCAGTGAACAAATTAAAGGGTTCAGTTTCAAATTGAAATCACCTGAAGAAGGTTGGAGTGTAGAATGTTCAGACATTGGGAATATGGCAACAAAAATGAAGACAACAATCTAAACAATTTAAATAAGATAAATTCAGTCACTTTCTCAATGATGCAATGTGGCTTCCCTCTGTCTTTTTTTTACATGTATTTTCATTGCAACTGCTCCTTGATTCCTGACCATATGTATTTTTTTTTTTTTTTTAATCATATCACCCAAAGCAAGGCGATAACGCCACTGATGTGCAGGGGGCTACATAAGAGTAAGATTGGAAAAGAGAAAACCGGAAACCACATCCTAAACAGGGAACAAGGAATGAGCCTCTACACCTGCTCAATAGATGTGGGTGGAGTGTGAACCGGGCAATAGTTTAGTCTATCTACTCCAATTGAGAAAGAAAGAAAAAAAAAAGAGTAAAAGAATGGAAAAGAGTAAAAGATTGGAAAGAGAAAGCCGGAAACCACATCCTAAACAGGGAACAAGGGATGAGCTTCTACACCTGTTCAATAGACATGGGTGGAGTGTGAACCGGGCAATAGTTTAGTCTATCTACTCCAATTGAGAAAGAAAGAAAAAAAAAAGAGTAAAAGAATGGAAAAGAGTAAAAGATTGGAAAGAGAAAGCCGGAAACCACATCCTAAACAGGGAACAAGGGATGAGCTTCTACACCTGTTCAATAGACATGGGTGGAGTGTGAACCGGGCAATAGTTTAGTCTATCTACTCCAATTGAGAAAGAAAGAAAAAAAAAAGAGTAAAAGAATGGAAATGAGTAAAAGATTGGAAAGAGAAAGCCGGAAACCACATCCTAAACAGGGAACAAGGGATGAGCCTCTACACCTGTTCAATAGACGAGGGTGGAGTGTGAACCAGGCGATAGTTTAGTCTATATGCCATCTAGGTCTCATGCTTTTACTGTCAAAATAGTTAAATGTAGCTGCATTTTCTACTCTAACAGTTTTTTCTCACACTTCCTGTTTGTGGAACTTTCTTTTGTTCAAGTTTAACAATTTAAAAATTTTTTCCCTTGTACTTCAAATAGATATATGTAACCATTTTTCAACAATTCTTTCTCTCACTTGTGGAATGCTCTTCCGGTTTTACTTCCCATTCAAAGTTGCTCTTCAAAAATGTAAACGCAATCTCAGTCATTATTTACTGTCATCTTTCATTCCTGTTCTTTTATTGTTCTCTTCTGGTGCAGTGGATATCAACTCAGAACGACAAATCGGGGAGCCGAGTTCGAATGCCAGTTGAATTCCTTGCATTCAATTGTGCTCAATTACCCCTGGGAAAGGTATTAATCCATTTCTTCCCTCCAGTTATGGGTTAAATAATAGGACAGATTGGGTTCTGTAGCCTTGGTCGGCAACCAGTCTACCACAGAAAGTAATGGCAACCTGCTGCGGGATAATCTTCTGCCCAGTCAGTCATGCCTCTTTCGAGACATTATCGCCCAAGCGTGTACCACGTACGGCACTTAACTGACTGACTGAATATAATAATTGAAATAATGATCAAGGCTTCTACTGGTCATGAAGTGGGGGATCGGTTTTCTATTGTTATGAAGTAATAAACTGATACCCCACTAATTACTACTTAATAATATAATACGTCTCTTTTTTTCTCTAGCCATGAGTCAAATGACAGGACAGATTGGGTTCTATAGCCTTGGTCGGCAACCAGTCTACCGCAGAAAGTAATGGCAACCTACTGCAGGATAATCTTCTGCCCAGTCAGTCATGCCTCTTTTGAGACATGATCGCCCAAGTGTGTACCACGTATGCCACTTCTCTGACTGACTCCTTAATTATGTTTTCTTCTTGTATTATTATAAGTTCTATTTTAACAGTTTCTTCCCTTGCTTGTGGAACTCTCTTCTGGCTTTTTGCTTTCCACTCAACTTTGATCTTGAAAAGTTTAAATTCAATATTAGTCATTCTCTTCTGTCTTCTTAATTCCTCTTCTTTTATTGTAACCTCTCATTAATAGTGTGTTTTTTTTTCTGATATTCTCTCAGATTCAATAAGCCCTTGTGTTTCAGTGGCTTTATTGCCATAACCTATCACTCCTCATCCTTTTACCACCAAAACAGTCAAATATAACCATCTCTTCTAATCTAGAAGTTTCTTTTCTCACACTTCCCGCCTGTAGAATTCCTTTCCATATACTTGCTTCCCTGATAACTATAATCTCCAAAAGTTTAAATGCAATGTCAGTTGCCATCTTCTATCTACTTGATTTCCATCCATCTCTTATCCTTTCTTCAACATCTCCGGTACCTTGTTTTTTCTCTCACCATGACCCCTTGCACACCAGTGGCAGTTGTATCTTGTTTGGGGTGAAATGATTATAAAAAAATAAAATGAAAGTATTTTTTATCAAATAAAAATTGGTAAGGTGCAAGCTAATTTTCATTCATTTGTACTGGGTATGACAATAAACTACATCCAGAAACAAGGTCTTTGATTGGGATCTTTAGAGAAGCGTGGAGCCACCTTATAACTGCTGTTGTTCTCAGGTCCACCCTGGCCTGGAGTGGTAGCACCTGTTAGAGTCCCAGCTTTGAGCAAATAATTAACCCCCAAACTGGGGTCATTTAAGAGCAAAAGAAAAAGTTGAGTAAGAGTCTTTAGCTTGGAATAGCAACTTATCTAGGAGAAGGAAATTTCTAAAATAAAAACCTCTATGCCTACTCTTTGTAGAATAGGGTAGACTGAACTCTCTAACCTTCGTAAGTAATCTTCCTAGAAATGGTATCTCGATAAAACACTGAGTTTCGAGTCTCCTAAACTGGTTGGTGTTAGTAAGGGCATGCAGCTGTAAAAATCACTGCAATATTTCATGATGGTTCAATTATGGAGCTATCAAGAAAACCCTATCCAATCTATGCTAGCATGGAAACGGATGTTAAATGATGATGATGATAATGATGAAAATGTGGCCCAGAGAAAAATGTTTGGGAACCACTGATGTGACTACTGCATACTTATAAAATGCCTTCTATCTTGCATCAATACATATCAGTATGACTTTCTGGTGTCAAGCCACACAGCTTGAGATATTAGAAAAGCTATCTTCTAAAAATTTAATTCTAGTTTTTAAATGACATTTTTTTCACTTTTTTTATACCGATTTCTTAATTTTTCTAAAACTTATGAAGTAGAAATTGTTTTCACTTTTTTTTTTGTCCATTTGATAATTTAGACTGGCAGCCTCCTCATATGGACTTCCAGATTACTGCTGTTGCTGGGTCGGTGATGCCCTTCAACTGGAATCCAGTGCTTCCACCAGATATAGATGCACATTCATTCAGTAAATATGCTGGCGTATTCTTTAAGGTAAGCATTTATCTAATAAACAAATATAGATTGAATATATTAATATATAATATATATTAATATATATGAAATATATATATATATTTCAAATATAGATTGAATATATTAATTAATATATAATATATATTAATATATATATATATATATATAATATATATATATATATTAATATATATTAATATATAATATATTAATTAATATATTAGATTAAATATAGATTATCTAATAAACAATTAAGGACATGTATGAGTTTTTTGATCAAATATAGATTGGAATCTGACAGAATAAGATAAAGAAAAAATAATAAGCATTTATCAATCTAACAAATTTCACATTTATTAATCTGATGAAGCTTTAAAAAAAGTGAAACATGTTAGATTGATTCCTCCAAGCATATATTGCATATGCTTGGAGGAAAAAAATAGCTATCATCAAATATAAAAATCCAAATGAACTGTGTGTGTGTGTGTGTATGGGTGTGTGTGTATATATATATATTATTATTATTATTATTATTATTACGTTAGAACATGGGAGAAGTAGAAACTACTACAAAATGTACAATTTTGTAGTAGTTTATAGTTTGTACATGTTTTAACGTAATAATTAATAATAAATATTCATTGCTTTATTTTCATATTGAGCACTGCTATAAATTAATGTTTTGAACATTGCAATTATTTTCTTTGTTCTAATTCATTTGAATATATATATATATATATATATATATATATATATATATATATATATATATATAAAATCAGCAGGCAATTGGTGATGCTTCCTCACAAGTGACCCAGACAATTACACAAACATACCTGATGATGGGCTTTACCATTGATTTTGACACATGAGGATCTATCAACGTCATTGTCATTCAATTTTTATGTTTGTGTTGTGACACTTCAGTCTCACTAGTGACCTGCATAAAAGTCCACATATTTTACCACAGTGAGGATCTCAGGACATAGATACAGGAATATTTGCTGATGCTTTTTGCCAAGGTTTTTTTGTGCCTTAGCTGGTCAGTATGACTGTTTTAAAAAGTTCTGCTACCACTCTGGCATATATATATATATATATATATATATATATATATATATATATATATATAGGGTGATTAAAAATAATGCTCTATTTTAATATACTTGTAGTTCTTTATTAACTAAGATTTTTACAAGAAATGCATATGAGCGGAAAGCATTTTGCATGAGGCTTTATTCAAAATTTGATATGGGCACCAAACTTTGCTACCAGTTTCTCAAGCCACCCAGGAATTGCATCAACTGATTTCACCAAGAACGCTTGTAGTATAGAAGACATAATTTTTTGTATTTGCCCTTCAAGTTCTTCCAAAGTCTCAATTTAGCATAATAGAAAAAAGAACAAAATAGGAATTGTATCTCAATTTAAAATCTTTCACATTTATTAAAGCTTCTTCAAAGACTGAGAGAAAAATGATAAAACAAAGAGACAGTATACTGGTATGTTATGATTTGGGGCTTGATTCTTATTGGTCAGATATGTGTCTTGTATATTAAACCAATAGATGATTATTTTTTTTATATTTTATATGTATGTGTATGGAATATTTTAGATGGTAAAGTGTATGATAGTGTATGCTTATGTTTGTATAGAAATGCTTGACTGTTTAGGTGTATGTTGGACAGTAGCATTAGTTAATATATGTATATGTGCATCGTAGACTTGCTTGTTTAACAAACCTCCAAAAAAGGGACTCTTGTTTGATCACTTATACATAATATAAGTTACTTTTCAATCACCGTGTGTGTGTGTGTGTGTGTGTGCGTTATTATGCAAATGAATAAGGAACAAAGAAAATATTTACAATATTCAAAACATTAATTTAAAACAGTGCTCAATATAGAAATAGAGCAATGAATATTTATTATAAATAATACTTTAGAACATGTACACTCTACTATAAAAGTGTGCATTTTGTTTTAACATTGAAAGAACAATGTCTCATCAGGTAGTTAGTAATGATGCTAATAAACGTTATTTTTTAAAAGAAAATTTATTAAAATTCACTTTGTTTTATTGGTAAAATTTTTCGTATGAGGTAAAGAGAATAGAAAAGATTAGAAAACAAATAGAAAAATCAAAAAATGGGGAAAGAGAAGGACACAGAGGAAATAAAAAATATAGAGGAAGAAATAAAAAAACATGTGAAAAGAGCCAATGAAAGACAGCTCAAGGAGAAATAGACCCAAAATTTAGGTAGGAAGTAAAGTATAAGCATATACAAACATTGGTCACACAACGTCTGGGTTTAACAAACAGGAATAGGCGTTGCAACCGACGTTATAACAAGAAGATAAAAAAATCCTTTCAAAAATTACTGTTTTCTACAAGCAGTAGTTTATGTATAATATCTTTAATGACCAAAGAGGAACAGGCGTTGCAACTGACGTTAAAAAAAAAAAAATTACTGTTTTCTACAAGCAGTAGTTTATGTATAATATCTTTTTTTTACTGCAAGGTTGTAAAAAACACCAGGTTGGGAAACTGGCGCGGGATATCCTTCTCTCAATGAGGGTGAATGGGTCTCTATTAAGCCGTAGTAGGCAACCCATCTAGTGATGGTGTCATGATAAAAACACCCTTGGTAGCTTTGGCGAAGCATCAAGTATTCAGCTACTGACAAGATTTTGAATCTTGGCCAAGGCCGCAAAACAATGATGATGATGATTAACAAAGAGGAAAATGTGAGAAAATGCACAGAGAGGGAAAAAAGTGAGAAAAATTTAGAAAATGCATAGGGGGGGAGTGGTGGATGAGAGAGCAAAGAATTAAAAAATTTCAAACTTTGATCGGAAATAAATTATAGATAGATACATTTGTTCGTAACAGTGTATAAAACAAAATTCTTTGGCGTTTTTTTGAAAAAAATGGTGCAATCACATATACAGACATAGGAATTATTCAAAAGTGCAGATTTGAGGATATTTAAAAATACGAGACAAAGATATAAATCCATTAGTGCTATTTTGTTTTAGAGCGTTGATAAACACAGAGCCTGTCACTTCAACTGAACAGACTCATGCGATCTTAGAAATTTCGTAAGGACACCATTATGATGTTCTCACTTGTCAAGGCCGATTTGCAGTTGGGTCCTGGTTTTTACTTGTTTATATGAAGCATGGTGTGATTTTTGTGCGAGTTGTCTTATTTGAGATTTGTTGATTTTATATATATATATATATATATATATAAGGACCCTGAAGTTCTCGCTGTTTCCCAACTGTTCATATTAGTGCATGCATGTAGTTTCAGATGATAACGCATCTATAAGAAATTGCTATAAGCAAGCTTGAAATTCAGTGTATGTCATTTTGCCAAAGTGTAAGCAACTTTCTTTTCATAGCATTGAACATGTTGAATTTTGTGCAAAAAAAAGTTTATTTGTGGGGAATTTTACTGCTCTATCTTTTTCAAAAGAAATCTGCAACTGAAGCACACAGAATTCTTGTTGAAACTTACGGTAACAATGCTGTCAGAAACAACATGCAGGGATCGGTTTAGACACTTCAAAAATGATGATTTTGATGTTGAAGATAAAGAACACTCTGGTGCACAGAAAATGTTTGAAAACAAAGAATATTTTTTCATTTAAAATTTTAATTTTTTATCTCCTTATAATTTTCGTTCATTTACTTTTAATAAATTAAAAAAATAGAACCTTAACATTATAGGATTTAACTCCCATGAATATCAAGAAAACTTAATTTCAAATCTCTTAAGCAGTCAGTTTGTAATATGGACCTGATGACAGCGTAATGCATGAAACTCCAAGTCGTGCCATTGATGTAGGATAATATATATATATATATATATATTACAGAAAAGTGAAAGAACACATAGATTAAAAACCCACTGTTCAAGCATTTACTTTTATAAAGAGTGCTCGATACAGAGTAAAGCTTAATATTGTAATTTTGTTATTACAATGGTTTATAAAAGCATAATATGACTATACAAAAATTTTCATGTTTCAGAGCAAAACTGTTCCTTTTCAGGTGATATGTTAAAATTTATTCTGAAACATGAAAATTTTTGTGTAGTGATATTATGTTTTTATAAACCATTGTAATAACAAAATTACAATGTGTGTGTCTGTGTGTGTGTGTGTATGTATGTATATATATATATATATATATATATATATATATATAGCATAGTGATGATCCACATATACTGTCTTAATATGTATAGGAAAGAATATTAAAACGCTTTGAGTTTAAAAATGTATTTTTTTAACAGTATTTGTTTATTTCTACTATTATATTTTATACTTCAGAGTGCCCTTGGTCCTTCATCAGAAACAAAATCATTTGTTTCTGATGAAGGACCAAGGGCACTCTGAAGTATAAAATATAATAGTAGAAATAAACAAATACTGTTAAAAAAATACATTTTTAAACACAAAACGTTTTAATATTCTTTCCTTTATATATATATATATATATATATATATATATATATATAATAGCTCAGTTTATGCTACATTAGTTGGCCACTATTTTATTAAATAATAAATAATATTTTGATAGATACATGTATCCACATATGTATATTTACTAATTCACACACACACACACACACACATATATATATATATATATATCTATATATATATATAGCAAATGACAATGATTCAACCCTGTGTATGTGGCATGTTAGCTCTTAGCTGTAAAAGCCTGAACTTGAAACTTTTTTTAAGGAAATAGAGAGAGAGAGAGAGTAGCAAGAGGCTTGCATTTTTTTTTCTTTGGGGAAAGAGATTGTAGGGTGGAAAATTAATTACCGACTGTTTTATTTATAGTATTTTGCATAACATTTTGACCAGTACATTCTCTAGTGCTCCTCAGGTGTATCATGCCTCTTGTCTTTAAAACTTGCTATAAATATTTTTCTCACAGTTTTTCATCTTCTCGTATATCCAGCTGAAAGATTTTTTTTTAAATTTTAGCCAGCAGATTTTCCAGTCATATTCAGGTGTTGTTTTTTATCTGATCTTTTTTATTTATTTTTAAACATTGGTATTTATTATCCTCTTAAATTCATTTGGGTTGTTTTATTAAAAATTAATTTTCATGAACTATTTATTAAAAATTTCAAAATTCATTTCAGAATAATCACAAGTTGGGAACTATGAGCAAACCAATAAAAGAACCATTCCTGCAATTAATGAACATTGATAAACAACATTCTTTGTCCATTTTCAAACTGGTAAGCTATATGTTATTCTAACCTTTGTGCAAATTGAAACAAAATGAATAATGTCTGCCTAAGATATTTCACGCTTTCCCTAATTGTGTATATGTCATCTCTTGACATTGTTTTCCTCTTCCAACTGCATTTTTCTTTGTTTTGGACTTAGATAGATAGATAGACATTAACATAATGTGATAGATAGATAGATAGATAGACATGAACATAATGTGATAGATAGATAGATAGATAGACATGAACATAATGTGATAGATAGATAGATAGATAGATAGACATGAACATAATGTGATAGATAGATAGATAGATAGATAGACATGAACATAATGTGATAGATAGATAGATAGATAGACATGAACATAATGTGATAGATAGATAGATAGATAGATAGACATGAACATAATGTGATAGATAGATAGATAGATAGACATGAACATAATGATAGATAGATAGATAGATAGATAGACATGAACATAATGTGATAGATAGATAGATAGACATGAACATAATGTGATAGATAGATAGATAGACATGAACATAATGTGATAGATAGATAGATAGACATGAACATAATGTGATAGATAGATAGATAGATAGATAGATAGACATGAACATAATGTGATAGATAGATAGACATGAACATAATGTGATAGATAGATAGCAGACATAATGTGATAGATAGATAGACATGAACATAATGTGATAGATAGATAGACATGAACATAATGTGATAGATAGATAGATAGATAGACATGAACATAATGTGATAGATAGACATAGACATAATGTGATAGATGACATAATGTGATAGATAGACATGAACATAATGTGATAGATAGATAGACATGAACATAATGTGATAGATAGATAGATAGACATACGTGAACATAATGTGATAGATAGACATGAACATAATGTGATAGATAGACATGAACATAATGTGATAGATAGACATGAACATAATGTGATAGATAGACATGAATATAATGTGATAGATAGATAGATAGATAGACATGAACATAATGTGATAGATAGATAGATAGACATGAACATAAGTAGATAGATAGATAGATAGATAGACAGAACATAATGTGATAGATAGATAGATAGATAGACATGAACATAATGTGATAGATAGATAGATAGATAGATAGACATGAACATAATGTGATAGATAGATAGATAGATAGACATGAACATAATGTGATAGATAGATATGAACATATGATAGATAGACATGAACATAATGTGATAGATAGATAGACATGAACATAATGTATAGATAGACATGAACATAATGTGTAGATAGACATGAACATAATGTGATAGATAGATAGACATGAACATAATGTGATAGATAGATAGACATGAACATAATGTGATAGATAGATAGATAGACATGAACATAATGTGATAGATAGACATGAACATAATGTGATAGATAGACATGAATATAATGTGATAGATAGACATGAATATAATGTGATAGATAGATAGATAGACATGAATATAATGTGATAGATAGATAGATAGACATGAACATAATGTGATAGATAGATAGATATGAACATAATGTGATAGATAGATAGATATGAACATAATGTGATAGATAGATAGATAGATAGACATGAACATAATGTGATAGATAGATAGACATGAACATAATGTGATAGATAGATAGACATTAACATAATGTGATAGATAGATAGATAGATAGAAACAAAGATACATCCTTGTGCAAATTAATTGAAACAAAATAAATAATGTCTTCCTAGGATCTTTAACAATTTCCCTGATCACGTATACATTGTTTCTTGTTGTTTTTTTCTCTTTCGACTACATTTTCATTTGTTTTGGACTGATGGATCAAGTTTGTTTCTTTGCCTTGATGACACAACTGACAGTTGAAAGGCTGACACCAACAATATCCGTGATCTCTCTGTAAGGCTTGCCAGTCTGTTCATGTACGCTTCCTTGGAGTAATGTTTGTTGCTGACAGCGGCCATAGGACAACTAAGTGACAATCGAGACAATAGTGTCTGGGTATGATAAAAATCTGATGCAATCACAGATGACGCAATATTTTTCAAAGCCAAATCATCATATACCCCAAAAATAGATTCATATTACTGCACACCACTGCAAATGTCCTAATCTGAGAAAAAATAGAAATCAATTACACCCTGCAACTCTAGTGGGTTAAAAATTGACTATAAGGTGATAGAAAGGAAATTTAAGCAGTTGTTTCAATTAATTTGCACAAGGTGTGTTTTTTACCGAGCCACTGGAAACATCACAATAACATCCTTTGACTGATATTAAAAGTTATTACAATGCCAATGAATATATAGAAAGAATGAAAAATATTTATTTAATTATATATCAGCTTGTCACCAATTGACGCTTCGTGTAATTCATGCCTGTATTGACGAGCTTTAGACCAACTTTCAAGAAAGCACATACTTTTCTTTCAGAAGATTTCTCAAATATTCAGGCCAGTAGATGAAAATATTTATTTCTGTTTAATAAATAAATGTAGTGTCTACTCAAATAACACTGTTTAAGTAATAAAATCTGTTAAATTAACAAATAAAAATTAATCACTTCTTAATATATATATATATTAGTCATCCGCAGATAGATCTGATTCACTGTATCATAGCTCATCAATACGGTTAGTCAGCCGATTGCTTTTAACCCAGGATTGAAACCCGACCGAACTGACATCAGTTGGCGATTCTACCTCTGGGCTACAGGCGCTCGGTAGAAGAAAGCAGACTTTTTAGCATGTATATTATCATTATAAACGCTCAATAGTTGAGTGTTCTAATTCATTGCTGAATGAACGATGTGTAGATGCCAGAGTAGCTACTGTTTTTCAAAGTCTACCATTCTTCCAGAGTGCACAATCAGGGTGTGAGAGCATAAATAGTTATATATATATAATATTGTGAATTTGGGCATCACTTCCAATTTTATGCAAGTCTCATTAAAAATGACAGACAAGCTAAGTTTTTAATGTAATTTTTCTTATAATCTCATTTTTCTTCTTTTTAGAACATAAATAAAAATTTTATATTAATTTTTATATAATTTATATTCTGAAAAGAAAAAAATTACAAGATCAAATGAAAAATTATATATAAAACTTAACCATAATACCTTGTCTGTCATTTTTTATGAAACCTGCATTACGTATATACATATTATTTAAATTAAACACACCCATAAAATTAAAATTTTTCTGTCTTCCCTCTCCATACTAACCCTTTGTATAGCAAATGTAGTGCTTTCTAAATTCAAATCTAAGTCATTTTCACCATAGTTATTAAACATTGCCTGATGAGAAGATAAATCTCGAAACACAGGAATTTCCATGTCGCAATATAAATTAAATTTTAAATAAAAAACAAATTTAGTTATATTATGCTCCATGATGTCGTATTGAGCACTTTTTAAAAAAACGTAAATGCTGGAGGACTCAAGATTCTAAACCTGATATATATATATATATATATATATATATATATATATATATATATTAGTCATCCACATACAAGCCCGTTTTGCTGTATCACAGCTCATCATTGTGGCTAGACATATCCACTTGCTTCTGGCCGGGATCAAAACTCGACCGATTTGGTGTCAGTCAGTCGCTACTCCCTAAGCCATTGGCGCATGGGATCAGAGAAGGGAAATTTTAACGTCTTGTATGTAAGCAGTGTATACAGACGCCAGTCACCAAGAGAACTCAATTCATTTCTGAAGAGTCACGTATTATAGCCGAAGTGGAAACTGTTTTTAAAATTTTCTTCTCCAGAGAGCTCAATCATAATGAGAGCATAATATATTAGTCATCCACATACAAGCCCGTTTCACTTTATCACAGCTCATCAGTGTAGCTAGACATATCCACTTGCTTCTGGCCGGGATCGAAACTCGACCGATTTGGTGTCAGTCGGAGTCTCTACTCCCTAAGTCATCGGCACATGGGATCAGAGAAGGGAAATTTTAACATCTTGTATGTAAGTAGTGTATACAGATGCCAGTATGTCCAAATGAAAACAGTGACCACTTCTGCAATTTATGCATTACTTTTCAACCATGAAATGAGTTCTCTCAGCTGCTTGCATGTGTATACACTGTTTATATAGCACGTTAAAATTTCCTCCTCTCTGCGGTTTGCTGACAGCTTAGGGGTAGACTCTACAACTGATACCAAATCGATCAAGTTTTGATCCTAGCTGGAAACAGGCAGATGTCTAGACACACTGATGAGAAACATCAAAATAGGCTTGTATGTAGATGACTATATATGTATATATATATATATATATAATCATCCACATACAAGCCTGTTTTGCTATATATATATATATATATATATATATATATTATTGGAGTTTTTAATAAATACATATTTTTTTCAGAACACAAGAGCTATCATGTTTCATTGTTATCTCAGGTACCTCAACAGGCAATATAAAGGTATATCACCTGATGAGGTACCTGAGATAGCTCTTACGTAGCACAAAAAAAAGGTTTCTATTATAAACTCCAATAATAAAAATGTTACTAGAAATATTGCTCTACTATGTATCAAGCACTGTTAAAAAGTAAATGCTACAAATAGTGGAGTATTATTTCATTAGTTCTTAATACAACTAACACACACACACACATATATTTATATACATAACAGAAATAGGGGTTGTTTCCAATGAGAGAAATTGGTATACAAGAAAAAGTGCGAGAAGCCATGAACATTTTGTTTAAAGTGTAAATTTATTGCTGCTATTATTATTAATATTATTTGCTTTTTGTATTATATATTAAGTGTCCATAATGGTATTTGTGTCGCTACATGTGCTTCAAGTTTAAAGTAGACTTTCTTCAAAAAAAATAGATCAAGACGCATGCATATGAACTTTCTGACCTACTTACCACTTGACCTATCTATCTGTACACCATACTTTGGCTATCAGAAAAGCAGACTGATCTCCACATGTGAAGTCACAAGTTTATTCGCCCGAAGAGAGTCAACTTCAGGCTCAAAATGTGTGTAGCGACAAAAATGCCATTATGGACACTTAATATATACAAAAAGCAAGTAATTATTATAATAATAGCAACAATAAACAAAACATTTATAGCTTCTTGCACTTTTTGAGATATCTGTATATATATATATATATATGTGTGTGTGTTGTACACCTACCTTTATAAAGGAATGGGATGTTCCTATTCTCTTAAATATGTAGACACTATTGGTGTAGAGGAGAGTGATTATACTGAAGAGCAGTCATTGCTCTCTCTCTCTCTCTTTCTCACTGCCTACAGGCAGGAAGAACCAAGACAGGGCTTTTACCAAAGGGTAGAGCCTTATCTGAAGAAAATCAACAATAGTCCTGACCTAGTTTTTTGTAGGGTCTACAGGATATTTTTGGTTGAGCTTATACAGGAATGGTATATTCCTAATCTTTTAAATACTGGACACTATTGGGGTAGAGAAGTGTGATTACACTGACAAGCAGTCATCACTGTCTGTTTTCCTCACTGCCACCTACCAGCAGGAGGAATTCAGACAGGGCTTTGCCAAAGAGTAGAGTGCTTAGGGAAAATTAATAGTAGCCTTGACCTGAAGCTGTGCAGGGTCAATGGGATATTTTTGACCAAGCTTAAGAGACCTCATTTTAAAAATGGATTTGTGCCACTTTCTGCCTATGTGGGGAGGTAGATAAATACAGAGTGATTATACTGTCTATATATGATTATACTGTTCACTAGCAGTGTATCTACTTCACACAGGCAGCATGAGAGTCTTGTATTTGTGATATACTATGAGTTCCAACCTTCGTCTTGGAGATTACTCATGCAAATAACCTTTTAGAGTGACAACTATATATATATATATATATATATATATATATATATATATATATATAAAATTAACGAAGATTAACAAAACTGGTTATAAACAACCAACAATTTGAAATGATTTGTTTGAACATTATTTTTGATCGATACTTGTCTTTAAGTAGATATTTTGTTTATAATCAAATGGTATTATATATTTCTTTCTACTGGCCTGATTATTTACAATAAATTTTTGTTATAAAAATGTGTGTCACTCGGCAGGATTCAAACCTGCAACCCCTATCCACATAGGGAAAACCATCAGTTAATCTGGCACATCTTAGACCTCTCAACCATGAATGATGATCAGTTAAAACAAAGTCAAATTAAGCCCATAACACACTTTTTGATTCATCATAATAACCATATCTGCTCTGAAATGTATCGTAATGTCAACAAATTAAAATTGTTACTCATATTTAAGTAGATATTTTGTTCATAATTAAACAGTATTGAATATTTCTTTCTACGGGCCTGATTATTTACGATAAATTTTTGTTACGAAAATGTGTCTCATTTGGCAGGATTCAAACCTGTGACCCCTATCCACATAGGGGAAGCCACCAATTGATCTGGCACATCTTAGATCTCTCAACCACGAAGGATGATCAGTCTAAACGAAGTCAAATTAAGCCTATAATATTAATTTATAATATTAATATATTTTAATATTATATATATTATAATATTTCCTGTCAAATGTGCATATCTATTTTTCTTTTACTACATCATTTTAATACATTCCAGGTATGAATAAAAGGTCCAGATATATTTTATATTCAGTATGCATAGCAGTTGAATTAATAAAAGGAACCATTAAGAACTATTTTTGTCCATTTCCTGTTGTACAAAAACTGTCCTAGAAACTAGACTAAAAAAATAAATCAAAATTCTTATTCCATGTTATTCATAGCGTTGTAAAAATCTTTAATCATTTCACTCCCAAACAAAGCAATGAAACTGCTATGACACAAAAGGTTACTGAGTGTTAGAGAATATGAGAAAAAAAATACTATGAAGGACAGAAGACAATAAAAGAAGAATTAAGAAGACATTGCATTTATTTTTTTTTGTGTTGATGTGGTTATGCATTTACAAGTGGTTATCTTCAGATAATCTAACCAAAATTACCCCAATTTTAGCTTATTAAAAATGCATGTAAAGATAATTAGTACAAAGATATATTTTAAGTGAACTGATAAAATTTTATCTCTCTTAAGATAGACTATACAATATTTAAAAAGTTTGTAAGTTCATATCAGAAAGTTATGGTGTTAAACGCCTAAATCATTTAGCTGAAGATAGAGGGAGAAGAGTCTTTGCAAATGTGTATGTCGTATGTATCGTGTTGATAATAAATAATCCTTTCAACTCTGTGGGATTTTTAGGGGGCTGAAACAGACAAAATTATTCCATTGCCTCTTTGTTTCCTTTGCCTGGTCACCTTTTCTTTTACAATTTTCTAAGACAAAAGAATTGAATTAAGATTTGTTTATTGATTTATGATTGGTTCACAGATGTCACTCGTTTGACCTTCCCCTTTTTTCTTCACCTGTGTGTGTATGTTGTGATGCAGTGAATATTGGCTTGGAACAAGAAGTCAGAGAGCTGAGTTCAAATTCCTGTTGAATTCATTGCATTCATTTATGAGCAAATACTCTTGGGACAGGTATTAATCCATCTCTTCCCTCCAGCTATGGGTTAAAAAACAAAATAATTTAGGTTCTATAGCCTTGATTGGCAACCAGTCTACTGCAAAAAGTAATGGCAGCCTACTGCAGGAAAATCTTCTGCCCAGTCACTCATGTCTCTTTTGAGACATGATCACCCAAGTGTGTATCATGTATGACACTTAACTGACTGACCTTTAGGAGTAATTACCTTTTGGCCTGTCTTAATTTTTTTATCTTTTAGTTTTTATTTCTTTATGGTTTACCAAATAGTGTATGTTTTATTTTTCTGTCATAAAAAAGTTTTTGAAGATCAAAGTTGACTGGAAAGTGAGAAGTTTGGAAGTACAAACTGTTAGCATAGAACTTACAGTTCCATCTACACATTTCAACTGTAAAATGATGCAACTTGGCCTTCAATCTAGAACCTAAACTAATTACTGTCAATGGAGCATAGGCCATATAACTTAAGTTTTTTACAAGTTGACATGTTGACCCTACACAAACCTCTTTATCTTCTGAGTGAGGTAGACTAGTTGCCAGCCAAGGCTACAGAACCCAATCTGTCCTGTTATCTAACCCATAGCTGGAAGGAAGAGACAGATTAACACCTTTCTCAAGGGTATTTGCATGTAAATGAATGCAACAAATTCAACCAGAATTCAAACTTGGCTCTTTGATTTCTTATCCCAAGCTGATATCCACTACACCACTAAGCACATTCAATCTAGTCAATCAGTTAAGTGCCATACATGATACATGCTTTGGGTGATCATGTCTCAAAAGTGACATGATTGACTGGGCAGAAGATTATCCTATAGTAGGTTGCCATTGCTTTCTGCAGTAGACTGGTTACCAGCCAAGGCTAACCTAATCTGTCCTATTATTTAACTCATAACTGGAGGGAAGAGATGAATTAATATTCTTCCCAAGGGTATTTGTGTGTAAGTGAATGCAAGGAATACAACTGGAATTCAAACTCGGCTTCCCGATTTGTCGTTCCGAGCCGATATCCACTGCACCACAACGCACATTCTTCACCACAATGCACATTCAATCTACACATTCAATCTAGTACTGCACTTAAATTTATAGTCTATGTATCATGAAATAGTATAGATTTGGATAATAGTATAACTATAGTATAATTCTTATTTTAAAGATTATTTAAGGTTAGTTATAATGCAAGATATTTTTTTCCGAATGTTTTAACCTGAAAATTACTTTCTTTCAGATTTTGCGATTCATGTGTGACTCCAAAATGAATGACAGAAAGAGAAAAATAATTTCTGACTACATTATACAAAAGGTAAGCAACTATTTGTATACTTAATTGGGACGTTAGCATCCCTGTAGGTCAAAAAATATAAACCTACAAAGGGCGAAAGAACTCTCAAAGAGTCAACGGCCAGCTAACTAGAGGTGATGTCTCAATAAACCATCATGGAGAAGGCAACGGGATACCACTCCACTATCTACCCCCGCTCAATCATGGATAGTCACAATAAATATATGAAAGCCAACAGCGTGAAGGGGGTTACTTCCCAAGGAAGCAACTCCTCGCTCGGTAAGGACCGGCATGGGCAACAGGTGCCACCTGACCGTCATCCGGCGACTGTTAGCACCAACGGCGTAAAGGGGACATTTTACTCCAAAATTTGTCCCTCGCCCGGGAAAGAACGACATGAGCAACAGGTGTCGCTGGACCGTTATCCTGCAACTGTGCGAATCAAAGACAAACTCACTATAGGAACATGGAACGTCAGGACACTGAACTATGGACAACTAGAGAATGTCAAACAGGAGATGAACAGACTGAATATCAGCATCCTAGGAATATGTGAAACAAGATGGCCTAATAACGGAGATTTCAGTAGCGACACCCACAGGATAATATATGCAGGAGGTAAAAAACACGAAAAAGGGGTTGCTTTAAGACTAAACAAACAAGTGAAGAGATGTGTACTTGGATACTGGCAACTGTCAGAGAGAGTCCTCTTGGTTAAACTGCGGGGAAGGCCCCTCAATATAGCTATTATAGTAGTCTATGCGCCAACAACTCAAAGCTCAGAGGACGAAATAGAATCATTCTATTCAATACTGGACAGTGCTAAGGCTCAGTGCAAAAGCCAAGAAGTCAGGATAATAATGGGGGACTTAAATGCAAAGGTAGGTAAAGATAGAGAAGGAGACACGAACGGCAACTTCGGACTAGGAGAGCGCAACGAAAGAGGAGAAAAATGGATCCAATGGTGCTCAGCCAATGACCAGGTCATTACTAACACCTGGTTCCAAGAACACCCACGACGTTTATGGACATGGAGAAGCCCAGGAGGGGACACGAAGAACCAAATAGATTATATAACTATAAACAAGAGATTCAGGAACGCAGTAGTCCAATGCAAAACGTACCCAGGTACTGACTGCGGACGTGACCACGTCCCAGTCATCTGCAAACTAAAAGTGAAACTCCGAAGACTGAAAAAGAAGCCCATCATATCACCAAGACTTCAATACGACACACTAGAGGACGATCTCACCCTGCAGAAAGAATATAATAACAGCGTGAAAAAGAAATATGAAGAACAAATTGGAAAAGGATACTCAAAATGGGATTCACTAAAAGAAGCAATGGTGACCTCAGCGAACAACATAGCCCCAAAGGAAATCAGACGCAGAAGAAGAAATGAGTGGATGACCGAAGAGATCCTCCACATGATGCAAAGGAGACAAAAAATAACGCCAAGACACGGAGCAGAGTACAAAAAACTTCACAGGGAGATAAGGAACAAATGCAGACAAGCCAAAGAGGAATGGCTCAACAACAAATGTGCAGAAGTAGAGAGACTGAGCAGGAACAACAAAGCAGAAATGCATAAAGAGATAAGAGAACTGACAGGACAAAAAACCTGTTCATCAACAGGATGCATAAAATCCAAAGAAGAGACAATCATATTAGAGAAAGAGGAAATACTTCAGCGATGGGAAGAATACATAAAGGATCTCTTTTGCGACAAGAGAGAACAACTGAGAATACACAAGGAGATGGATGGACCGGAAATACTAAAATCCGAAGTGGAAGCTGCAATGGCCAAAATGAACAGAAACAAAGCACCTGGCCCAGATGGCATAGTGATAAAGCTGCTGACAGCCTTAGAAGAATATGGCATAGAAAAGATTACCGACATAATAAACGAAATTTATAGCAGCGGAATAATACCAGACGACCTATGCAAGTCGATATTTATAGCACTGCCGAAGAAACCAGGTGCAAACGAGTGTGAACTACACAGAACTATCAGCTTAATGAGTCACATTACAAAACTGATTGTCAGAATCCTGATGAATAGAGCGAGAAGCAGAATCAGGCCAGAGACAGGGCAGGAACAGTGCGGGTTCGTCAAAGACACTGGAACAAGGAACGCCATATTCATGATTAGGATGCTCTCTGAAAGGGCATTACAAATGAAGAAAGACTTGTACCTATGCTTCATTGATTACGCGAAAGCATTCGACAAAATACGACACAAAAAATTGATGGAAATGCTAGGCAACCTCGACATTTTCGGCAAAGATATAAGAATAATCAAGAATCTCTACTGGCAGCAAACGGCCTGCATACGGACAGGTAACAACCTCAGTAGATACACAAAGATAGAAAAAGGCGTAAGACAAGGATGTGTCTTTTCACCGGATTTGTTCAACCTATACAGCGAGAATATTTTGAGGACCCTAGATGACACACCAGGATTTGTTATTGGAGGCCACAACCTGAACAACATAAGATACGCGGATGATACAGTACTGATTGCGGACACGGAAAGGAAACTGCAAGATCTCATACAGAAAGTAGCAGTGGAGAGTGACAAGAAGGGACTACAAATAAACTTTAAGAAAACTGAGTGCATGGTCATCAGCAAAAGATACAACCCAAAATGCCAAATACAGGTGGGGGATAACAGAATCAAACAAGTCCAAGAATTTAAGTACCTAGGAAGTGTTCTAACAGGAGATGGAAAGTGCGACACGGACATCCGAAGGCGAATTGGCATGGCAAAGGACGCATTCCAGAAGATGAGCAAAATACTAACACACAGGAAGATCTCAATAGAAACGAAGAAAAGAGTGCTAGACTGCTACGTGATGTCAGTTCTTCAATACGGCTGTGAATGCTGGACAATATCATCGAAAATGAGGACAAAACTGGAAGCAGCCAAAATGTGGTTCTACAGAAGGATGCTACGGATATCGTGGACTGAGCATACAAGCAACGACGAAGTGTTAGAAAGAATGGCAACAAAAGAAAATTGATGCTGAGCATCAGGAAGAGACAACTGAAGTTCCTGGGACATGCAATGAGGAAGGAGAGCCTGGAGAGCCTGGAGAACCTGATACTGACTGGTCAGATAGAAGGAAGGAGAGACAGAGGAAGGCAGCGGATAACATATTTGCAGGGCCTGATCAGGTGGATGACGGAACATGGGTTGCCAGGAGCAACAGGAGCAAACATACTAAGAGCCACAAGGGATAGGGAGACGTGGAGATCCATGATCGCCTACGTCCTGAAGGGACAGGGCACATAGAAGAAGACAATTACTCAAGGGAGATAACTTTATCTTGTATTAGGTTATTTCCCTTGCCAACATATCCAATGAGTGATACCAGTTTTTTATTATTTTATTTTTATTTTTTAACTCTGCTTAGATTAATAGTATTGGTAACCGTTTCCATATAGGAGGCATTAGTCATTTGTTGATCAGTGTTTCTGTGAAAATTTATTAAAGAATTTCCTTAAAATGATTTTTTCAGGAAATTACACTTCCCTCATCCATTGTTAGATCTCTAACTTAACATGTGTTGTATATTTGAATCAATCTACAATGAAGAAAAAGACTGGAGAGGTTTTTAAATATAAAATATTTTCATTTTTAGAACTAAATTTTCCATAATGTGCATGAATGATAAAGTTCTTGTGCTAAAGTTCCTTGTTTATCATTGTTTGTTAAGATGAAAAGAAATATGATTCCTTCACGTGTATGCATGAGAAAAAAGAGGCATGAGAGAAAGTGATGAGGAAAGCACATATGTCACATTGCTTGGTGAGAAAGATGGGTGAATGAGTAAGGAAATCATTTTTAAGCCACTGTCATGCACTGTTGCCATTCCTTACTGACTTGTCTGGTTTTTAAACTTTGCTTATATACTCTTCAAAAAGCTCATAATTTTTTGTTTTTTGTTTTTTGTTTTTTTTTTGTGGGAACACAACCCATTGGTTAAAAATTGTTAAATATTTATTTTCAAAGGATTCTACTTGCATACAGACAGGAAATGAATTCAGCAGAGATACAAAAATAGAAAGAGGTATAAGACAAGGATGTGGTTTCTCACCAGATCTATTCAACCTATACAGCGAAACAATTCTGAGAGAGCTAGAATCCTTGCCAGGATTTGTCACTGGCTGCCACAATCTCAACAATAAAAGATACATGGATGACACAGTGCTAATAGTAGACATGGAAAAAAGAATGCAGGATTTCCAAAAGAAAGTAGCAAGAGAAAGCAAGAAGAAAGGACTGAGCATAGACTCCAAGAAAACTCAATGCATGGTCATCAGCAAAAAAAAGGACAACTACAGGTTGGAGAAACCAAAATAAAACTGGTAAAGAAATTTAAATACCTGAGAAGCATTCTGACAGAGGATGGAAAGTGTGATCTGAAGATGCACTGGCATGGCCAAAGATTCTTTGCAAAAGCTGATCTGAGTACTGAGAGACAAGAAGATCTCATCAGAAGCAAAGATAAGAGTGCTAGACTGCTATGTGATATATATCCTTCTATATGGCATCAAATGTTGGATGATCTCTTCAAGGATGAAGGAGTATCTCAAAGCAACAGAAATGTTGTTCTACAGTAAGATGCTGAGGATACTATGGACCAAGCATGTGAGCAATGACAATGTTTTAGAGAGTATGCAAACAAGAAGAAAACTTATACTTAATAGAAAGAGACAGCTGAGGTTTCTGGAACACATAATTAGGAAAGAGGGTTTGGAGAATTTAATACTCACATAACTGATAAAAGTGTGACACTATTTAATTACTGGTAATGAATAACAAATTTTAATTTGAATATAAAGAAAAATATACTGATAAACTTCTCATAAAAAGGATTAAACTGTATAAAAGTATTCCCAAGAATTGATACTTATGAAAACAAGTTGATGTCTGCCAGGGACAGTATCTGATTTGGGTGTTGAAAGAAGCTGTAAAGACCCTAACTGCCAGTTATGAGGTGAAAAGGTTACTCAACAAAAGATCAGGTATTCAGAATCTGAAGCCATATGAAGGAAATTTAGCTGATAAATTTGTTTTGGGCAAAAACAATTTGTGAGCGTTGAATGATATCACCCTGAGAGGTTTGCTTAACGCACTAAACTTTCAGTTCAGAAAAGAGAAAGAAAAAGTACACGAGAACCATAGTTGTTGTTTTTTGTTTTTTTTTAAAGAAAGCAATACAGAGGAGGTGGGAGAACCTGTCTGCAGCCACCAGGAAATCATGGGCACAGGCAACCCACTGAGAAAGGAGGAAGGAGTTCTGGATAGTACATTGCCTGCAACCATTACCCGAGAGAGAGAGAGATTGCCAAGTTTGGAAAATATTTCTTTTTTCAATTCCCCAACCACCTCATATTTCCACACCAGTTCTTGGTCAACACCAATAAAAGTGAATGCTCAAAACAAATTAGACACACAGAGAGAGAGAGAGAGATCAGAGATTTGGGCCGAGAGAACAGACAGAACTTTTGTCGACATGTGACTAACTGCCTAAACATAGCTCCAACATCAGCTTTGAGCCAGTCTTACAAAAAAATTACTAAAATCAGCTAAACAAACTTCTTCATATATACACCAGCCAACCCTTACCAGTTTACCTAAAGGTTATGTTTGATTTGGGGACAATTTAGATTGACAATTGTGCCTACAAAACACTACTAACAAAATAATTGTATATTATACTTGTGATAAATTGTGATACGTTTTTGTCATTCTTTTCTGAATATTTTTTTTTTATTACTGTACATTTTCACTCTGGACCAGCCTGAGGTGGGATACTGACAATGAATCTTCGCCTTTCTGCAATCAAACTAATCACAGCATAGGGGCAAAGCAGGCTTAGAGTTGAGGAGATTAATTCATCAATCGATTGTGGTATTGAACATTTTGGATGACCGGAAAGAGAAAGAAGTTTTGTGGCTTTGGCAAACCATATGTTGATAAAGGTGTTACAGAAGGAGAGAGAGACAGGGTAAAGCAGCATAAGACATATTTGATGGGCTTGAGCAAGTGGACGGCTTAGCGGGGTTTGGAAGAGATACCAAGAGGGAAAATATTAAGTGTGACAAGGGCAAGTGGAAATCTATGGCACATAAAGAAAAATTTATTAAAAGGAAGAATGTGCAAATCATCCAACTCGGAAATTATTTTTTTGTCATTAGTCTTGCTAATAGGCGTTGAGCAAGACGGAGAATGATGACTGCTTATCAGTATAATCACACTCTTTTACCCTAATAGTGTCCACATATTTAAGAGGATAGGAATATACCATTACTGTATATAGTTAGGTATACAACATGAACAAAATCTTGGCCACACATGGTGAGTAAGTCTACAATCATGAAGACAATGTCAGTCAGTGAAGGTTTCCACCAAGGAGTGAGAAAACCTGGGATCTGAATTTTTTCTAATCGACTTTCATCTCTGATACCTTATTTTTTTAATTGTTTAATTTTCCATGAACTTTTCTTGTGTTTTTGTAAACAGGGTCTTCAGAATGAACCTCTTCGGGATGAGATCTACTGCCAAATTGCCAATCAGACATGGCTCAACCAGAATAGCACCCAATGTGAACATGGCTGGCTGTTAATGGCAAATTGCTTGTCTTGTATTCCTCCCAGCCAGACTTTGAGCAAGTACCTTCTTAAGTAAGTTTACTTCTGTCATTTACTTTCCAGTTGAAATTATCAAATGTTATAAGTATGCAGAAGGCACTTATCTATTTTTTAGTGGAGATAAGTCACATGGGTCACATGATAACAACTTTGTAACATCACTCCATACAGTGACCAAAGTGGCAGTCATTTTTCAGTTCATGGACAGCAACCAAACAAGAAGGTTGCTTTCTTTTAGCCTGAGGTTAAATTTGCCTCCCCAAAAGCTTAAAAACTCATGGTGCCATTTCCCTTTTTGACATAGATGAATCAGGCCTGTTTAAATCTGGAGTCCTAAAAATGGATACTCCAGGTCAGAAGTATCTCCAAATTACATGTAACACCTTTCCTTTTGTTCATCCTTATAGTTTTCTTTGCAGTTATGTGATATATAGTTCTCCACATGGGATACTTTCATATGTGTATAGTTTTTTCTCTATCATAATATATAAAAATCTCTCTGAGAACAAAGCATTTTTCTTATTCTTTTTCTTTTCAGCCATTCTGTTGTGTCCTGTCCATGAGTTATGGTGTTATCATATCATGGATATAACAATGCCCATAATGGTAGAAACGTAAATGGGGAAAATAAATCTTTCTTCCCTAGCCTTCATTCCATTACAAAGTTTTTTCAAAAATCTGTGCTTGAAATTATTTAAGATGAAATACATTATTGGTAGTGACAATCATATCTGACAACTGTAGGCTAATTTATACTGGCAGGAAATCAAATAAAAGAACCTTCCAATACCTTTATTATTTCATCCGCAATGCTAAAGAGAGGCATACAAAATATACAATGACCTAAAAGATAATAACAATGTGTATATATAAAATTCCGTGATTTCCTTTAGTCTGTCCCACTTTCTGAAATAACCATACATTGACCAATGGAAACCATATTTTTGGAAGAAGTGCTAAATGATTTAAAATTTGATGATTAAAATAACAAATACTTATTTAATAACAATACAATATTGTTTTTTTGCATATCTTTCCTTTAAGATTTTATATATATTTCATTCTCGTAAAATATAATGCACAGTAGTAGCACTACATATATTATCACAGTAGGGCATTTTAGCGTGGTGCAATGGTTAGCAAGCTTGTCTTGCTAGAACCTATTACAACTGAGTAGTGAGTTCAATCCTTACTGGGTGCCCCATACTTTCAACCTTGTGCCACATCTAAGCTGTGCTTAGAAAATCAACTATATTATCAAAGTAGGGAGAGTAGAATTTGTAAATCTCAACAAAAATGTTAATAACATCAACAATAATAAACACTGTGAAAATTTCAACACATATCAGCTTGATGCCAAAAAATTCTAGTGACAATATTATACTAGATAAAAACAAACATACAATACTACCTACTAAATCTAAAACAATGTATCCAATCTTGACTTGTCATGGATGATGATAAACTACATCTGGCAGCAAAGCCTCCAATCAAGAAATTGAAGGTTTTGAGGAGCATGGAACTACCACTTAATTGCTGTTGTTCCCAGGTTCACCTTGACCTAGGGTGGTAGCACCTGTTTGCATCCTAGATATCGACAAACCGTGAACCTCCAAACATAAATCCAAACATTTATAGTAAAATTACAATGAATGCAATGGCAAAAAATATAAAAATACATTTTTATAGTAAAATTACCTTAAGCTTAAAACCAGTTTTTACTACGTTAATGCAAAACTATAAACTATTTTTAGTAAAAATTTATGTATAAATTTCATAAGCATTAATGCAAAACTATAAGCTATTTTTAGTAAAAATTTATGTATAAATTTCATAAGTGTTTATAGTGGGTTCCTAAACTAAAACTTGAAATATAAAGGGGTCCGTAAGTCAAAAAAGGGGTCTATAAGTCAAAAAGTTTGAAAACCTCTGGCTTAGAAGATCAAACTTCAAAAGCAATTATTTTCTGGTCCATCACATAGAAACACTTGAGATTGAGATTAAACCAATTCTTCCCTTTCTATGAGGGTCTCAATAGTATCATAAGCTTATGAAGTAAAAATGTTTAAATATTGAATATAATGTAAAAGGTTTGTAATTAAGAATAAGGATCACAAGCAGCTCACTAAATAATACTGAAAAAATGTTACTGAAAGTAAATATTTTACTTTTAGCACCAATTTGATTGTTTAATCTTTTCTGTTTGATGCAGGTATGTATCAGATGTCGGCTTTAAAGACTACAAAGAAATTTGTCAGCATAAAGCGTTGCAGTGTATGAAGATAAGACCTCAGTTGAGTCGGACTTATCCGCCATGTTTGCTTGAGTGGAAAGCTGCATTAAGGAAAGCCAACATGGCATTAAATGCAAAATTTCCTGATGGTAAGCTTTTAATTTTTATTTTTTTCCAAAATTCTCAAGAATCTGCAATATTATCTGAGCCTCTTGAAATTATTTTCCCTGGGCCTTGTTTGTGGCTGATTCTTTTTCTTTTATATGGCATGTCTCTTTAGGACATAGACAATCATGGTCCTCCACATCTTCCTGTTCTTTGTACCTCTCAATACATTTTGTCTTGTTATTTAACCCAAACCCTGCACTGCTATCCATTATCTCAAGCCTATCAAGTACATCACTCACTGTTATTCCTTGTCTCTCTTTCCTTTTTCCATGCTGTGAGTATCAGATTTTCTAAGCCCTCCTTCTTCATTATGTCCCAGAAACTTTAACTGTCTCTTCCTGATGTTAAGTATAAGTTTTCCTTTTGTTTCCATTCTCTCCAAAACATTGTGGTTACTGATGTCATTATCCTCAGCATCCTTCTGTAGAACCACATTTCTGTTGCTTTCAGTCTCTCCTTCATCCATACATGAGGACAGACATCACATAAAAGTTCAGTACTCTTTTCTTTGTTTCTAACAAAAGCTTCCTGTCTCTTGATACACTGCTTAGCTTCTGGCATGCTTCATTGGCCATGCCAATAAGCCTTCAAATCTCAGTGTCACACTTTCAGTCCTCTGTTAAAACACTTCCCATGTATTTAAATTTCTGTACCTACTTGATTTTAGTATCTCTAAACTGCAATTGGCATTTGGGGCTCCTTGTCTTACACCCCTTTCTATTTTTGTTGAATTCATTTCCTGCCTGTTTGCAGGCAGTTTGCTGCAAGTATAGAAAATTAAAAACAAAATTTTATGTACTCAAAACATTTACTAGGCAAGTACATATTATTCATTGTTTTTAACAACTGTTTCCCATCATTCTACAAGCTTGTTGATGCCATTTTCATAGAAACTTTGTGTTTTTTTTTTAAAGAAGGTTGTGAGGTAATTTTCAACTGACTGTACAAAGTCAAATCTTTTGTCTTTTAATTTCTGTAGAGATAAGAAGAAATGAAAATCCAAAGGAGCCAATTCAGAAAGATATAGCACTTGCTAGAGGGTTTCCCATTTAACTTTTTAAGCTTTGGCAAGGTCTGTTTTGCAACATGCCATCTTTAAATAACACCCAAAACCATAAAAAATAAATTAAAAGAATTTGTTGTCATCAATGTGTTGAATTAGCATTTGACAAAATCAAGTGTTGAAAACGACATCCTTCATGTCTGTTTTTCCTTAATGCTTTTCTGAAGGCGTTCTTTGAAGTGGACCTCCAATCTTTCCAGCATTGCTCTGTCGATTTGGGTGACTTCCACACAAATAACTTCCTCCAAATCATCCAGTGTATGGGGCTTATGCTCATACTCAAGTAAGTACTTTATGGTTTCCCCACAAGAAATAATCACACTTGGACAAATAAGGGAGCCAAAGGATCCAAGGAGTGTCAGCAAACCTAGAAATGAGGAGATCACTGAAAACAAAATCCCTCATGTGGTGTCTATTTTCATTGATGCATTTCTGAAGGCATTCTTGGAAGAGGACCTCTACTCTTTCTAACATTTCCCTGTTGATTTGGATCATTTCCCCATAAATAGCTTTCATCAAATCATCCAATGTACAGAGCTTATGCTCATACACATGTGCCTTGAGGTTTCCCACGCAAAATAATCACACGTAGCTAAATCAGGGGACTGAGGAGGCCAAGCAGTATCAACTAACTGTCATAAGTAAGCATGTGGCGCTCTATCATCCACAGTACCATGGCTTCAACTGAAAAGGGAAAAAAAAATGCTAAGACACCATAGACCAAATGTTACTTGTCAGATGTACACTACTGGCCATAATTATTAGGCCACACCAGCGTTTTAAAAAAATGATGTATTTCATACTATTTTTTAGTATTTATTGCCAAGTGAATAATTGTAAATGAAAATAGGTTCCTTTCGTTAATACTGCACAATAACATGTGCATCAAATGAATTTATAAATATTTAATAATTACTTATATTGCAGTTTCATCAATGAAAGAATGAAGAAAATTTAGGGTGATTTGGACAAGTTCATCTTTGCTTCCTTGCCTTGTAAAATTTTGCAAAGTAATAATAACAAAAGAACCATTCTATTTTCATTTAGAATTATCCACTTGGCAATAAATATTAAAAATAGTATGAAATATATCATTTCTTTTTAAAAAAACTGGAGTGGCCTAATAATTATGGCTAGTAGTGTATGTCCCTCTCCTTTTGGCTGAATAATATCTATTTTCAAAAAACCTACCCTGTATTTCTGTTGTTTTAAACTTATTTACTTTTTGTTTCTCTATGCAGAAGAGGAAATGATGGGGCATGTTGAATCGTGGACGAGTTGTGAACAGTTTGCTGCCCACTTGTTAAATCAAAGGTAAAAACAAAAGAGATCTTAGCAGACATGGATAAACATGTCCTTTAATAAGATGATGTGCCAAAAGAACGGCTTTTTCCATGACATGGCGATTATTTTAACTCTATTCAGTCTTCAACAATGTTTGTTTTAAAAAGCGATGATTCAAGCTGAAACAAAGACTAAACAGATAAAAGTTAATTTATACATTTTCTTTCTTCTAGATAATTGACAACAAAAATAATAAACTTTATTATATTTTTTATTTACACTTTTTATTTATTATATTATTAATTAGAACGGTTGGTAAAAAATTGGCTAATTGTCAACTGATTCAAGGAATTCCTTCCAGTTGGTTCACATATTTTAATAATTTAGTAAATGTTTATAAATCCTTCAGTATTTGTCTATACTTCTTTTGACATATGGCAGTATTTACACTATTTACATTATTCGACCTATTGTCTTCATCTTTGTTGCCATTTGTACAATGTTTCAGCCATCGTACACTTCTGGCCTTCTTCAGGTGCTAGGAATTTTTAACCATTTATTACAATCACTGGGGTATATCATTCTCATTTCAAGAGTTTGGTTCAAAATTTCTAGCACCCGAAGAAGGCTGAAGAGAACAACGACTGAAACGTTGTAAACATGGCAGCAGAGATGAGGACAATAGTCCGAATAATGTAAATAGTGTTTATAAATAATTTTCACATTTATTTCTTTATGAAGTGATAAATGATAGATATTGCATTACTCTTGTAAATAAACAGTCTGATCTTCCCTATTATTCATGAAATATTCTCTTAATGGTTGAAATGTTATCTTATCAATTTATGTTTGACTAGCAGTATAGCCCAGACACACACACACACACACACACACACACAAACATCTTGCCTTTTATATACATATATTATTGATTTTCTGCACTATTGTAAGAACTGCAACCTTGAAACTTCTGAATATCGTTTCTTATGTCTTTGTCTATGAGTGTATCAAATTTGATTAAAATCGGATCACTCCTTCTATAACCTGATTTTTCGATTATCGACTTTTGATATTTATTGGGGGTATCTCGACACAAAACCTAGCTAAGAACACTCGCAGACACTTATAGTACAACTGTGTAAGTTTTCAAGAAAATCGGTTCAGCCGTTTCAGAGTCTATAAGTAACGGACACACACAGACACATACACACACACACACAGACAAAATTTCTTTATAAATAAGTTTAGATTAGATAGAAAGAAAAAGAACTTTTCTTATTTTTAAGAATTTCTTTATGAAAAATAAATAAATCTTAAAGAAACAACATCAAGCAGAAAGAATGGCAAGTCAAAATAATGGAATATTTTTAGTTTCTAAAAACATTTTTTAAGAAAGAATACAATGCTTTCTGAAATTCTTGGAAAATAGGACAAAGCTATTTCAGCAAAAATGGGTAAATGTGCTTGCAATAAGGTTGAGTAGCAAAATGATAGTTTATTTACATCGTTTATCTATGATTTATTATGATGTCTTACAAAACATTGATTCAAACTTTATAAAATGTTAAAAATATCTAATAAATAGTGTTTAATATTTTTGCTGTAAATTCTCAAGAATGAAAAAAAATGTATAAATTCATTTTCATCATAGGCTTAGGCTTTGTTACAATTCTAATAATTTTGAAATGATAAACATTGCCAAAGTGAAAGTAGTTAAAAAAAAAAAAGCAGTGTCATGGAAAAAACATCCTTTTGCAGACATGTTTATCAATGTTTGCCAAAATCTTTCCTCTGTAAGATGCATACATGTTTCTCAACCCTTAAATATTTTCTATTAAACATTAAAATACCATATTTAGTGGAGGTAAGGTGGAGTAACGGATAGCTGCTTGGATTGAGGAATCAGAGATCTGAGTTCAAATTCAAGTCAGATTTATTACATTCATTTACATGCTAATACCCTTAGGAAGGGTATGAATTCATCTCTTCTCCTTTAAGCTATGGGTAAAATAGCAGGATAGACTTGATTCTATAGCCTTGGGTGGTAACTAGTCTAGGAGAAGGAAACCTCTGAATTCAGACCAGAATGGAGAGGGTTAGGCTCTGTCAGGCTGTTGTGTCTAAAGAAACACAACTTCTACTGCAGTTGCAGAACATGTGGTGCCTCTATGGCTTTAATGAGTCATGGGATATCTGGATTTGGGTCTGGGTTTAATGACACCAAAGGCTCATGGCCACCAATTCTTAGTGATTTTTCACAAGAAATTTGATAAAACATGATGGTGGCTGTTGTTGCTTGTTAGCAATAGGGATAACTGTTAGTGTTAGACACCATTTTCACTCTAATTTTAAATTTCTTTCCCAGAGTAAAAGATATTAGCATGCAAAAAATTAAAAATGTATGTAAATATATAAAAATGCAGTAATTTATATGTGCTTAGAAATGGTTCCTAACTTTTTCAAAGGCACTAATTGAAGATATTCATACCAGTATTTTTTTTTTTTTCAGATAAGTACAAAAGTTTGAATATAAATAATGTAAATAACAAGGATATTGATAATGTTAATATTAACTTTTTTTTTTTTAATCATATCGCCCCAAGCAAGGCAGTGCGCAGGTGGTTACATAGGAGAAAAGTTATGAGAAAGAGTGACAGGTTATAGGGGGTGTCAGGAAGTGGGTAAGAGAAGGATGAGAATACTGATGAGAGTAGAGTGGACAGAGAAAAGAGCATGAGAGAGAGGATGCAAGTTAGTGAGATAGGAGACGACTATTGACTTTACATTTAAATTCTTGGAGATTGTAGCTGTTGGGAAAGCAAGTAAACAGAAGGGAATACCACAAGTGAGAAGTGCGAGAAAAGAAGCTGCTAGAGTAGAATTTGCATTTACATTTTATTGGTTTCACAATAAAAGGGTGGGACCTAGTTGCTAATCTTGTGGCTTGAGTAAATTCATATATAGGGGGCACCAGGGAGCTAAGTTCATCGGAGCATAAGCTGTGCAAGTATTTGTAAAAGAGACACAGGGAAGCCACATTGTGTCAGTGAGAAAGTGACTGTATCTGAGCTGCCAAGTCGGGATTGATCATATTACAGATTCTCTGTTGGATTTTGTCAAGGACATCCTAGGTGGATAGCAGAGGCACCCAACCAGATATGGCAGTATTCAATGCACAGGCAAAAAAGAAATATTTGGTATTCAGTGATCAAACAGCCATTGTTTTCACTCTCTGACCTTGGGGTCAAAGTGTAGAATCTGTTCTCCTTATCTCTAATGGTAATATTAGCCATTTCCTTATAAGAAAATATTTGGCATTCATTGACTGAGCAGCCAGTGCTATTTGAGTTAAACTTTTCTTCACTCCCCTGGTCATCAGGTTGGGATCAAATTGTAGTATCTGTTCTCTTCATCTCTAATAGTAATATTAGCCGTTTTCCTATACGGAAACATTCAGCAGCCAGTGTTCTTTACTCACAGATCTTCAGGCATGGATCAAAGTGTAAAATCAGTTTTCCTTATCTGAAATGATAATGGTAGCTGTTTCAATATTTGGAAACATTCAGCATTTATTGACCAAGCCGCCAATGCTACTTGAGTTACACTTTTCTTCACTCGCTGGCCATCGGACTGGGATCAAAGTGTAATATCTGTTTTCTTTTTTTCTAATGTTAATGGTAATATTAGATGTTTTCTTATAAGGAAACATTTGACATTCAGAGACTGAGCAGTCATTGTTCTTCAGGCAGGGATCAAAGTGTAGTATCAGTTATCTTTATCTGAAATAACTATTTCCTTGTATGAAAACATTCACCATTCATTGACTGAATGGCCAGTGCCAATTTCAATTGAAATTTACAAAAATCTTTCTATTAAAACAATACATATATAATGGTTTCACTCCACCTAAGCAAGGCAATACCGCCTCTGGTACACAGGAGGCTAGATGGGAGGAGTGCAAAGAGAAAGAGGGACAGGTTACAGGGATTGTTGGAGAATGAATAAGAGACGAATGGGAATACTGGTGCAAAGAGAGTTACATGAGAGTAGAATGAAAGGGAAAAAGAACAAGATACAGGGAGTGTTAGGGAAAAGATGGGAGTCAAGGAGATAAAAGATGGCAATTTATGTTGCATTTAAAGTCTTGAAGATTGTACCTGTCAGGGAAGTAATTATATGGAAAGGAGTTCCACAGGTAGAAAGTGCGAGAAAAGAAGCTGATAGAGTAGAAGTGGCAGCTACATTTGATTATTTTTACTGTAAAAAAGTGGGACCTAGTTGCTAGTCTAGTGGCTTGAGTAAATTCATGCAGAGGGAGCACCAGGGTGCTAGGCTTGTCTGAGCAAAAGCCATGAAAATATTTGTAGAATAGACAGAGGGAAGCCACATCTCATCGGTGAGAAAGTGACTGGAGTCGAGCTGCCAGGTCGGGATCAATTACATTGCAGATTCTCCTTTGAATTTTGTCAAGAACCCCAAGATGAATAGCAGGGGTGCCCAACCAGATATGACAACAGTATTCAGTGCATAGGTAGATGGTAGATTTGTATATGTGCAAGATGGTTTCAGACGAGAAAAACTTTTTGGCTTGACACAGTGACCTGACCTTCCTAACAGTAGATTTGTTTCAATGTAGTCATTGCACTTGAGGTCAGCTGACAGTGTGAGGCCGAGGAGATAGAGTGTATTGCTTTCGGGAAGACTAGCGTGATCCATGCTGATGGGGGAGGGGTAGGAGAGAGTGTCTATGCTGGTTGAAGGAATTTATCGGGAAAATAGGTTTCTGAAGTCTTTTTAATGTTGATGAGGAGAATCAATAAATGGCATCCTGATATTTTTTTTTTAATCATATCACCCCAAGCAAGGCAGTGACACCATTGATGTACAGGAGGCTACATAAAAATAAAGAGATTAATTAGAAGAGAGTGAAGAGAAAGACGAACCAGTTAGAAAGGAGCAAGAAAAGGATGGGAATACAGGTGTGATGACAGTTGCAAAGGTGGAGAGAAAGGAAAGGATATACAGGGTGGTGAAGAGAAAACTAGAGTCAAGTGGTTAAGAGTCTTTTTTCAGAAAATCAAGCAGAATTGCTTTCTTATCGTAAGCTTTAATTTTTTTTAAATTGATTTTTATAATTCGTAGCCCAACATTATTATTACATGTTTGAGTAGATGTGTAAACATACAATGTGACCTATGTCCAAGCCTTCCACTGATCCTCTAGTAAATACCCCATACTGCTTTCTGATTCTCGATCTTGTCAGGGTGCACTGAAAGCTGGGAAAGGCCCCTCTGCAAGTTCACAAAGTAACAGATGAAAGACCCTTCTTCCTTTTCTATATGGGTTTCCATGAAATAAATAAAAAGTATAGTTTAAAAAACAGACATGTGTACTCAGTCAGGATGCGTGTTGTGCAGTGGATATCAGCTCAGAATGAGAAACTGGAGAGCCAAGTTCAAATTCCAGTTGAATTCATTGCATTCATTCATGCACAAATACCCTTGAGAAAGGTATTTATCTGTTTCTTCTCCCTCCAGCTGTGTGTCAAATAGCAGGACAGATTGGGTTCTAGAGCTTTGGTTAGCAACCAGTCTACTGCAGAAAGTAATGGCAACCTACTGCAGGAAAATCTTCTGCCCAGTCAGTCATGTCTCTTTTGAGATATGATCGCCCAAGTGTGTATCACATATGGCCTTACCTGACTGATCTGGACATAATAGTTGGAAACAATTTAAGCATCTACTGGGCATAAAATGGGAGATCGGTTTTCTATTGTCATGAAGTAATAAACTGGGGTCCCCATAGAATTAGTACAAATTAATATAATGAGAAATAAATACAGTTAAAGCTTCTGTTGGACCTAAAGTGAGGGACCTATTTTCTATTGTTAATAAATTGATTTCTCACTTATTAATATAATAATATAATTCATCTCTTCTCTCTCCAGCTATGGGTTGAATAGTGGGACAGATTGGTTTCTATAACCTTGGTTGGCAACCAGTTTACTGCAGAAAGTAATGGCAATCTATTAGGGGAAATGTTCTGCCTAGTCAGTCACATTTCTTTTGAGACATTATCATCCAAGTGTGTATCACATATGACACTTCTCTAACTGACTGACTACTCAGTTATGTGTATTGATTAAATACAATGTCGATGGTAATAGATGCAAGCAGTGTCTTACTGTGATTTTTCTTGAGAAAGGTAGTGGAATGGTTTCACAGTACCTTTACCACAAATTTGAATTCAGAGTCGTCCTTTCTTCCTCCCTTATTTCTTTCTTTCTTTCTTCTCCCATTCATCTTCTTTTTTTCTTTTTTCTTCATTTCTTTCTTTCTTCCTTCCTTCATTTCTTTCTTCTTCTCTTCTTCTTCCTTCCTTTCCTTTTTTCCTTCCTTCCTTCCTTCCTTTTTCCTTTTTCCTTCCTTTCCTTTCTTTATTCCTTCCTTCATTCCATCTTTCTTTTCTCTCTTCTTCATTCTTTTTTCTTCTTCTTTCCTTTCTGTTTTCCTTCTCTCTTTCACTAAACTAAGCAACTCTGATACATCTTTATCTTGTCTCTCATCACAATCAAAATAGAATGGTCCATTATTTATCTGAAATAATGGCAGAGTGTAATACATGAAGCTAATTTACTAACTGAAGAACAAGCATAATTCTATGACGCTTCCTCTCAGAACTCTTGCTTTCTCTTTCTTTTAGGAACATGTTTGATAATCACAGTGGCTGGACGGTCGTTCTTGAGGAAGACACCAATTATTATGAACTGATGGGCTATGATTATATCTTAGATTTGATATCTGAGATTGAGATCATACCTGGCTTCCCTGTTTGCAAGTCATACAGTTTAGTCTCCTCTAAAGATTGGAGTAGATCAGCCAGCCAAGTCGAGATGAACACGTGAGTATTGATTGAAAATATCATTCTTGCTTTCAGGAGATTTTCATATCAAAAGTAAAGAGTATTTCTCTCAGGTCTGTTGTGGAATGCTGGGAAAAATGTTGATCAGAAGGATTTTTGAATGAAGTCAGGTGTGTTTGACTTTTGACAAACAATAAGAAATAAAAGTATATTGTTTAGATTGTTTGGGCATAAACTGTTAAAATGATGGATTTAACTGGGTTTTTTTTATTTTATTATGTTTGTTGTTTATGATAGTTTAGGAAAATAATGATTCTATCAGGAATCAGGGTGTGAGAGCGTAAATAGACTTCTGGCCATAATTATTAGGCCACTCCAAGTTTTTTTTAAAGAAAAGATCTATTTCATACTATTATTTGGTATTTATTGCCAAATGAAAATAGAATGGTTCTTTTGTTATTATTACTTTGCAAAATTTTACAAGGCAAAGAAGCAAAGATGAACTCGTCTGAATCACCCTAAATTTTCTTTATTCTTTCATTGATGAAACTGCAATATAGGTAATTATTAAATATTTACAAATTCATTTGATGCACATGTTATTGTGCAATATGAACAAAAGAACCATTCTATTTTCATTTACAATTATTCACTTAGCAATAAATACTAATAAATAATATGAAATATGTCCTTTTTTTAAAACACTGGGGTAGCCTAATAATTATGCCTGGTAGTGTATGTATATATATCTATAAACGTACTGTGTATTATATATATGTAATGTATTATTTCAGCTGAATTTACTGTATGGCTCCAGAAATTACTTTATTCCACTAGAAGAAGCATCAGACCAAATAATCAGTGCATGGGCATATGGTAGATTTATAAATGGATTCTATCAAGAAAAATTATCTAGCACAACACAAATACTGAATACATATTTTTAGCATTGGCAGGGGAAATTTTGAAAAGCCAGAATCTTAATTAAATCAGGGAAATGTGAAACAAACTGAATATCCTACCATTTGTCAAGTGTTTATATTTTTGAGATGAGGTATTGTAACTATTTACACTGTTATCCTTATCTTTATTGTCATATTCATGTTTCCCTCATTGTTCCTGCTTTGTTATCCATTCACACAAATGCAATAGCAATCATGGCTCTCCACATCTTCCTGTCTTTTGTAGCTCAAGTAATATTTGACTCTTTATCGTCCCTCATTGTCCTCGCTCTGTTATTCATTCATACAGTCATGGGAGACCATGGCTCTCCACATCTTCCTGTCTTTTGTAGCTCAAGTAATATTTGACTCTTTATCGTCCCTCATTGTCCTCGCTCTGTTATTCATTCATACAGTCATGGGAGATCATGGCTCTCCACATCTTCCTGTCTTTTGTAGCTCAAGTAATATTTGACTCTTTATCGTCCCTCATTGTCCTCGCTCTGTTATTCATTCATACAGTCATGGGAGATCATGGCTCTCCACATCTTCTTGTCTCTTTTGGTTCAAGTAATATTTGATTCTTTACCATCCCTCATTGTTTTTGTTTTGTTATCCATTCATACAAATATACAGGCAACCATTGCTCTCCGCGTTTTCCTATCTCTTATAGCTCAAGTAATATTTGGCTCTTTATCATCCCTGCTTTGTTTTCCATTCACAAGATCATAGCTCTCCACACCTTCCTTGTAAAAATTCTTTTGTCTCTTCTCAGCCATCTAGTCTCAAATACTCATTAGGTATGTTGTGCCCTCTTTCCCTTCTTCTACTTCTTTCAGTACTCTGTGTGAGTATTTAATTTTCCAAACTCCCCTTCCTTATAAATTTTGCAAGAGTTTTACATGGTTTTTAACCCTCTAGGGCCATTCGTATCATATTTGATACAGTATGAAAACAAGCCTTGAAAGAAATATTTTCCTGAAAAATTTTTTAAGAGAAATATTTTATAAATTTCAAATGACAGCAGTACTGACTGCTCAGTCAATGAATACCAAATGTTTCCTTATAGGGAAATACTGTATCAAATATGATACGAATGGCCCTAGAGGGTTAATTCATTAATAAATTTGAATTTTTTTCTTTTTTCTTTTTTTTTTTTGCTCTCTTTATTATCTAGGCCCCATCATCCTGACAGAGATCGAAAAATGGTTTTTAATGAGCGTCTTCCAGAGCCGCTTCCTATAAATGCGTTAAACAAAGCAAATTCTCAGTATATCCGTAAGACTGGCAGAAACGATGACATGGTATTTTCTGCTTCAAATCCCTTGAACCAACGTCGTGTCGAAGAATTCCTTTCAGACCTCACTGACAACAGTGCCTTAAACAGTCGGTATTACAATCGCAAATTACAAAGTAATACCAACGGCGGCAACCAGGCAAATGGTTTTTCTGTCAGTGATGAAACAATGAGTGATGGTGTGGATGGCGTTGTTCTATCAAAGGAGAGTAAACTGAATGGGCGTCATGTTGATGTAATGCCAGAAATATCTGACAGTAAGCTAAATAGTCGTTATATGCAGCAGCAGAACATGAAAAAAAGGAAGCCACGTTGGGAGCACATCTGACAATTCTGAATTTTCAAAATGGGTTGACAACATTTTTAAAGAGGCTTTTGATGACAGTGAAAGCCTTACTGAAGCCAAATACATGGAAAACCGGATTAAAGGCGGTGGCAAAATTTTTGCTCAAGTAAGTTACAAATGTTTTTTTGCTCAAGTAAGTTACAAATGTCTTTTTGCTCAAGTAAGTTACAAATGTTTTTTGCTCAAGTAAGTTACAAATGTCTTTTTGCTCAAGTAAGTTACAAATGTTTTTTTGCTCAAGTAAGTTACAAATGTTTTTTTGCTCAAGTAAGTTACAAATGTCTTTTTGCTCAAGTAAGTTACAAATGTTTTTTTGCTCAAGTAAGTTACAAATGTCTTTTTGCTCAAGTAAGTTACAAATGTTTTTTTGCTCAAGTAAGTTACAAATGTCTTTTTGCTCAAGTAAGTTACAAATGTCTTTTTGCTCAAGTAAGTTACAAATGTTTTTTTGCTCAAGTAAGTTACAAATGTCTTTTTGCTCAAGTAAGTTACAAATGTCTTTTTGCTCAAGTAAGTTACAAATGTCTTTTTGCTCAAGTAAGTTACAAATGTTTTTTTGCTCAAGTAAGTTACAAATGTTTTTTTGCTCAAGTAAGTTACAAATGTCTTTTTGCTCAAGTAAGTTACAAATGTTTTTTCTTTTGTTTTTTTATTTCATTAAAATATTTTTCATTTTTTAAGCAATTTGTTTCTGTTTAAAACTAGCAGAGATGCCCAGCATTGCTTGCAAACTAATGTTGTCTAAATAAAGAGAAACATTCTGTTTAAATTTTTAGGATAAGAACTTGTCATTATTTACATTATTTACAAGCAGACTACTGTCCTCTCTTTGTTGTTGTTATGACAACCTTTCGACCATTGTACCTTCTAGCCTTCCTCAAGTGTATCTCAATCTGGGTAACCTACAGGGAATGGATTTCTAGGATGAGAAGTTATTACTTACACTATTTATATTTAGACTATTGTCTTCACCTTTGTTATTGTTATCACAATGTTTCAGTTGTTGTGCCCTCCAGGCTTCCTCAGGTCTATATCAATCTGGGTACCTACAGGAAATGAATTTCTGGGATGAGAAGTTATCATTCATTATACTATTTATATTTGAACTATTGTCCTCATATTTGTTGTTATTATCACAACATTTTGGCTGATGTGCCCTTCGACCTTCCTCGGGTCGATATCGATTTAGGTAATCTACAGAGAATGGATTTCTAGGATGAGAAGTTTTCATTAGTTGCACTATTTATATTCAAATTGTTGTCCTCAACTTTGTTGTTATCACAAGTGCTTGTTTGGGGAAGGATCCCTATTTGTTCATATCTGTGACCCTTACAGGTAGTACCAACCCTGATGTGGGAGGACCTGGGAACAACAGCAATTAAGAAGTTGTTTCATGTTCCTCAAAACCTCCAATCTCTTGATCAGAGACCTTACAGGTAGTACCACCCCTGATGAGGGTGGAACTGGGTGCAACAGCAATTAAGAGGTTGTTTCATGTTCCTCAAGACCTCCAATATCTTGATCAGAGACCTTACAGGTAGTACCACCCCTGATGAGGGTGGACCTGGGTGCAACAGCAATGAGGGTTGTTTCATGTTCCTCAAAACCTCCAATCTCTTGATCAGAGACCTTACAGGTAGTACCACCCCTGATGAGGGTGGACCTGGGTGCAACAGCAATGAGGGTTGTTTCATGTTCCTCAAAACCTCCAATCTCCTGATCAGAGGCCTTGATGTTGGATGTAGTTTACAGTCAGACCCAGAATTCTTATTGCTCAAAGGGAAGATAATCGTCTATTAGTCTCTCATGACAGAAATAGATATACCAAGGGTCGCTATCTACTCTTAGACCATGCAAATAAATCTGGAATAAACAACCAAATACATTAGAAAGGAGATTTATTTTTTCATTTCTCATTGTACCAATATTTTCACTTTTTGAGTGTTGAACACAACAATATTAACTGGTATAAAATCTCACATCAGGGTGATTTCTCTAATCAGTAACTGAGAGAAGGTTCCATTGCATGTTTTCATACACACCTCCCAGGTGTATAGGTAAATACAATGTATTTCCATTTGATTAAAGGTAACTACAAACAATGTATTTCCATTTGATTAAAGGCAATTAAAACAGATTCAATATCAATATTTTTTTCTTGTTTTCAGACACAAATCCCAATGGCACCTTTGCTACACACAACAATTCCTGCCAGCATCAACCCACCTACAATACTTCCCCCAGCAAATGTCACCAGCCCCACCATCCCAAACCCAGTTACAGGCACAGGTAATTTCGCAACTTTACTAAAATAAAATATTATTTTTCAGTGTTTTATTTTCCTTTCTTAATGCCATTACCTCAGCAATTTGAGCCCATCCCTTGGACATGAGTCTGCCATGGTTATATACTGTCACTGGATCTGGACAAACAACAAGGAACACATATATATATAAAACTAAGATTAACAAAAACTTGGTTATAAACAACCGACAATTTGAAATGATTTGTTTGAATATTATTTTTTATCGATACTCGTATTTAAGTAGATATTCTGTTTTTATTTAAACAGTATTATGTATTTATATCTACTGGCCTGATTATTTACGATAAATTTTTATTATGAAAATGTGTGTCATTCAGCAGGATTTGAACCTGCAACCCCTATCCACATAGGGAAAGCTACCATGTGATCTGGCATGTATGATATTCAGAGCAGATATGGTTATTGCAATAAATCGAAAACTGTGTTATATAGGCTTGATTAGAACCTCGTTTAGACTAATGGTCAAGAGGTCTAAGACATGCCAGATCACATGGTAGCTTTCCCTATGTGGATAGAGGTCACAGGTTCGAATCCTGCCAAATGACACACATTTTCGTAATAAAAATTTATTGTAAATAATCAGGCCAGTAGATATAATTATATAATACTGTTTAATTAAAAACAGAATATATACTTAAATATGAGTATCGATAAAAAATAATGTTCAAAGAAATCATTTCATATATATATATATATATATATATATATATAATCTTATATTTTTATTCTTTGTCAGTGATGCTTATGTGGGGCAGGACAGCAGCTGGAGAAGATTGAGGAGCTGCCAGGCGTTGTTAGTTTCTGTCTCTTCAGCTAATACTTTTAGATTTTATATAGTCTTAAAACTCCCACACATTTTTGCTTTTTTGAATTGTCACTTTGTTGACTTTATCTAGGGCCGGATGTATTTGTCAATCACACCCAGCGATTCATTGCTTTTTGTCGCTTGTTTTTTGTTGCACTTTTTTGACATCATCTATGGCCAGATATATTTGTCAACCAGTCTTGTCCTTTGCTGAACTTACCAAAGGCCAGATGTATCTGTCAATTACTTCCACCATTCAAGGTAATATATTTCAAAAGTGCAACGGATTCTTTTGACGAATAGTCCTCTTTAATATGTGACCAGTGTGGCGATTTTTTTTTTAATTTAATCTTGAAGTTGCCAGAGATTTTCTTTAGGCACTTTTCCATCACTTTCTTAACCAGTTTGAGTGCTCCTATTATCACTGGTATTGCTGCAGTCATCATCTCCGCACATTTTCTCAATTCCTATGTCTAGATCTTTATATTTGTAGAGTTTCTATAGTTTTCAGGGAGTTGTTTTTATTTTTTTTGTTGGGGACAAAAATGTTGATGAACAGATAAGTTTTTTCTTGATCACTACGTCTATATCAAGTCTGATGGCTTTAATTTCTTTATTAGTTTAGATTTTTATGCTACCAGTTTCTTCGCTGACTTCTTGCTTGGAGAAATTTCTTCCAGTTTCTTGCTTCTCAGTCAACTTTGAATTTCAGAAATTTAAATGTAATGTCAATTGTTACAAACTTGTGTAAATTAACTGAAACAAAATAATGCCTTCCTAGGATCTTTCACACTTTCCCTGATCACATATACATCATCTCTTGGTGTTGTTTTTCTTTGCATTTTCCTTGACGTTTTGACTGATGGATCAAGTTGGTTTCTTTGCCTTGATGAAACGACTGACAGTTGAAAGGCTGACACAAACAATATCCGCAACCTCTCTATAAAGCTTGCCAGTGTGTTCGTGCAGCATTACAATTTTCGTACGCTTCCTTGGAGTAATGTCCATCACAAACAATGTCCATAGGACAACTAATCGACAATTGAGACGATAGTTTTTGTGCATGATAAAAATCTGATGCAATCATGGATGACACAATATTTTTCAAGGCAAAAGAAATTTCATCATACATCCAAAAAATAGATCCACATTACTGTACACCACTGCAGATGACCTAATCTGAGGAAAAATAAAAATCTATTACACCCTGTCATTCCAGTGGATTTAAAACTGGCCATATGGTGAAAGAAAGAAAACTAAATCAGTTGTTTCAAGTAAATTGTACAAGGGTGCATATCCTGTTTGTTTAATTTCTTTTCTTTTATTGTTCTTCTTAATATATGTTTTTCTCGTATTTTCTAAAACTCAGTAACCCCTTACATCTTAGTAGCTTTATTGCCTTGCTTGGGGGTGAAATGATTTCTTTTTTGTATAATCATTTCACTCTAAGCAAGGCAGTACTACCACTGGTGTGCAGGGGGGTTACAGAAAGGAAAGAGAAAAAAGAAAAAAATGGTACAGGGGATGTCAAAGAAAGGGCAAGAGAGAGATGGGAGTCAAGGAGGTGAAAGATAACAATTGACGTTGCACTTTTGGAGATTGTAGGTATCAGGGGAGCAAGCATGAGGAAAAGAGTCCCACAGGTGGGAAGTGTGAGTAGAGAAACTGATGAAGAAGTAATGGTTACATTTGCCTATTTTGACAGTAAGAGGGTGGGATCATATTGCCAATCTAGTTGCTTGAGTAAGCCGTAAAAGTACTTGTAGAAAAGACAGGGCAAAGAAAATGAGAGAGTGACAAGTCAAGCTGCCAAATCAAGACCAATTATATTGCAGATCTTCTTTTGGATTTTTTTCAAAAACCCCAAGATAAATAGCTGGAGCACCCAACCAGATATGGCGATAGTATTCGATGCATTGATGAATGGTAGATTTATAAATGTGCAAGATGGATTCTGATGAGAAAAAAAAAAGTTTCTTATATTTTTTAAAACTCGGTAACCCTCGTTCATCTTAGTGGCTTTATTGCCTTGCATGGAAATTATTAAAAAAATTCTAATTTATTGATCTTGCTTTGGAATTCAGTAGCATCATGGCACACTGATGATATTGGCATTTTTTCATGTTCTCTGGCGATCATAAAGAGACTTACCTTATCATCTCTAGCAATCATAAAGACTCACCTCATCATCTCTAGCGATCATGAGAAGACTCACCTCATCATCTCTAGCGATCATGAGAAGACTCACCTCATCATCTCTAGCGATCATGAGAAGACTCACCTCATCATCTCTAGCGATCATGAGAAGACTCGCCTCATCATCTCTAGGCGATCATAAGGAGTGACTTGCCCCATCATCTCTAGCGATCATAAGGTGACTCGCCCCATCATCTCTAAGCGAATGGCAAGGTGACTCGCCCCATCATCTCTCGCAATCATAAAGGTGACTCGCCCCATCATCTCTAGCAATCATAAGGTGACTCGCCCCATCATCTCTAGCAATCATAAGGTGACCTCGCCCCATCATCTCTAGCAATCATAAGGTGTGACTCGCCCCATCATCTCTAGCAATCATGGAAGGTGATTTCTACCTTGCCCCATCATCTCTAGTAATCATAAGGTGACCTCGCCCCATCATCTCTTGTGCTAATCCATAAGGTGATTCCCTTCCCCATCATCTCTAGCAATCATCGGATGACTCGCCCCATCATCTCTAGCAATCATAAGGTGATTTCTCGCCCCATCATCTCTAGCAACTCATAAGGTGACTCGCCCCATCATCTCTAGCAATCATAAGGTGACTAGCCCCTTCCCATCATCTGCTATCAATCATAAGGTGACTGCCCCATCATCTCTAGCTATCATGAGAAGACTCGCCTCATTGTTATACGAGTATTACCAGTCAAGATTGATGTGGTTATTATTATTTGACTGGTTTTAAATAATTAATGACTAATGAGAAGAAAAACAGCAACTGTTGTTATCTAAATATTGTTTTAGACAAGAATACATATCTTTTCTTGTTTAAGCCAAATATTTTAAAAAGATACAAAAACTGGGGTGTTGTAGTTAGGTATGGGATTTCCCCCTCCCTATATATGACTTACCATCTCGACATGTAAGTAATATCATTTAACCATTTCAACTTCCAATGAGATGGGGGGGGAGAAAACTTACTCTCTGTTATTATCTGCCTGTTCCTATCATCTGTCCTGGTAATCTGTAAACAGGAAATCCTCAATGCTCTATTTTGTCCAAAGGTCACATATTGTCAAAAACCCATTGACAATATTTTGACTAACTAGCATTGATAAATTCACTTACTTCTTCTGAAAAAAGCAATTCTGCACTCATTGTATCTTTGAATCTGTATTTTCCACATTTTATCACTTTGGCTACTTTTCCCTATAAAAATAACTGTATTCTCCGATTTTAGAGAAATCTCTTCTCACTTTAAAATCACTTAAAATTAATACCAGCCATCTGAAAATAAGGTCACTTTGACCCTTTACCATCCCTTCTTGTTTTTCTTCATTCATATGCTTCTTCTTTTTTGTGCCAACTTCATTAAAAATAGAGATCATGAGTCTTCACAACTTCTAATCTTTTGTTATTCTAAGTAACTTTGACCCTTTACGATCCCTCCTTTTTCTTCCATCCATTCACTGAAACTGTATTGTAGTTTAAATGCTACTTTAGTTTCTTTAATTACTATAATTTTTATTATTAGTTTTTGTGTGTGTGTGTGTGTGTGTGTGTGTGTGTGTGTGTAAATTTGTAATGGTGTTTGATACCAGAATTTTTGTTTTGTTTCTTTCAGTAGTTTACTGGTGGAAAGGCATTTTAGGCAAGCAGATTTTTTGTCATAAAGCGCTCGATATCAAGATAAGAATAGAGCATTAATGAAATTAATGTAGAGAGACTTGTCACTTAGTTGAGCAGTGTTATTTCAGTCATGCCAACTTTGAAGTTTTGTAAGGGCATTATTGTAATGTTTTCATTCTGTAAGGTCATTTGATTCTTTTCTGGTAACAAATTTCTCCACATTATATATGTTTCACAAAATTTTACAAAATGCATTAACTCTGGAATATTCTTAATTCATTTGTTAAAACATTATTTTTAATGATTACTTGTACTTGAATAGATACTCTGATTTTCATAATTAAACAGTATATTTATTTATATCTACCAGCCTGAATAACTGAGAAATCTTGTTAGGAAAATATATGTCCTCCGGCAGGTTTCAAACCTGCATCTGACATGTCTTAGACCGCTTGACCATGAAAGATTTGCAGATAAATAGATATAGTGTTACATAAGAAGAAAGTGTTGATACGGGCACATGTGGTCAAACACGGATCGCCAGGCAACAAATGTACCTGTTGAATGGATTGTGCTACTGGGATCACATGACCATAAATATTAATATATAAAGCACTGACAGAAGTCTGAGGGTGTTCTAGTGTATTCTGGGTATTCTGTGTATTCAGAATTTGATATTCTGTGTGTTCTGGTGTTTCTACTGTTTTACAGCATTATTGTGTATTATTCGAAGGATTTGTTAATGCATTTGACCTTACACAAAAATACCAAAATATAACTCACAATAGTTCACTTCAGATCAACATTATGAAAACTAATGTTATAGAAGTGGTGATAAAAATAACATTCACAGTAACGTTATAAAATATAGTTAGGTAGATATATATAAATATACTGTTTAATAATAAAAAACATGAGTATCCATTAAAAATAATGTTTAAACAAATATATTTAAAAAAAATATTATATATATATATATATATATATAAAGTTAGTGAATGGTGAGGACAATCCAACAAGATCTACTTAATATAAAATATTAAGTGTTATATCTGTATAGAGAGCTCAGTGGCTGTTATCCAGAGCAATATGATATTTATAAAGGAAAACTCAACACATTTAGATTGGTTATAAATTATATAATTCATTTCTATGAGCTAAATTAGGTCATTACGTGTTTGTTTTGAAATTCAGCTCATAGAAATGTTTATAATTTATAACCAATCTAAATAATCTATTGAGTTTTTTCTTTTTTTCTTGTCCGTGTTTATAATATATATATATATATATATATATATCATTGTAGTAGTTGGAACTAACGAAATTACATTCCATTGTTCATAGAATTTAATTTTTAACAGTGTTTGATATGTAGTAGAGCAATATTTGTATTAATATTCTTATTATTGGAGTTTATAATAAAAACAGCTCGTGTAATGAAAAAAAAATTTATTATGAACTCCAATAATGAGAATTTTGCTACATATGTTTGTGGGTATGTTAAATGTGAACTTAGTTTTACTAATAACAGTTTCTCTTTTTTTCTCCCCAGCACTGACCAACCTGGACCAGGCTACTGTTCAGCTGGCTGCAGCCCAAATGGCTGCAGTTCAACAACAACAACAACAACAAGCCTTTTTGCAAGCCTACATTAACCAAATGGTAAGGACTCAGCGTTTGGTAGGTGTGCCGGTACCCACAGGTACTGGCGCCACCACTGTCACCCGGGTGACTACTAGCAGACAAACTGCCCCTTCTGTTGTCCAAACACACCGTGTCCTCAGTAGCAGCAAATCGGTTAGTAGTAAATAAATGATTTATTTCTCAGCATGCATAGTTCTCCACAGCATCCTGTCTTTTGGACACAAATTTGGAACTACTCTTGCATGTTTAGAGTGGTAAGTTAACAGTAGCTTCGTGTACTAATATCAAAGAATTGTTGAAATGGTTTTGAGGGTCACTAATTTACTAACAAGTTGTGAGGAGGAACATGAAAAAAGTGCTTTTTAGGTTTTTGTCACAAGATTTTGGGGTTTATTTGCTTTATCATTTGCTTTAGATTTTTTTAAATTTTTTTTTACAATTTAAAAACAAAATGAAATTAAAAAAATGCTTTATTTTCATTGAAAGTTGTCAGATACTCATACTCATCTTGGTTACATTAACAACATTTTAACTATTACACCCTCCAGTCTTCCTCAGGTCTCTTTAATCTTGAAATATTGAACTATGACCCCTATTAGAAGTTATGGAATTTACATGCTTAGTTGATCTTGGGTTTTTTTTTTTATTTAGCAGTAAAGAAATAACAAGTAATGGAGTATATTATGCTGGGTCTGGACAGGCAACAAGGAACACATATATATAAAAATATAATCTTATATTTTTATTCTTTGTTGGTGACACCTTGTATGGAGCAGGAAGGTAACCAGAGAGAGTCGTGTACACAAAGAGGCTGTTGGGAGACATTAGCCAGTCTCTGTCTCTTCAGCCAAAAATTCTAAACTTTATATAGTCTTAAATCTCCCCACATTTTTGCTTTTTCGAATTGTGACTTTGTTTACTTTATCTACAGCCAGATATATTTGTCAATCACTTTTATCTATGGCCAGATGTATCTGTCAACCACCCTTGTCCTTTGTTGACTTTTATCTATGGCCAGATGTATCTGTCAGCCACCCTTGTCCTTTGTTGACTTTTATCTATGGCCAGATGTATCTGTCAGCCACCCTTGTCCTTTGTTGACTTTTATCTATGGCCAGATGTATCTGTCAGCCACCCTTGTCCTTTGTTGACTTTTATCTATGGCCAGATGTATCTGTCAGCCACCCTTGTCCTTTGTTGACTTTTATCTATGGCCAGATGTATCTGTCAGCCACCCTTGTCCTTTGTTGACTTTTATCTATGGCCAGATGTATCTGTCAGCCACCCTTGTCCTTTGTTGACTTTTATCTATGGCCAGATGTATCTGTCAACCACCCTTGTCCTTTGTTGACTTTTATCTATGGCCAGATGTATCTGTCAACCACCCTTGTCCTTTGTTGACTTTTATCTATGGCCAGATGTATCTGTCAACCACCCTTGTCCTTTGTTGACTTTTATCTATGGCCAGATGTATCTGTCAGCCTTCTTTGCTGACCTTGGCCGAATGTACCTGTTAATTACTACTGCTGTCCTTTAAGGTAATATATTGTTAAAAAAATGCAAAACATTTTTTTATTTAATAGCAAAATATTCTGGCTTCATAAAATATACATTAAACCAGGTATTTTCAAGCTGTGGGTCATGAGATAAATAAAACGGGTTGTGACAAAAAAAGAAAATAAACATGAGCTGAGTACAGTATATAAACAACTCTAAACATTACACAGCACTCATAAATCATTGTTAGTTTTTCACTAAGATAAGCTCGTATTATATATACACTACCAGCCATAATTATTAGGCCACCCCAGTTTTAAAAAAATGATGTATTTCATGCTATTTTTAGTATTTATTGCCAAGTGGATGATTCTAAATGAAAATAGAATAGTTCTTTTGTTATTATTACATTGCAAAATTTTACAAGGTAGCCAGGAATCCTTTGCTTTGGTCAGCCAATAAGAAGAAGAGACTTGCTTGGGGAAGAGAGCACAAAAACTGGATACCAGAACAGTTCATTTGATGCACATATTATTGTGCAGTATTAAAAAGAACTATTCTGTTTTCATTTAGAATTATGCACTTGGCAATAAACACTAAAAAAATAGTATGAAATAGAGCATTTCTTTTAAAAAACTGGGGTGGTCCAATAATTATGGCTGGTAGTGTGTATGTATATATATATATATATATATATATATATACAAATGAATAAGGAATGAAGAAGATATTTGCAATGTTCAAAAAATTAATTTAATATAAAAATAGAGCAATGAATAATTATTATAAATTATACTTTAGAACATGTACAAACTACAATCTACTACAAAATTGTACATTTTGTTTTGACATTGAAAGAACAATGTATCATCAGGTAGTTAATAATGATGGTAATAAATGTTATTTTTTTAAATAAAATTTTTAAAAATTCTCACTTTTTTATTTTTAGAAAATTTTACATTTTCAAATTTAAATTTAATTTTTAAATTTTAATTTTTTAAGGCTAATTCTTTTTTTTTACTTCCCCAATTTATTATCTTAGCACTAACAAATTTATACCTTCATATTGTATTTTTAAATGGCCTCAGATCTGCACTTTTTGTATAATTCCTATGTTTGTGCATAAGATTTCATCATCATTTTAATAAATGCCAAAGAATTTAGTTTTATACAATGTAACAAACAAATGTATCTTTCTGCAATTCACTTCCAATCAGTGTTTGAAATTTCTATTTCTTTGCCTCTTCTGTTGTCTCCCTCACATTTTCTTCCCTCTGTGCATTTTCTCGCTTTTTCCCCAGACATCGAGTGACCGATATTCTGTATCTGTCTATATTTTACTTCCTACCTATATTTGGGGTCTATTTCTCTCTCAGCCATTTTCATTGGCTCATTCCTCTCGTTTCTTTCTTTCTTGTTTTCCTCTTTGCCTTTTATTTCCTCTCTGTCCTCTTTCTTTCCTCTTTCTTTTCTATTTTTTTTATTTCTCTTTTTGCTTTCTCATCTTTCCTACCCTCTTTAACTCATATGAAAAGTTTTCCAAAAATAAAAGAAAGTGAGTTTTTTTTAATTTTCTTTGAAAAAATAACAATTATTACCATCATTATTATCTACCTGATGAGACATTGTTCCTTCAATGTCGAAACAAAGTGTACAATTTTGAGGTAGATTGTAGTTTGTACATGTTCTGAAGTATAATATATATATATAAAGAGAGAGAGATTTTATTTGTTTGAACATTATTTTTAATGGACACTCATGTTGGAGTGGATAGCTTGTTTTTCTATAATATATATATATATATATATATATATATATATATATATATAGTGTATCGAGGCAGTAGATAATTTTCTAAACATATACTGTTAAATATAACAGACAATGAATGTCTATTATGTTTAATCATGAGCCATTCTAAACATTGTATTTTGGCTTTAATTTTAGGTGAAAATAGACAAAAATTCTCCAACATTTGGATAATTTTATCAAGTTGGTTCTAAGCTTTCAGCTCACATGAAAAGTAATGGAAGGCCTCTTTCCTTATATCTGTTTAGTTTTGTTAGAGGTGTTGGTGGGGGTTAGTTTTTGATTTCTAGACAGATTTAACCTTAAAGACTCATTAATCAATTAACACCCACCAACACCTCTAACAAAACTAAACAAATATAAGGAAAGAGGCCTTCCATTACTTTTCACACCGCCTGATGAGACATTGAAGTTTCAATGTTGAAACAAACGTACCTTTGTCGTGGATATGTATAGAAAAATTATGTACATATTCTAAAATATAATTTATAATAAATATTCACAGCTCTATATATTATATATCGAGCACTGTTTTAAATTAATGTTTTGGACATTGTAAGAATTCTTTCTTCCTTCTGTATTCACTCGGATATATATATATATATATATATATATATATATACACTAGCACACACACTTTTGTGCAAATTAATTGAAACAACTGATTTAGTTTCCTTTCTTTCACCATATGGCCAGTTTTAGATCCAATGAAATGATAGGGTGTAATAGAATTTTATTTTTCCTCAGATTAGGTCATCTGCAGTGGTGTACAGTAATATGAATCTATTTTCGGGGTGTATGATGAAATTTGTTTGACTTTGAAAAATATTGTGTCATCTGTTATTGTATCAGATTTTTATAATACTCAGAAACTATTGTCTCAACTGTCAATCAGTTGTCCTATGGACATTGTTTGTGATGGACATTACTCCAAGGAAGCGTATGAAAACTGTAATGCTGCACGAACACACTAGCAAGCCTTATAGAGAGGTTGCGGATATTGTTTGTGTCAGCCTCTGTCAGTCGTTTCATCAAGGCAAAGAAACCAACTTGATCCATCAGTCAAAACGTCAAGGAAAATGTGATCAAAAGAGAAAAAACACACCAAGAGATGGTGTATATGCGATCAGGAAGAGTGTGAAAGCTCCTAGGAAGGCATTATTTTGTTTCAGGTAATTTTCACAATATTGTAACAATTGACATTGAGAAATGCCAAGAGATGACGTAAACGCAATCAGGGATAGTGTGAAAGATCATAGAAAGAGATTATTCATTTTGTTTCCATTTATTTGCACAAGGGTATCTCTATCTATCTCAGTACAAAACATAAAGAAAAATGTTGTGGGAAGAGAAAAACAGTGCCAAGAGACAGTTTATGCGTAATTTTGGAAAATGTGAAAGATCTAGGAAGACATTATTCATTTTATTTCAGTTAATTTGCACAAAGGTGTATATATATATAGATATATATATATATATATATATATATATATATATATATTAACTCAAAATCGTAAAACCTTAGGTCCTCTTTACCTGGAATTATATATATATATATATATATAAAGATTGTGTGTATTTTGGCAGCATTTTTTCATTAATGCAGGTTTCATTGAATAATATAGACAAGTTTTGTCTATTAATTTTGTGTAGGATCCGTTCATACCGTCTGATATACTTGATGGTGATGTCGTTAAAAGACAACAAAAAATCACAGTATTTGTTGAATTTTTTGTTTATCAGGTTCTAAGCTGCCTGCCCATATAAGCCATTATCAAAGAGTAAATAATAACACACAGTAAACATAGAACATTTAAGCTATTAACAATAAAGATAATTGAATTGAAAATATAAGTCCATCCCTACCGTGGCGGATGGCCGAAGACAGTGACAAAATAGTGGTGTTGTGGTCCCTGGTCTGATTACAGACATTTGAGTACGTTGTTGGAAATATCGAAATTGATTGTATTCAAACCAGGTTTAAACTGTTTAATGTAGAGTGCTTCGAGGATTTTTAGTTTCTGCTTATTATTTTCTTGTTTGAGTATGTACGTGTTATCAACAAGCGTTTGTCTCAGAAGTGTGCGTTGATAACCGTGTTGTTCTAAATGACGGAATATATTTGAATTTTTATTTAAGTGCAACGTCAGACGCCGTGAGAGCGAATTTGTGGTGTGGCCGATGTAGATATTATTAAGGTTGTTAGAGATACATTCTCTAAATGGACATATAAATTTATATACTACATTGGTCTTCTGCAAATCACTAACGGTGGGGGAAGAGTCGTTGCGGACAAATGAATTAGATGTAGTGGATTTAGTGTAATATATAATGAACTTAATTCTTTTGTTAGAGTCTGTCGGAGAAATATTAGTATTTATGAGTTTTTTTAGGATGTTTTCATCTAGTTGGTAGTTGGAGTGCATCTGGCTACGGTATAAGAGAGTGATATGTTTAGGATTGGTTGGGTTAGTATCATGTGTTGTTTTTTCCATGTTAAGCTTTTTAAGAAAGTAATGTATTTGTTCATCAACTATGTAGTTGGGAAAATTATTATTGATGAGTGTCTGTTTTATGTTTTTTAGTTCACTGTAGAAGATCTGATTTGTAGATGAATTGACTTTTGCACGGTATAATAGATTTTTTATGATGGCTATTTTGTAATAGTGGGGGCATTCACTAATATAATTGAGTGTGGAGGGATTTTTATTAGTAGGTTTTTGATACGGTGAGATAGTAAATTTATTGTTGTCAGTGTTAATTAATATATCAAGAAAAGGAATTTTGTTATCTTTGCTAAGTTCATAAGTAAATTTTAAAACTGAGTTATTTTGAAACTGTTTTTGAAGTTGTAAGATTTCATTAGTGTTTTTAATTGATAGTAGGATATCATCAACATATCTTAGATATATTGATGGTTTTGTAAATTTTGCAAAGGTAGTATTTTCAAGGTTAGACATGTAGAAATTACTAAAAATCGGACCAAGCACTGAACCCATGGAGACTCCGTCACGTTGTATATATATAGTGTTGTTTGGATCAACAAAAGGCACTTCAGTAGTACAAGCTAGTAGAATTTTTCTTAGGATGTTGGGATTAATTTTGAGTGGGGGTAATGAAGGATTACTGTAAACATTTCTTATAATTATATCAATAGTTTCACTGACGGGTACATTAGTAAAAAGGTTTTCCACATCAAGTGAAGCTATGATTTCATTATTAGGATTTTCACTCTTGAGGATTTGGATTGCCTCTAAGGTTGACTTTATGCTGTATTTACTCGGAAGGTAGGGTGTGATAAGCTGGTTAATATGTTTAGTTAACTGGTATACAGGAGTAGGAATTTGGGATATGATAGGGCGGAGAGGATAGTTAGGTTTATGAGTTTTTATGGTTCCGTATATGTAACCAGGTTTATAGTCACCAATAATTTTAGGGAGTTTTAAGGAATTCTGATCAGCGTTGTTGGCACTAATGAGTTTATTAATTTTAGATTTTAGTTGGTGTGTCGGGTTTTTGTTAATTTTTTTAAATTTTGTGTGGTCATGGAGTATGTGGTTGAGTTTTGTGTTGTAATCTGATTTGTTAAGTACAACAAAGATGTTAGCCTTGTCAGCTTTTTTTACAATTATGTGAAGGTGGTTGCGTAGTTCGTGCGCAGCACTTTTTAGTTGTTTCGATAGAATTTTTGAGGAGCTTCTGCTTTTATCATGGCGATCTTTGATTGCCTCAGCCTTAAGTAGATCTTTCAGTTCGGGTTTAACGGTTATAAGTTTTTCATCTTGTAATTTAGTGATGCTTTGATAGAGCGTTTCTATTTCAATTTTTTTAGTAAGCTGGTTATACTTACGGTATATATGGCAGTTAGGTCCAAGGTTGAGTAATTCTTCTTGGTGCTTAGTTAGTTGGTGGTTGGAAAGATTTATGAATTTATCGAATTTTTTGGGAAGAGTGATCGTGCCATTGTATAGTGAATTAAGTTTTTTGACAATTTTAGCACGGTGTTCAACTTCAGATTTTGCAGTGATTTTGGATAGTCTGAGTATTATTTCTTCTAGTTGGTTTGAGGTAGTTATATCTTTCAGTTTGTTGTAGAGGTCATGTTTGTTCTTGTATAATGTGTCAAGATTTTCTTTCGCTATTTCAATTTGCCTTTTCACAAGGCTCCATTTATATTTCAAGGTGGTGATGGTGTGTTGGGCTGCTGGATCATGTAATTTAAATTGTGTGTATTTTGGCAGCATTTTTTCATTAATGCAGGTTTCATTGAATAATATAGACAAGTTTTGTCTATTAATTTTGTGTAGGATCCGTTCATACCGTCTGATATACTTGATGGTGATGTCGTTAAAAGACAACAAAAAATCACAGTATTTGTTGAATTTTTTATCAGGTCTAAGCTTTCGGCTCACATAAGCCATTATCAAAGAGTAAATAATAACACACAGTAAACATAGAACATTTAAGCTATTAACAATAAAGATAATTGAATTGAAAATATAAGTCCATCCCTACCGTGGCGGATGGCCGAAGACAGTGACAAAATAGTGGTGTTGTGGTCCCTGGTCTGATTACAGACATTTGAGTACGTTGTTGGAAATATCGAAATTGATTGTATTCAAACCAGGTTTAAACTGTTTAATGTAGAGTGCTTCGAGGATTTTTAGTTTCTGCTTATTATTTTCTTGTTTGAGTATGTACGTGTTATCAACAAGCGTTTGTCTCAGAAGTGTGCGTTGATAACCGTGTTGTTCTAAATGACGGAATATATTTGAATTTTTATTTAAGTGCAACGTCAGACGCCGTGAGAGCGAATTTGTGGTGTGGCCGATGTAGATATTATTAAGGTTGTTAGAGATACATTCTCTAAATGGACATATGAATTTATATACTACATTGGTCTTCTGCAAATCACTAACGGTGGGGGAAGAGTCGTTGCGGACAAATGAATTAGATGTAGTGGATTTAGTGTAATATATAATGAACTTAATTCTTTTGTTAGAGTCTGTCGGAGAAATATTAGTATTTATGAGTTTTTTTAGGATGTTTTCATCTAGTTGGTAGTTGGAGTGCATCTGGCTACGGTATAAGAGAGTGATATGTTTAGGATTGGTTGGGTTAGTATCATGTGTTGTTTTTTCCATGTTAAGCTTTTTAAGAAAGTAATGTATTTGTTCATCAACTATGTAGTTGGGAAAATTATTATTGATGAGTGTCTGTTTTATGTTTTTTAGTTCACTGTAGAAGATCTGATTTGTAGATGAATTGACTTTTGCACGGTATAATAGATTTTTTATGATGGCTATTTTGTAATAGTGGGGGCATTCACTAATATAATTGAGTGTGGAGGGATTTTTATTAGTAGGTTTTTGATACGGTGAGATAGTAAATTTATTGTTGTCAGTGTTAATTAATATATCAAGAAAAGGAATTTTGTTATCTTTGCTAAGTTCATAAGTAAATTTTAAAACTGAGTTATTTTGAAACTGTTTTTGAAGTTGTAAGATTTCATTAGTGTTTTTAATTGATAGTAGGATATCATCAACATATCTTAGATATATTGATGGTTTTGTAAATTTTGCAAAGGTAGTATTTTCAAGGTTAGACATGTAGAAATTACTAAAAATCGGACCAAGCACTGAACCCATGGAGACTCCGTCACGTTGTATATATATAGTGTTGTTTGGATCAACAAAAGGCACTTCAGTAGTACAAGCTAGTAGAATTTTTCTTAGGATGTTGGGATTAATTTTGAGTGGGGGTAATGAAGGATTACTGTAAACATTTCTTATAATTATATCAATAGTTTCACTGACGGGTACATTAGTAAAAAGGTTTTCCACATCAAGTGAAGCTATGATTTCATTATTAGGATTTTCACTCTTGAGGATTTGGATTGCCTCTAAGGTTGACTTTATGCTGTATTTACTCGGAAGGTAGGGTGTGATAAGCTGGTTAATATGTTTAGTTAACTGGTATACAGGAGTAGGAATTTGGGATATGATAGGGCGGAGAGGATAGTTAGGTTTATGAGTTTTTATGGTTCCGTATATGTAACCAGGTTTATAGTCACCAATAATTTTAGGGAGTTTTAAGGAATTCTGATCAGCGTTGTTGGCACTAATGAGTTTATTAATTTTAGATTTTAGTTGGTGTGTCGGGTTTTTGTTAATTTTTTTAAATTTTGTGTGGTCATGGAGTATGTGGTTGAGTTTTGTGTTGTAATCTGATTTGTTAAGTACAACAAAGATGTTAGCCTTGTCAGCTTTTTTTACAATTATGTGAAGGTGGTTGCGTAGTTCGTGCGCAGCACTTTTTAGTTGTTTCGATAGAATTTTTGAGGAGCTTCTGCTTTTATCATGGCGATCTTTGATTGCCTCAGCCTTAAGTAGATCTTTCAGTTCGGGTTTAACGGTTATAAGTTTTTCATCTTGTAATTTAGTGATGCTTTGATAGAGCGTTTCTATTTCAATTTTTTTAGTAAGCTGGTTATACTTACGGTATATATGGCAGTTAGGTCCAAGGTTGAGATGGATTAATACCTTTCCCAATTTCAAAATTCAAAAATGTTGAATGAACATTTCAACATGAAATCCCTAAGAGAGATTTCACATCTTCTCAGCAACAGTCCATATTCCAAAATGAGAATAAAAAAAAAATTAAAAGAGAAATAAAAAATAAAAAATGACGGTTAAGATTTGAGAAATTTACGTCACAAAAAATTTTTTTTTGTGTAAATCAGTCTATTTTTGGTTTTTACTTTTAGATAGAGTTGTAAGTGAAGAGATAGAAAATTTGGCATGTTTAGCTTTACAAAGGAAAAGGGTTAAGGAAGGGAAGTCTTTAAATTGAGAAATTGGGTTAAACAAAACAGCACAAAAAGGGAAGGGGCGAGATAGAAGAAAAATAGAGAAAAGTAGAGAAAAGTTAAGAAGGGGAAAAGAAAAGAAAGGAAAAAAGAAAAAATTCTAAATTAGAAACGCTCAATACGTGTCAAACAAATTTAACTTTAAATGTTTAAAAGGGTGAAAGTATTAGAAAAAAGAGACTTATTAGAAAAAGTATATTTAGGGAAAAAAGTAGATATAAGATTTAAATAAAGTTAATTAAGTTAATCTAATTAAAGATATTTTTAGGTATAGATAAACTAAATAAAATAAAAATCGATAAATATTAATGAAAACTATAAATTTTTAAAATTAATTTAAATTTTTTTTTTTATAGCAGTAAAAAATCTAGGATAGGATTGGTAAATAATCTGAGAAGATCCTAGTTTAAATATTTAAACTGATCTAACAGAAAGCTCAATGTAAAGAAGCTTTGGTTGACTGGGGTTGAAAATGTATGTCTTAGAATCACATGTTGAAATAGCTATCCCCCTTAAATGTTATCTGAATTTACAGATATATATATTATTTATTTATTTATATAGTCTGTTCTCATTGAGTTTATGTATCTTTTGGGGGTTAAGAACAAATAGGAATTTTCAAAACTGATTAAAAAGACTATTACTATTGCCTTTTAGGATGTGCGTTGTGGTACAGTGGATATCGGCTCGGAACGAGAAACCAGGGAACCGAGTTCAAATTCCAGCTGAATCCATTGTATTCACTTACGCGCAAATACCCTTGGGAAAGGTATTAATCCATCTCTTCCTTCCAGTTATGGGTTAAATAGCAGGACAGATTGGGTTCTATAGCCTTGGTCGGCAACCAGGCTACCGCAGAAAGCAATGGCAACCTATTGCGGGATAATCTTCTGCCCAGTCAGTCATGTCTCTTTCGAGACATGATCGCCCAAGCGTGTATCACATATGGCACCTAAACTGACTGACTATTGTCTTTTACTACAACTTATTTGAGTCATGATCATTCATCATCATCATCACTGTTTAATATTTGTTTGTATGCTAGCATGGGTTGGACAGGGGTTTTCTTGAGCGCTCTTTTCCAGGCCACCAAATGTTGTGTAAGGTCTGGTTGCAACCTCATCTTCCTCAAAGCCATCTTTGGTAAGCTGGATTCATGTTTGTATGATCCACTTGTCATGCATAATTGAACCATCATGAAATATTGGAGAGAGTTTTACAGCTGTATGCTCTTACTAACATCAACCAGTTTAGGAGAATGGAAACTCAGTGTTTTTATCAAGATACCATCTCTAGGAAGATTACTTACCAAAGTTGTTGTCATGGTGCCCTATCTACATTGGAATGAACCCTTCCTCCTTCATAAATACTAACCTACGAGACTTCCTAGAGGAGGCAGTGAAGATGCAGTGTAACTTGACAGTTTGGGAGAACACTTTTTTTTTTTTTTTTTTTTTATAAGCATTTCACCCCGAGCAAGGCATGTCACTGCCACTACTGTGCAGGGGGCTACGTAGAGTGGAGAAAGGCTGGTTAAATATAGGAAATAACAGAGGGTGGGTGATAGGCGGGTGAGGATACCGAGAATGAGGGTTGGGTAGATGAGTGTTGTGAGAATAGTTGGGAGTTAGTGTGATAGGAGGTGTCTATTGACCCTACATTTAAACACCTGGAGATTGTAACTGTCGGGAAAGCAGACTTGTGGAAGGGAGTTCCACAGGCGGGAAGCGCGAGAAAAGAAGCTGTTGGAGTAGAATTTACGGTTACATCTTATTTGTTTAACTGTAAGAGGGTGGGACCTAGTTGCTAATCTAGTATCTCGTGTAAATTCGTGCTTGGGCGGCACCAGTGATCTAAGCTCATCGGAGCAGAAGCCATGAAAGTACTTGTAGAAGAGGCACAGGGAAGCTACATCACGCCGGTGTGAGAGCGGCTGCAGCCGGTCTGCCAAGTCAGTATCAACCACGTTACAGATCCTCCTTTGTATTTTGTCAAGAAGCCCAAGGAGAGCAGCAGGGGCACCCGACCAGATATGGCAGCAATATTCAATACACGGGCGGATGGTAGATTTGTATATGTGCAGAATAGTTTCAGGTGGGAAAAATTTCCGGGCCCTGCACAGAGAGCCGACTTTCATAGCAGCAGATTTGGCAATGGATTCAATATAGTCATTCCATTTGAGGTCCGCCGAGAGTGTAAGGCCAAGGAGGCGTAGTATTTTACTCTCTGGGAGGCTAGCCTGTCCCATGCTAATGGGAGGTAGATGCGATTGTCTATGGTGGTTAGTTGATAACAGCTTTGTTTTGGAGGCATTGAAATTTACCAACCATTTCCTACCCCAGGTCACTACGGATTGGAGGTCCCTTTCCAGTGCGGCAGCGAGGTTCACTTTGTCGTCCAGACCTGGTTTCTGATCGATGCGGGAGTAGATTGTTGTGTCGTCGGCATACATGCCAACTTGGGATCTAATGGTGTCGGGGAGATCATTAATGTAGATCAGAAATAGCGTGGGACCTAGGATAGAACCTTGAGGGACGCCCGCGTTCGTCTGGTAGTTTTGGGAGGCATGCCCATTTAATACCACCTTTAATGTGCGGTTAGAGAGGAAGGACTGGATGAGGTCAAACAGATGTCCAGTTATCCCATAGCTTCGCAGTTTGCACAAGAGGCCAGCATGCCAGACCCTGTCGAATGCTTTGGAGATATCCAAGGCAACGGTTCGGGCTTCACCATTCTTGTCGAGTGCCTGGTATATGTACTCGGTAATGGTCGTTAGCATATCAGCAGTAGACCTGGTGAAGCGAAACCCATACTGTTCGTCAGAGAGAAGCCCGTTGGTCATAAGGTGCTGAATCACCTCGGCGTTGATAATGGCTTCGAAAACTTTGCCAAAGATTGGAAGGAGACTAATAGGACGGTAATTGGCGGGGTCTGAGAGTTCGCCAGAATTCTTAAATATAGGTACTACGCAGGAGGACTTCCAACAGGCAGGAAAGCAGGAAGCAGATAGGCAGAGGTTATAGAGTTTAGAGAGGACAGAGGAGAGTTCTGGGGCACATTTCTTCAGTACTATGACTGGGATTCCGTCACCGCCGCTCGCTTTGTGTGGGTCAAGTTGCGCAATTATCTTGGCGACCAGCGAGGGCGAGATGAGGACGTTATTTAGTTGAGCCTTAGTTCTGGGTGGGAAGTCTGGTGTAGGTATTCCTAACGAGTCCAGTGTCGAATTGGTTGAGAATTTACGGGCAAAGCATTCAGCCTTGTCGGCTGGGGAGGTGAGAACTTCAAATTCATTGATTAGTGGGGGTATTGAAGTCTTGTTCCTGCTGAGCACGCTTTTGCAGAGACGCCAGTAATCTTTGGAGCCAAACTTAGAGGATGCTATGCGTTGCCTAATTCTGGTAGCAAACGCCCTCTTGGCTTCGTTCAGTACTTTTTTACACTTGTTCCGTGCTGAGGTGAAAAGGCGCCTGTTTTGGTTCGACGAGCAGCTTCGATATAGCAGGAAGAAATGGTTCCGGTGGGCAATAGCGGCCGAGCAAGCGGGTGAGAACCAGGGGGACGAATTAGGTTTTAGTTGGAATTTTCTGGCAGGGATAAAAGCATCGATGCCAGCCTTAACCCAAGAGGAGACTTCGGAGGCACAGTCTTCGACAGGAAGATCAAAGACGTTGTTCCAGGGGGCGTCGCAGAGGAAGTCCCTGAACGAGTCCCAGTCGGCTCTTTGGTAGCAGTATGATATTCTGCTGGTCTGGTTTTCTTGGGAAGAGTTAGTGCGGATTGATATGTTTATGGAGACTACGGCGTGGTCAGAGTTTCCAAGGGGGCAGAGTTTTCTGGTAGTGCAGGAGTCTGGGATGGAGGTAAAACAAAGGTCGAGTAAAGAGTCCCTTCCGTTAGGGTTTTTAGAGAAACGCGTGGGGAAGTCCACCACTTGCGTTAGAGCTTGGGCTATTGAAAAGTGCATGGTGTGGATCCCAGCAAGGTCGGTGGCTGAGTTTTCAAGCCACTTGGTGTGGTGGGCGTTAAAATCGCCAAACACAAATATATGGGCAGATGGGTGAGAAGAAATGGCCCTGTCGATGTTATTAGAGATGCAATCAAGTAACGTACAGTCAGAGGAGGAGGGGGAGCAGTAGAGGAAGAAGAGATAGCTAACCGAGCTTAGAAGTGAGAGACGGAAGCACATGAAGGAATGATCAAGGGATTCAAGAGATGTGACCCTGGCTAGGGGGAGTTGTTCGCTGACATATACACCAAGCCCATGCATATGGACATTGGAGTCCTTCCTGAAGAGAGGAAGGTAACCAGGAACGAACAGCTCTGAAGAGGGGATAGAAGGGTCAAGGTTAGTCTCACATATAGCTAAGATATCGGGTGAGTGAGTTAGAAGGAAAGACTCTACACTATTAAAGTTACTGCGAATACCTCGTATATTTGTGAAGGTAACGCAGATAGGTTTGGGCGATTTACGACTAGCTGGTTTAGGCTTGCTATTTTGTTTGTTAAATTTCATGTTGGTTGTAGTTGTGGATAGAGAGAGGTCTAGAGTAGGGTCAGATGGTCGTTAATTGCAGCAGGTGAAGGATGGAGAATGGTGCCGCCTGCAGCATAATGTGGCCTCGGGGTTGCCCATCGGAAATTCATGCAGGGACGCCCGTCCATGCGCGAAATGGCACTACAGGAACCCCGATATTATTCAACTGTTGATCAGAGCAGCCTCTCGAGACGCTACACAAGAGTTCGGGCTCCTAACTACCAGTCGGAAGCAGCAACCAGGAAACTGCCAACCCGGTACCCTCAGAATGAAGAGACTTTGCCACCATACTCACCAACTGCAAAAAGCTTCCAGCCGAACCGACATAAAGACCGAAAAAGAGAGATGAACCGGGAACCCCTTCCTAAACAAGAAACAAGGCGATCACCTCTACTCCTGTCCAAAAGAAGGGGGTGGAGTGTGAGACCGGGCGATAGAAGGTACTATCTACTCCAATTAAAAAAAAGAATAAATGTGTGATTGAAGATAATTAAGTTTTAACTTAGTATAAGTCAAACCTAAATTTGATAATTAACAACAATTTACACAAAAATTAGGCAGAAAAGATAAGAACCGAAATAAAATAAAAAATACAAATCAAAATACAAATCAAAATAAATAAATAATTCAAAAAATAAGATCACACTGGCTAAACTCACCAAGTTGCAGGCTGGCTGACAGAAAAAAGTTAAGAAAATTTCAAAAATTATCTCCATTTTGTTTCTTCTATACAGTTCTGGAGAGTTCTGGAGAGATTAAGTTACCTTAAGTAAGCAGTAACAGACAGTAGTGTGATGGAGGGGGGGTCACCTCCAAGCCATGTGTCCAGTTAGCAAGGGAATGACAGAGAACAATAAAATAAAAAAAAAAAAACAAACATGGCCGGTCTTAGAATTCCTACATATAACCAAAGCCCTAATATACCAAACCTAAATTTGATAATTAACAACTGCTGACTAATAACACTTATTTTGTGTATATGTTCTGTTATTACAATAACCTACCTTCTTTATTTCATGTCTTTTTTCCTGGCCCTAACAGGTCACAACAGTTAGAGAGATCGTCCTGCCCTATTCTACACAGAGTAGGTGTAGAGGTTTTTATTTAAGAGATTTCCTTCTCATAGACTAGTTGCTATCCAAAGCTAAAGACTCTTACCTAGCCTAAGCAGTTCAACATAATACTTAGGACAGTTTGTTTTCATTTTTTTTTTTTTGGTAGTGGGGGAACTATTTGCCTATAGCTAGAACCTTGACAGGTACTACCACCCCAAGTCATGGCAAACATGGGAACAACAGCAATTAAGAGGTGGGCCCATGCTCCTGTAAACCTCCTGATCAAAGGCCTTGCTGCCAGATGTAGTTTATCTTAACACCCAAGAGTGAACTGGGATTTTCTACAATAAACAATTTAAGATGAAGAACAGAAACAGGCTCAACACTGCACCTGATGTGCATGTAGCATTGTCTTCCTGTATTCCCAATTGAAATCAGCTGTTTGTGAACAAATAAGCACATCCATCTCATTAAGTGGTGAGATCTTTGACTTTTTCTTGTTTCTTTATTTACAGAATTTTCTTTAATGAATTACAATACACTGGCATTCTATGGCCATGGTCAAATGGAATTGGTAGAAATGCCTAACAAACAACAGAATTGACAAAGTTTCTAATAAACAATAAGAAAAAGAACAGAACAAAAATTATATTAAGCAAACCCTAATATATATATATCTCAACTGACACCAAATCGGTCAAGTTTCAGTCCCAGCCAGAAGCAAGTGGATATGTCTACCACACTGAACTGTGATACAGTGAAACAGGCTTGTATTTGGATGACTATATATATCGGTTTCATTAAAAATAATGGCGGCATTACTAATAAAAAAAAAAGAGAAATTTTACATTTAATAATAACAATTATAAACACAGTAACAATGTACTTATCGTGTCTGGAACATAATTTACATATGGCTCTACCTGCATGAACTTTACACATATTTAGTATAAAATTCATCCTTGATAATAACTAAAAATATAGCAAAAGCACTTGAAAAAACAAGCCCTTTGGACAATTTTTATATAATTTAAGTTCTGAAAAGAAAGTCATAAAAATGCATGAAACATGATATAAAAAACTTAATGATAATATCTTGTCTGTAATTTTAAATAAAATATGCATAAGAGATTGCTGCTTAAATACACTATATATATATATATATAGTCATCGGCAGACAGATCTGTTTCACTGTATCACAGCTCATCAGTACGGTTAGACATCCAAATGCATTTCTTTTTAACTATATATATATATATATATATATATATATATATATATAGTTATTTCAATGAAGACAACTGACAAGGAATATTTTATTTAATTTTTCCAGCATTCTAACATGTTTCCTTTTTACTGGAGATAAGGAATGTAAAAATGATCCGTGATTACTTTCCCAAGTGCTTTCAGCTACTTCTTTGGCCATTCTCAAGGGTGTTATGTTTCCACTGTTGTTATTTTATTGTCATGTTTTGACTGTAATCTAATAATTAATTTATTTTGTGTTGTTTTCGACAAAGGAGAATTCTCAAATGCTCTCACAGAGGAAACATAACATCCTGGAAATCCCAACATGCATTTGTACAGTTTGTCTATAAATTTGCAGAGGAGGTATGTTTTTAAAGTTGTTTCTAAGCAGATTAGAACCAACATTATCAAAGTGGCTTCAGTTTATTTACTTACTGATTAGTTATGAATTAAAAAAAATTACTGTTACATGGATTCAAGTTTAAAAATCTGTCAACATTTTCTATTGGTATTCAATTTGTGAAACACATTTACAAAAATAATCAATGTTAATATCTGGGTACTAATATATTATTGGGGTTCTTGAAAAATCCAACGGAGAATCTGTAACGTGATCTATACCAATTTGGCAGCTCAGCTGCAGTTGCTGTCTCACCGGTGTGACATGGCTTCCCTGTGCCTCTTCTATAAATACTTTCACGGCCTCTGCTCCAATGAACTTAGATCACTGGTGCCCCCTAGTTATGAATTTACACAAGCTACTAGATTAGCAACTAGGTCCCACCCTTTTACAGTGAAACCAATAAAATGTAACCCCAATTTCTACTCTAACAGCTTCTTTTCTCACACTTCCCACCTGTGGAATTCCCTTCCATATACTTACTTCCTCAACAGCTACAATCTCCAAGAGTTCAAATGTAAGGTCAATAGACATCTCCTATCACATTAACTCGCACACATTCTCTCAAGCACTTTTTTCATCTACTCCACCCCCATCCTTGGTATTCTCATCCGTCTGTTACCCTCCTCCTGACATTTTCTATAACTAACCCCTCTTTCTCATCACTTTCCCCTATGTAAACCCTTGCACAATAGTGGCAGTAGAATGCCTTGCTTGAGGTGAGATGATTAAAAAAAATATATATATATAGTAAAAAGGGATGCATAGGGCAAAAAGGGTTGGGAACCACTGGCCAAGAAGGTTATTGCTTACAATGATAAACATGTTAAAAAAACCCTGAGGGTACAACAGCCGAAATGTTGTGACTCTAACGACCAAAGTGAGAATTGCAGTGTATATAATTAATGATTGCTTTTTAATGCTTACTAATCTTAGCTTGTTCTAACAAGAAGGGTATATGAAGATTTGTTTGAGAGCGGTCTGCCTTGAAAATCAGTATTTGAGGTCCTGGGTTTGAACCCTGAGCACTGGTTTTAGTAGGTAGTATACAACTATCTCAACTGCCTGACAGGCAACATTTTATTTTATATTTTGATTGGTTAAGTTCAAAGGTTGTTCTTACATTTCATTGTTTTTTATTTAAAAAAGAATTGAAATGTTTGCACAGGTTTCTCTTTAAGATTGCAGTTTGTTTGTTTTTTGTTTTTTTTTTGTACTCAAGTTTCAATTTAATATATATACCTCCATTTTCTTGATTTTCTTTACATCTTCCTTTTTCCATCAGGAGAGATATATACAATGGTAAGTCAGAAATTATCTGCTCTTTCACCATAACATATCTTTAGGTTTGTTACAGTGCCTTCTGCTCATGTGCTTATAATAGTTGGTACTATTGTGGTCATGTGATGGAAGTTTGAGCTTGATCCTGTCAGTTTTCTTAAGTGCTACTACAGTGTAAATATGGCAATTCCACTAGCAGTGTGCTTCAGGAGGGAACAAAGAGCAGTGATCTGAATCTGCCAAGAACATGCTTCCTCATCAATGATTACTCACTGTTTCACTATTAACATATCTCAAACTTACTGAATTTTCTCATCAGTGGTGGATGTTGACGAGCGTCATGTTTCTTTGTCCGGCATGCTTGTCCAGTCATTTCAAACATCTTAATCCACTCATAAACAATTTTATATGCAGTAGTGCACTGTTGACATATTGTGTTAAAAGCTTTCAATGAAATTCAGATCCCTGACACACTTTCCAACCAGAGAAGTCGGATCACTGCCCTTTTTTTCCTTCTTGAAGCACACTGTTAGTGAAGTGACCATGTTTACACTGTAACAGCAACAAGAAAATGAAAATGAAGAGTGACTGGAATTTTTCAGTTCTGTGAGTTTTGCATTCATCTGCAGATGGAGAAAACATTTACATTTTTTCTTTTTCTTTTCTTTTAGTCAAGTAAACAAACCAATGATTTTCCACCAATGTTACATGATAAAATTGTAGGTGTTCCATGAAAATTTGTAAATGTTGTTAATTAAATTACTTTTCAAAAGAAATTCAAAGCACAATAAGCACTTACTTACTTGTACATGTGGGGGAATTCACCTTGGATGGGTTGAGCTGGCTTCTTCTCTTAAAAAAAAAAAAGTGTTTCATGTGACTTTTTTGGCTCCCCAAGCAGTCCCCAACCACATGTTGTGGGAAGATTTTCCCGCAGTAGGTTGTGATTAGTTTCTGCAGTAGACTGGTTGCCAACCAATGCTATAGCACCTAATTTGACCCGCTATTTAACCCATAGCTGAAGAGAAGAGATGGATTATTATTTTTCCTGAGGTTATTTGTGCATAAGTGAATGCAACAAATTCAACCGGAATTTGAACTCAGCTCTTCAATTTCTCATTCTAAGTTGATATCCACTGCACGAAAATGTACATACGTTTATACTGTTAAAATAAATAAGCATATACATAATATTAAAAGTGGGTGGGGTGTGCAAAATGAGATCATGTGACACGTCCATAAACGGCACAATTTGACAAGGACTTGCTGCTAAACACAGATATATATATATATATATATATATATATATATATATATATATATGCTGTTAAATATAAGAGACAATGAATGTCTATTATGTTTAATCATGAGCCATTCTAAATGTCGTATTTTGGCTTTAATTTCAGTTGAAAATAAAGACAAAAATTCTCCAACATTTGGATAATATTTTATTAATTTGCTTCTAATATCCAAATGTTGGAGAATTTTTGTCTTTATTTTCAATTGAAATTAAAGCCAAAATACGACGTTTAGAACAGCTCATGATTAAACATAATAGACATTCATTGTCTCTTATATTTAACAGTATATGTTTAGAAAATTATTTGCTGCCTCGATACACTAAATATATATATTGAAATCATGCACAGTTGATTTTAGTAATGACTTGGCAGTCCCTCATTGTGCATCTATAGAATTAAGCCTGAAGTAGTAAGGATGATATGACATCATTTTGGTTCTCTCTTTTTGGTGAATTTCTAAATACTACAAAAAAGGAATAGAAATATTTCATCTGTTCTCAATGCCATGTGTGCATAAAGCAAGTATTTCAGCAATAAGCAATATTAAAAACAAAAATCAATTATAGCCAGAATCCTTGGAAGAAGATTTAAGAGTATCTTTGTCGAAAAATTCAATTTTTCAAAGAAGATATTCTAAAAAGACAATCACCCATACAATAACTGAAAGTAAACAACTTCATGCCTGATCAGTACCTATATGGGTGACTGCTTGGGAACACCACTTTACAGCCATATCATGTTGAAACATTGATTCTCATCCAATCACTGAAGTTAAGCAACAATGAACCTGGTCAGTACCTAGATGAGTGATTATTAAGGGAATACCAGGTGCTGTAAGATCAGATGTGTGGGTAGTGTAATAGATATAAGCTTGGAAGGAGAAATCAGAGATCCAAGTTCAAATTTCAGTCAGGTTTGTTACATATGATTATGTGCAAATATCCTCGGGAAAGGTATGAAGCCAACTTTTTCTTCCAGCTATGAGTTAAATAGTAAGACTTTTACAAGAAAATCATTATTACCTTCAAAAAATTCTTACAATCTGAAAATATGTTTCGGCTTTAAATAGCCTTAAAAAGGTTAAGACATAAAAAACAAACCAATCAATCAATTGGGAATGCCAGATGACGTAAGCTTGGATGCGGAGGTGGCGTAATAAATAATGGCTTGAAATTGTTAATCAGAGAGCAGAGTTTTAATTTCAGTCGGAATTGTTATATTCACTAATGCACAAATACCCTTGGGAAAGGTAGGAATCCACCTGTTCCCTCCCCAGCTATGAGTTAATTAACAAAACTTGTATCACTGAACCATTATTATCTCAAAAAATCATAAAAATATTTTGGGGCTTTAAATAACCTACAAATGGTTGATAAGCCATAAAAAAATGAATCAGTTAATGAATGTATATATTGATATACAGTCAGTCAGTTAGTTAAGTGCCATACGTGATACACGCTTGCACGATTGTCTCGAAAGAGACATGACTAACTGGGCAGAAGATTATCCCGCAGTAGGTTGCCATTACATTCTGCGGTAGACTGGTTGCCAGCCAAGGCTATAGAACCCAATCTGTCCTGTTATTTAACTCATAACTAGAGAGAAGAGATGGATTAATACCTTAAGTGAATGCAGGGAATTCAACTAGAATTCAAACTCGGTTCCCCGATTTCTCGTTCTGAGTCGATATCCACTGCACCACAACACACAAAATTACAGATGCCTTTGTTACTCTTAAAAAGTAAATGTGTGACACTTGCAATCATATATGGTTACTTAAAAGAATTAAGTAAAAATTGAACATTTTGACCAGTATTTTGTTTTCCTTTTTTTAGGCTCAGCAGCAGCAGCAACAACAACAACAGACGTTTGTTCAAGCCGCACTGCAGCAGCAGCAGCAGCAGCAGCAACAACAGGCTTTATTGCAAGCAGCACTCCAACAGCAGCAAATGAATCAAGTTGCCCAACCATATTTAGTGCTTGTCCAACCTGATAATGCTGTAGGGAAAACACAGCTAACCATGACAACCGCCCAACAACAACAACAACAGCAACAACAGATTAATACAAAATTGGTGCAAAACTCACAGCAAATAACACAAGAACAGTCATCAACATCTGCAACATCACAAAACCATGCAACTATAACCAAATCAGAGCAGAATATAGTTAAATCCCCTGTGCCTGATATCACCGCCAAACCCTCTTTCTCTTATAAACGAGCACCTCCACCTGTCCACCCTAAACCAGCACCTCCACCTGTCCACCCTAAACCAGCACCTCCACCTATATCTCCTAAGCCAAACCGAACCTCAAGCATATCTCAGAAAACAGAAGTTTCTGTACCTTCACCATCATCACCTATCGTCAATGGAACCTGTAAGTCCTATCATATATATATATTTTTTTTAAATAGGGTTTACTCCAAGCAAGGGAATAAAGCCACTAAGACGCAAGGGATTACTTGTTGTGGAAGAGTTAGAAACAGAAACATTGCTAAGGAGTGAGAACAATAGAAAAATAACCAGGAAGACAGTAATGATAGACAATGCGTTTAAATTTTTGAAGATTAAAGTTAGCTGGAAAATATGGGGCTGGAAGGGAGTTCTGATAGTTTACCAGCTCAGCAGTAAAATGATGAGATCTCATCGCCAGTATAGTAATGAGCTTAAATTCAAAAAGTCTAGGGACCATACAGAAAGGCTCACCTGAACAATTACCATGAAAGAATTTAAAGAAAAGGCACAGGGAGGCACCCTTATGGCAGTGGGAAAGAGACTGGAGCTGAGATGCCAGATCAGAGCCAATAATAATTGGTTCACTTTGTAGTGTTAAACAATTTTTCTTGCCAGATTATATTTTACATATTTTTTAGTTTACCATTCATTCTTGCTTTGAATATTGCTGCCACATTTAGTCTGGCAGTCGGGCAATTTAATTTTTTTTTTTTTAAATCGCTAAAGCAAGGCAGTAATGCTACTGATGCACAGAAGGCTACATAAGAGTAAAAGATTAGATAGAAGGAGAGTAAAGAGAAAGACAAACCAGTTACGGGGGGTATCAGAGAAGGGAGCAAGAGAAGGATGGAAATACAGGTGTGATGACAGTTGCAAAGGTAGAGAGAAAGGAAAAGATGTACAGGGTGATGTAGAAAGAACTGGAGTCAAGTGGATAAGAGATGGGTATTGACATTGCATTTAAATTCCTGGAAAGCAAGAATATGGGAGGGAGTTCCACAGGCAGGGAGTGAAAGAAAAGAAGCTGCTGGAGTACAATTGATGGCTGCATTTGGTTGATCTAACTGTGGGACCCAGTTGTGGGACCCAGTTGCCAGTCTGGTTGCATGAAGTAAACTCCTATGGCAGGGGCACCAGTGACATACGATTAGAGATTCTTGATGAGATACAAAGAATTTGCAGTATTATTAGTCCTGACCTGGCATCTTGGCTTCTGTCACTTTCCCACCACTGTAATGTGGTTTCCCTGTGCCTTTTCTATAAATATTTTCATGTATTTACCCTTGATGTTATATAGACTTGATGAATATGAGTGCAGTACTAGATTGGCAACATGGTCTCATCATTTTACAGTAGAAATGGCTAGATGTAACTGTAAGTTCTATGCTGAACTTTCTACCAGCTTCTGACTTTCCAGTTAATGTTGATCTTCAAAAATTTAAATGCAATATCAGTCGTTTTTTTGTCTTAATTCCTGTTCTTTTATTCTTCTCTCTCTCTCTCTGATAGTTATTTTTTCATATCTCTAACACTTGGTAACCCCTTGCATCTTAGTGGTTTTATTGCCCTGCTTGGGGTGAAAAGAATTAAAAGAAACAAATTTAATCTGCACTAGAGTTAAAAACTAGCGAAACACTCAACACCACAATACGACAAAACCTAAACATTGACCTGAAAACTCTAGTCGTGTTCGTAAATTGCCTCAACAGATCAACACTACCAAGCATGTTGCGAAACTCATTCAGAATTCTCAAAACTGTCATTAACCTAAAAACACTATCAATGAATGTTGCATCCCAACCAATTATGTACCAGAACATTTACGTCCCTGAATAATTGTGTACTTTTGGTAATTTTTGGAGATTACCATATTTTCTTAAGAGTTGTTAAACTGACTTTTAATGATTCTAAAATAACTTCAAACTGACTTTTAATGATTCTAAAATAACTAATTCTAAATAAAATTATACTTGTACCTCAGATAATATTTTGAAACCTTTAAAGGCAGTTGCCATAAATTTTGAAAAAAAAAACATAGGTTGCAATCATAAATTTTTAAAGAAGGAATAAAATGGAACAAGTTTACAAGGTTATTTTTGTTATAGATGCAATGACAGATTAACTGTGTTTAAAAAAGAATATTCCAGAAATTGAACATTATTGTAGTTTCACAAATTAATTAAAAGTTATGAATGTTGCAAGCTATCCCTTTTAAGAAATTTATCTCGTTTTTTAAGAGTATACTTATCTAATATCACCATGATTTTCTTATGTGCAGTTTTATTTTTGAGTAGCAGTATAGCCCAGCGTTGCTCGGGTGTAATGAAAGCTTTAAAATTAATCCATGGTCCTGGAGCTCAGACTCAGCCTAAAGAATATTTGTGTGAAGTTTGGTGAGAATTGTGGATTTGTATAAAGGACATAGACAGATAAACAGACACACACACAAACATCTTGCATTTTATATATATATATATTATCGATTTTCTGCACTATTGTAAGAACTGTAACCTTGAAACTTCTGAATATCGTTTCTTATATCTTTGTCTATGAGTGTATCAAATTTGATTAAAATCGGACCACTTCTTCTATGACTGACCCGATTTTTTTTATTATTGATTTTCAATATTTATCGGGGGTACCTCGACACAAAACCTAGCTAAGAACACTTGCAGACACTTATAGTACAACTGTGTAAATTTTCAAGAAAATCGGTTCAGCCGTTTCGGAGTCTATAGGTAATGGACACACAGACACACACACACACACACAAAGTTCCATTTATAAATAAGTTTAGATTTAGATAACAGAGTTGTTATGTTAACTATCTTTTTGCTTTTTTAGAATCATTAAAAGTTAGATTGCAAAGATCAACTCTTATGAAAATATGATAATTTCAAAGAGGTATGCAATTGTTCAGAGTGCAACTATCAGTCCATCTAATGTTTCCTTATAAGGAAACACCTAATATTACCATTATTGTTATTAGAGATGAGAACAGATACTACGCTTTGATTCAAGCATGAGGGTCAGGGAGTGAAGAACACCCTGAATCCAATCCATCATAAAAATTCAAGATATGAAATTAGTAAATGTTAAACAGTTCAAATATGATGATGTATGGATCAGTTATAACAAAATTAGTATCAAAGAAAAGAAAATTGAACATAGAATAGGCTACACCAGAGGTAGACTTGCCCAACACTACCAGTTACTACTAGACCAAAACATTAACTAGTCAGGTTCTTAAATAACCTCATCAGATCAAGGCTTTCATATGGATGCCATGTATGGCACCAAACCCTTTCAGAAATATCACAACTGTTAGTGGTATACAAGCAGATTTTAAGATTAGTGGTTAAAAAAGAATTTGAGCAAGTGAAGCCAGTAGGTCTTGGCAAGGACCATCCTTCTTTGAACTTTGTTCTCTGGCACTACAAAATCCCAAAGAACTGTACCAAATAACAAAACAATTCACTTGAGAACTACCAACAGCATCAACAACTAAAATGGATAGTACATGTAACTTGAAAAGAAAATGACATAATCAAGATGTTGTTCACACGACTTCAAATAAAAGTATAGGAAGGAAACCTCCCCATCAATACTTGAAATAATGGTAGCAACTACTGGACTTAAAAAATCTATTTTCCTGAAAAATTGTTTTAAGAGAAAGATTTTATAAATTTCATTTAAAAACGGGACTGGCTGTGCAGTTAATGAATTGTTTTCTTATAAGGAAACAGCTAATATTACCATTGTTTAATAGGGGCTAACTAGCATTTTTACTAATATTAGTACTTTTCCATCAACAGTATAACACAAACACATAAAACATCCTCTACTGCTCAGCAGCAAATAACTCAACTGGTTTGAATCTCAGAGAAGTCGAAGTCCAAATATATTCAGTTATACTCAGAAGTGTTTGCCTGCTATATTACCCCAGCAACATGTGATTTCTGTAATTAAATTGTAACAACTTACATGTAAATGAGGGTTTTTAAAATAAGTTTATCCTGCACATCAGCTTCAGATAGTTGTTTAATCCTTATTCAATGCTCATACAACTATGACCTTGTGCCAGATTAATAATTAATAAATTGTGATATATGACAGTGCATATTTTGATATTATTTCTTTGGTTATTTTTGCAGCAACAGACCATCAGGTTGCAGTTAACAAGTTTAGGAATATAGCCAAATCCTCTGAAGAGTCACACAAGAATACAATCCCTTCTGAAATTCTGTTGGCATCTCAGACAGAAGAACTTTCAATTAATACATCACAGACTCAAAATGGCAACACTACTCTGGATTCTCCATCAGAGTCAACGGGGACTTCCTCACTTTCTTCACCATCTGATATGGATCACGGCCGTCAAATGAAAATCCCCCCTCCTACCCCGCCTTCCCCTCCTGTTTCATTTCCACCAGGTACTATTCGAAATTATCGAGCCAATGCAGTGCACATTGGGAAGGTAATTTGGCCTCCGCCGGCAGAACCACACAAGAAGAAAGAGGTTCAGGTTGGAAAATTGGATATTAACGAGAATTTGGCTCAAGATATCACAAACATTACAGCACGAACAAAAAATGGCCAGAAATGGAAGCCACAGGATAAACCAAAAGACGAAAGCATCCAAACATCGTTGAAACGTTCATCAACAGTAAGAAATTTTTCTTTTTTTAAAATTTTTATTCACTGTCTGTTTTTTTTTTTACTAATTCTTTTGCACATGTGGATGGTGTAAAGTAGGGGACACCTAGTGAGGATCGAACTCACTAATGGATGGTATAATGGATAATGGATCAGTATGACAAATTGAATATTTTCTCTAGATAAGGATCTGTCCTTTGAAAGAAAAAAATAGACTAATGTCCAACCTTGTCTTGTGCATGGTCTATAGGGAATTTTTCCCCAAGCTTAAGGGCTCAAGAGTTCCCACTATAAAAAGGCTTTATGCCACATTTTGCCTCAGTGGTGAGGCAGATAAATAGCCAGTATAAGAAATTGAAAGGTAGATTTCAAATTCCAATCAGGTTCATTACATTCACTTACATGCAAATATCCATAGAAAAAGTAGAAATCTTTTCCTCCTTTCAACTATGGGTTAAATAGTATTTTGAAAAATAATTGTTATCTTCAAAAACTTGTTAATGCAATATTTATACATAAAAACAAGGAATTATTCTTACTCTATTTACATTGTTCAGACTATTGTCCTCATTTTTATTGCCAGTATTATGATGTTTTGGCCAATGCTCTGGCCTTCTTCAGGTGCTAGGAATTTTGAAGCAAATCCTTTATTATTATTCTTACAATGCAAAATATTTAATAAATACCAGGATCTAAATTGTAGTTTGATTTATTTTTCTTTCTTATTATATTTCCGATTGTCTTGGATGTGGTGATAAAAATCTTAGTATTAGAGATAGCCCAAAATGTCAATTACAGTGATACTAACATCAAGCAGGTACATTGTTTTTTTTTTAATCGTTTTATCCCAAGCAAGGCAGTACTGCCACTTGTGCGCAGGGGACTACGTCAGAGGAGAGTAAAGGATTACATAGAAAAAGAGCGAAGAGAAAGAGGAACCAGTTACAGTGGACGTCTAAGAATGGGCAAGAGAAGTATGGGAATACTGGCGTGAAGAAAGTTGCATGAGAAAAAGGGAGAGCAACAACATTCAGTGGATGTTAGGGAAAGGATAAAAGAAGTATGGGGGTCAAGGGGATAAGTGATGGCAATCTGGGAAGTGTTCTAGCAGAAGATGGAAAATGCAACACTGAGATCCGAATCCATATTGGCATGGCCAATATGGTTTCATAAACACATGGCCAAGAATGGCCAAACACATGGCCAAGAATGTATTCAAAAAGCTAACCAGAATATTGTTGTTGGTTCGTTGTTTTGTTTTTATGGCATATCAACCTCGGCGGGTCATTTATTGCCAACTAAATTTTTATTTATTTATTGCTGGTAATACCTTTTCCTTTCAACAATATATTATTGTTTTTTTTATATAACTTTTGTGTTTAGTAATACTTTTTTCTTTTCGAGTATCAAGATTCATTGGGATTTGTTTTTAAGGGCAGGGTCCCCAAGTCCTACCCTACCCATAACTGGAGGGAAGGGATGGATTAATACCTTTCCCAAGGGTACCAGTGCTTAAGTGAATGCAGGGTATTCAACTGGAATTCGAACTCAGCTCACCAATTTCTCTTTCCGAGCCGATATCCATTGCACCACAACGCACATCCGTCACTAAAATCTTACAGCACCTGGTATTCCCAAGCGATCACCCATCTAAATACTGACCAGGCTCAACGTTGCTTTTTTTTTTTTTTTTTTTTTTAAATCATATCACCCTAAGCAAGGTGGTAATGCCACTGAAGCGCAGGGGGCTACGTAAGAATGAAAAGATTGGAAAAGAGAAAGACGGGAACCACATCTTAAACAGGGAACAAGGGATGAGCCTCTACACCTGTTCAATAGACGTGGGTGGAGTGTGAACCGGGCGATAGTTTAGTCTATCTACTCCAATTGAGGAAAAAAAAAAAATGAAAGAAAAGAGTGAAAAGATGGGAAACGAGAAAGCCAGAAACCATATCCTAAACAGGGAACAAACGATGAGCCTCTAGACCAATTCAATAGATGTGGGTGGAGTGTGAACCAGGTCCTACGGTTGATAGCTTCATTTTGCATTAACGGAACAAAAAATGTCATGATATTCACGTCCTCCAAACACATTTCTTTATGTCCGAAATGTTCCCGAAGGAACGAGGTGATCTTCGGTGATCAAGCAAGAACCGGTGTATTTAATGTGATATGGCTGTAAGTATGCACATCCGTCACTATATGCTTACAGCACCTGGTATTCCCAAGTGGTCACCCATCTAAGTACTGACCAGGCTCAACGTTGCTTAGCTTTGGTGATCCAGTGAGAACCAGTGTATTCAACGTGATATGGCCGTAAGCCCAGAATATTGAGAGACAGGAAAATTTTGCTGGAAACAATGAAAAGAGTACTGGACTATTAGCAAGGTTTAGGAGAGATCCCAAGAGAAAAAGTGTTAAGAGTGATAATGGATAGAAAGATGAGGGCTTACATCCTGAAGGGCTATGGCACATAAAAGAAGAATGAGGGGTTGAACATGGCACAAAAAAAAAGTGAGAACAAAGGACTAAACATAAACTGCAAGTAAACTGAATGCCTGCCTATCAGCAAAAAAGAGGAACCCAAAATGCTAATTACAGGTTGTGGTGGAGAAATTTAAATACCTGGGAAGTATTTTAACAGAGGATAGAAAGTGCAACACTGATGACTGAAGGCATATTCCAAAAGCTAAGCAAAGTATTAAGAAACAGAAAAATTTTGTTGCTAACAAAGAAATGAGTGCTAAACTGTTACATACTACCTGTCCTTCTATATGGCAGTGAGTGCTAGACAATCTTCTCAAGCAACAGAAACAAAGAAAAGATTAGTGAACTGTTACATGATATCTGTCCTCCTGTATGACAGTGAATGCAGGACAATCTCCTCAAAGATGAAGAGACTTAAAGCAACAGGAACAAAGAAAGGATTAGTGAATTGTTATATGATGTCTGTCCTCCTGTGTGACAGTGAATGCAGGGCAATCTCCTCAAAGATAAGGAGACTTAAAACAATAAAAACAAAGAAAAGATTAGTGAACTGTTACATGATGTCTGTTCTTTTGTATGACAGTGAATGCAGGACAATCGCCTTAAAGATGAAGGGGCTTGAAGCAACAGAAACAAAGAAAAGATTAGTGAACTGTTACATGATATCTGTCCTCCTGTGTGAGAGTGAACGCAGGGCAATCTCCTCAAATATGAAGAAACTTGAAGCAACAGAATCAAAGAAAAGATTAGTGAACTATTACGTGATATCTTTCAGTAAATGCTGGACAATCTCTTCAAAGATAGAGAGACTGCAACAGAAATGTTGTTCCACAGAAGTATGCTGAAGATACCATGGACTGAACGTGTTAGCAATGGAGAGAATGGAAATAACAAGGAAACTTATATTTAACATCAGGTTAGATAGCTGAAATTTCTGGGATACATAATGAGGAAGGAGAGCTTGGAGAATCTGATACTCACAAGGAAGGATAGAGGGAAAGAGAGACAAAGGAAAACAGTGCGTGACATACGTGATGGGCTTGAGCAAATGGATGGCAGAGCAGGGTTTTTGAAAAACAAGCAGACAAAATATATTTACAAGAAACAGAAAGACGTTGAGTCATGATCGTCTATGTTCTGAAAAGACATTTGAAATATGGGAGAAATGAGGCTGATCTGACTTTTTGGAAGTAGCATGATATATCACATCAGTAAACTGATAGAACTAAAGAATGGAACTCATTTAAACATGGAAATAGTATGGAGTAGTCTTAATGAGAGTACTTCTTTTATATACTGTATGATCATGGCTCTCCACAACTTCCTATATTTTGTAGGCTTAAGCAGTATTGTTTTTTCACTATGCTTCCCAGTCTCTGTTCTGCCATTGATTTAGACAAACTCATTAGGTATGTAATTTGTTGCTTTTCTCTGCCTCTCTCACCTTTTTTTTTATTCCAAGTGAGAAAGAACAATTTATTTACAAATTTTGTAGAATGAGTGTTAGAGGGTTGGATCATAAATTTTGTGTTGTTGAAAGAAGTGCTATTAGTAGTGTGATGAGTTTCTTTGTGGATTTTGTAAGTTTGTTTTTTAATATTAAGAATGAAATGGTGTTGGTAGTGAATATATGTTTAAGCTTTAAGTGACCTACAGGGGTTGATAATACAACCAATCACTGTGCAGAATCTATTTCAGTAAGAAGTTGAAATTTCTTCTTTTTTTTTCTTCTCCCTCAAGATAGACTAAACTATCACCCAGTTCACACTCCACCCACGTCTATTGAACAGGTGAAGAGGCTCATCCCTTGTTTCCTGTTTAGGATGCAGTTTCCGGTTTTTCTCTTTTCCAATCTTTTCACTCTTTATTTTATTTTATTTATTTATTTTTTTTCAATTGGAGTAGATAGACTAAACTATCGCCCGGTTCACACTCCACCCACGTCTATTGAACAGGTGAAGAGGCTCATCCCTTGTTCCCTGTTTAGGATGTGGTTTCCGGCTTTCTCTTTTCCAATCTTTCTACTCTTACGTAGCCCCCTGCCCATTAGTGGCGTTATCGCCTTGCTCGGGGTGATATGATTTTAAAAAAAAAAAGAAAGATGAGTCTGATGAAAAGCATTTCAAATATCTTTTTATACGTGATCAGTCAAGATTAAATTTAACATTTCATAGAGAAGAATATATTATTAATGTCAACTTGATGGTTTATTTCAAATACACTAAACAAGTAAACCAGGGGCTTCATAGAGTGGTGGCCAGTCATTGAAAGTAAAATTTTTTTTGGTCAAAATAAAGGAAACCAGTTTTAAGTCATTCAAATTACAGGAATAATTTTGAAAATTATTTTTAATTTAATATTTTTAATTTTAAAATTCTCAATTTTTTTTTATTTTTTATTTTTTTTAAATTTTTGCCAAATTAAAGGAAATCAGTTTTCAACGTATGGGAATAATTTTGAAAATTATCTTTCAATTTAATTTTTATAATTACAAAATTTTTAATTTTTTAAATTTTATCATTAATTTAACTTTTTATTTAATTTTTTTATTTATTTTTTTTTTAATGTCAGAATAAAAAAAAAACAGTTTTAATTCATTCATCGTACAGGAATAATTTTGCAAATTAAATTTTCAATCTGGAAATTTTTTTCAATTTTTCTTTTTTTCACTTTTTATTCTTATCTTAAAACTAGAAAAAAACATTTTTTTTCAATTTTTAATGTTTTAAAACTAGAAAACTATTTTGCCATTACATTTTTAGCTTTTCTTAAAACTGACAAATTTTTTTTTCTAATTTTCAATTTTCTACCATTTTTTAAAATTGGTTAATTATTTTGTTTTCATTTTTTTTATTCTTGTAAGAAAAGATTAAACAACAGGCATTTTATTGCTTTCTTTTTCTTCTTCCAACAGAGAAAAAGCAGCAAACTTATCGATACAGTTTCTCACCTGACCACACTGAAAACACTGGAGAAGAAATTTGGTTCCGTTGCTAATGCACAAACAGAAACTGATGAACTTCAAGGCAAAGAGGCCAAATCGCTTCAGACGGAATTAAATACAGAACGCAAAAGCCAAATGGTAGACACAGAAATACAACCGGCTGGTAAGTCAACTATTCAGTCAGTTGAGTGTCACACATGATACAAGATTGGGCAATCATGTCTCAAAAAAGACATGACTGCGCAGAAGATTTTCCTGCAGTAGGTTGCCATTATTTTCTGTGGTAAACTATTTGCCAACCAATCTGTCCTGCTATTTAACCCATAGTTAGAGAGAAAAGATTTATTTATTCTGTTATGCAAAGCTATCCTGTCCAAGGTATCAGCAGCCATTTGTTACCCCTCCCCGCTATGGTCTGTTCTTTGAATTCAAATTTACCAAGCAGCTTAACTCGATGTTGATTTTTAGGAAAAGCAAGAATTGAAGAGTGAAACTTTCTTAATTCAAATTTCCTGTGTTAAACTGTGAGGTATGTTAGGAATTGATTCTTAAATCTGTATTTTTTTGTTTGTTTTTTGGGGTTTTTTTCCTCACTTTTTGGCGTTCATGCTTCATTTGGACTTTAGTTAAAACTTAGTTAACTCTCCACTTTTGGAAGTTTGTGTTTTGTGTTTCTTTTTTTTTTTACTTTTTTTTTTAAATAGGAGTAGATAGATCACACTATCTCCCGGTCCATACTCCTCCCACGTCTATTGAACTGGAGTAGAGGCTTGCCCCTTGTTTCCTGTTTAGGATGTGGTTTCCGGCTTTCTCTTCTCTCTCTTCAGACCTTGGTATTGGTGCTTCCGTGAGTTTCCTGTGATCTGGCCGGTTAGTGGTAACAGCTCATCACTGTGAGGGTACCGGGTTGGCAGTTTCCTGGTTGCTGCTTCTGACTGGTAATTAGGAGCCCTAACTCTTGCATAGCGTCAAGAGCGGCTGCTCTGATCAACAGTTGTATAATATCGGAGTTCTTGTAGTGCCATGTCGCGCATGGATAGGTGTCCCTGCAAGCGCTTTCGGTGGGCAACCCCGAGGCCACACCTTGTTGCAGCCCTAGCCAGTTTCCCTCCCAGCACAGATCGTGGATAATGACCGCCTGTATCCTCTACCCTAGGTCCCTTTCTACAAACAGAATCATGACTAAACAAACCAGAAATGACTCTAAACCAGTTAAATCCAAACCACCTAAACCCATTAACCTTTCCTTCACTAATATCCGGGGCATTCATACTAACTTTCCTAGTGTAGAAGCGTTCCTGCATGAAAAGTCCCCTGACATCCTTTCGCTCTGCAAAACTAACCTCAACTCAGCTATTCCCTCCTCTGACCTCTTCATCCCTGGTTATCTTCCCCTTTTAAGGAAGGATTCCACTGTCCACATGCATGGGCTGGGTGTCTATGTCAGCAAACACCTCCCCATAGCTAGGGTGACTTCACTCGAATCTTCTGACCACCAATACATATGTCTCCGCCTGTCTCTCCTCAGTTCGGTTAGTTACCTATTCTTTCTTTACCGTTCTCCCTCCTCTCCTGACTGCTCCCTACTAGATAGCATTGCTGATGACATAGATAAGGCTATTTCCTATCACCCATTCGCCCACATATTTGTATTTGGAGACCTCAATGCCCATCACTCTGAGTGGCTTGAAAATGCCGTTACTGATCCAGCAGGCATTCACGCCATGAACTTTGCTATTTCCCAATCCCTTACGCAAGTGGTGGACTTCCCCACTCGTTTCCCAAGCACTCCCTCGGGTCATTCCTCACTACTAGATATATGTTTCACCTCTGCACCTGACGCCTGTCAAGTCTCGCAGCTTTGCCTTCTCGGCAACTCCGCCACGCTGTAGTCTCTCTCAGTATTTCTTTCCAATCTCACTCCCCCCAGGACCTCCTACCTCTACCAAAAAGCTGACTGGGATGCCTTTCGCGATTTCCTCTGCGACGTCTCTTGGGGAAAAGTGTTCGACCTATCAGTTGATGACTGTGCCTCTGAGGTCTCATCATGGGTGAAAGCTGGCATTGATGCCTTCATACCCACCAGGAAGTATTGCTTAAAACCTCATTCCTCTCCATGGTTCTCTCCGGCCTGCTCAGCCGCCATTGCCCACAGGAACCATTACTTCCGTCTATTCCGGAGACAGTCAACTGATCACAATAGGCGCTTGTTCATATCTGCTCGCAATGAGTGCAAGAGAACCCTAAATGACACCAAACAGTTGTTTGCTGAGAGAATGCGACAGCACATAGCTGACCGCAAGTTTGGCTCCAAGGACTATTGGAGGATTTGTAAACGAGTGCTCAACAATAGGAAATCCTCAATACCTCCTTTAATCCATGGATTTGAGGTTCTCACGTCATCTGCGGACAAAGCTGCGTGCTTTGCCCACAGATTCTCATCCAACTCCACATTCAACTCGTCCGGAGTACACCCACTCGACTTCCCTATTAGAACTGAGGCCAAACTGCATGACGTATATATTACCCCGACAGTAGTATCCAGAGTAATTTCAAAACTCGACCCCCATATGGCGTGTGGAGACGATGGAATCCCGGTGATAGTCCTTAAGAGGTGTGCTCCTGAACTTTCCCCTGTCCTCTCTAAACTATTTAACTACTGCCTTTCTGCCTCCTGCTTTCCTGCATGCTGGAAGTTCTCTTCAGTCGTTCCTGTATTTAAGAATTGCGGTGAACCCTCGGACCCATCCAACTATCACCCTATCAGTCTTCTACCAATATTCAGGAAAGTATTCGAGGCTATAATCAATGCTGAAATAGTTCATCATCTCACCATCCACAAACTCTTCTCCGACAGGCAATATGGATTCTGCTTCAACAGGTCCACGGCCGACCTGCTAACAACCGTAACGGAGTACATGCTACAGGCCCTTGATGAGTCTGACGAGGCTCGCGCGGTTGCTCTGGACATCTCCAAGGCTTTCGACAGGGTTTGGCACTCTGGCCTCCTATGCAAACTACGCGGTTATGGTATTACCAGTCGCCTGCTTGACCTAATCCAATCTTTCTTAAATAACCGCAAAATGAAGGTCGTTCTGAATGGGCGTGCCTCTTCATCCTACAGCATGAATGCTGGTGTCCCACAGGGCTCTATCCTGGGTCCGACGCTCTTCCTTATTTTCATCAACGACCTTTCAGATGAGATCAAGTCCCAAGTAGGCATCTACGCAGATGACACTACAATATATTCCCACACCAGTAAGAAACCTGTCATGGCAGACAGACATAATCTCGCTGCTGACCTTGAACGGGATCTACACACTCTGTGGTGAACTGGGGCAAGAAGTGGTTTGTCAACTTCAATTCATCTAAGACCAAGCTGTTGTCTGTCAACCATTACAGGCAACCTCTCCTGCCTCCCATAAGTATGGACCAAGTGATTCTCCCGGAGAGTAATACACTATGCCTCCTCGGACTTACCCTGTCCTCAGACCTCAAATGGAACCACTATATTGAATCCATAGCAAAATCTACTGCTAAGAAGGTTGGGTCACTATGTCGATCCAGGATGTTTTTTCCACCTGAATCCATCCTGCATATATACAAGGCAACCATCCGTCCATGCATGGAGTACTGCTGCCGTTCCTCTCAGTGTTCTTGACAGGCTCCAAAGGAGAGTCTGTAATGTGATAGGTACTGATCTGGCGGCTCGACTGCAGCCACTTCCCCATCGTCGAAATGTGGCCTCCCTTTGTCTGTTCTATAAATACTTTCATGGCTTCTGCTCAGACGAACTTAAGTCACTGATGCCTCCTCAACAGGTGTTTACTCGCGCAACCAGACTGGCAACTGGGTCCCACCCATTCACAGTCAGGTTAGCCAAATGCAGACGACAATTCTACTCCTGCAGCTTCTTCTCTCGCACTTCCCGCGTGTGGAACTCGCTCCCGTATTCTTGCTTTTTTGACGGCTACAACCTCCAGAAATTTAAATGCAAAGTCAATACTCATCTATTAACCACTGGACTCTAGCTCTCTCCCCATCCCCGTATAAACTTCCCTTTCTCTCCACCTATGTATCTGTCATCGCACCTGCTTTCTCAGCTTTCTATTGTTCCTTTCTAACTAGTTTGTACTCCTCACTCTTTTCTAATTAATGTTTTTACATTTATGTAGCCCCCTGCACATCAGTGGCGTTTCCGCCTTGCTCGGAGTGAAATGATTAAAAAAAAAAAAAGATTATGATATATTATTAAGTAATAATTAGTGGGGGATCAGTTTATTACTTTGTAACAATAGAAAACAGAACCCCCTTTGTATGTCTAGTAGAAGCTTTATGTTTTCAACTATTATATTCAGTCATTCAGTTAAGTGCCATATGTGATACATGCTTGGGCAATCATGTATCACAAGAGACATTACTAAGCCTAAGATTTTCCTGCACTAGGTTGCCATTACTTTCTGCAGTAGACTGTTTGCCAACCAAGGCTGTAGAACACAATCTGTCCTCCTATTTAACCCATAGAAGTGACAAATTAATACCTTTCCCAAGGGTATTATATAAGTGAATGCAACAAATTCAGCTGAAGTTTGAACTGAGCTCTTTGATTTCTTATTCCAAGTCAATATCCATTGCATCACAACACACATCCAAGTCGATCATTATCTGACCCAAATTTGTAATGACTGAATGAGAGGCTTTATCTTAGTATTTGTCTATATTTCTGAGATGAGGTCTAGTGGATATAGACTTGTCTATGAGTTGTGAGTTCAATACCAGCTTACAGCAGTGGTGAACAAGTGACTTCTAGGGCTAGAGGCTGATAACTCATGACTTCCAATCAAGGCTTTATGCAAGGAATGGGGATGATATACCCCAGTGATTGTAACAAACGGCCGAAACATCATTCAAATGGCAACAAAGATAAGGACAATAGTCCGAATAATGTAAAGGCTTTATCTTAGCATATTACTCTGTAAAATATACTTTCTGATACATAGTAACGGTTTGCCTATTCAAAAGCATCTCAACAACCTTGTGGGTAATGAATTATTTTCCACCCTAACACTCCTTGAAAATAAATTAAATTAGAATTTAATCCAATTAAATTAAACATCCCTTTTCTACAAACCAAATATCACAAGCCTCTTGTTACTCTATCCTTATTTCTATAAAATGTGTTCTGACAAGCAACATTCCTTATGGCTTCTGCTTCACCAGGTCTACTGCTGATATGCTAACGACCATCACCGAGTATATATACCAGGCTCTCGACAAAAATGGTGAAGTCCGAACTGTCGCCCTGGATATCTCTAAAGCATTCGACAGAGTATGGCATGCCAGCCTTCTACAGAAACTGCAAAGCTACGGCATTACTGGACTTTTGTTGGACTTAATCCAGTCATTCCTCTCCAACCGCACACTGAAGGTGGTTTTAAACGGACATGCCTCCCAGAACTACCCTACAAACGCGGGTGTTCCCCAAGGCTCTATCCTAGGTCCTACGCTCTTTCTAATCTACATCAATGATCTCCCCGATGCCATAAGATCACGAGTAGGCATGTACGCCAATGATACCACAATATACGCTTGCCTCAATAAAAAATCTGGTGTTGATGACAAGGCGAACCTCGCGGCTGAGCTTGAAAAGGACCTCTAATCTGTGGTGGATTGGGGTAGGAAATGGCTCGTAAAATTCAATTCTTCCAAAACGAAGCTGCTGTCAATTAACCACCACAGACAACCGCACCTTCCTCCCATTAGCATGAAACAGGCATGCCTCCCAGAGAGTAAAACACTACACCTGCTTGGCCTGACACTCTCAGCAGACCTCAAGTGGAATGACTACGTCGAATCCATTGCTAAATCTGCTGCTATGAAAGTCGGCTCTCTGTGCAGGGCCCGGAAATTCTTTCCGTCTGAATCTATCTTGCACTTATACAAATCTACCATCCGCCCGTGTTTTGAATGCTGTTGCCACATCTGGTCGGGTGCCCCTACTATTCTCCTCGGGCTTCTTGACAAAATACAGCGAAGAATCTGTAATGTGATTGATACCGACTTAGCTGACCGCCTGCAGTCACTCTCTCACCGGTGTGACGTGGCTTCACTGTGCCTCTTCTATAAATACTATCATGGCCTCTGCTCTGATGAACTTAAATCACTGGTGCCCCCTAGGTATGAGTTTTCACGAGATACTAGATTGGCAACTAGGTCCCACCCTTTTACAGTGAAACCGATGAAATGTAACCGCAATTTTTACTCCAACAGCTTCTTTTCTCGCACTTCCCGCCTGTGGAATTCCCTTTCGTATGCTTGCTTCCCCGATGGCTATAACCTCCAGGAGTTTAAATGTAAGGTCAATAGACACCTACTAACACACTAACCCTCCCATTCTCTCCAACTCTCCCCCTATGTGCATCCTAACATGTCTATCGCCCTGTGTAACCCCCTGTGCTATAGTGGCAGTGGAATTCCTTGCTTGAGGTGACATGATTAAAAAAAAAAAAATCCCCACCTTTGGAACTGAGACCTGCTATGCCACGTATACAAATTCTCATTCCTTTCATATTTCATTAGTAAGAAATAAGTTCCATTCGGAACAAACTTCCAGTTAGATGTTTTGCCAATCACTATAATCTTTCACAAGTCTATGGTTAATATATGCAGCTCCATGGACTGAATTTTTTGCCTTTTCTTATACTCATACAATTCCACACAGTAATACACTGCTTTGAGTGCTTTTTGGTCCTCATATTTGATTAACATTAGTATTTTTAAGAAAATTTTCCTTCAAGTTTCATGTACTATCCATTAATTGCAGGTATCGGTCAAACATGCACCACAGTCTCTTGAAAGTTGACCTGACATATTTGAACTCCAACTATTAAAAATTCTGATAGAAATTTCAGAATGATGAAAGTTTCTTCGGAACAGTTTTGGGATAATCGTGAAAAGTTATACCAACTTTTTTAGTTTCTGTATTTTCCACTGCAGTTCTTTATCAATTGATTTAGTTCTGAACAGAGCAGAAATTTCTGATTACTTTTCTATATGATCTGCTATATTAGATTTTGTGGCTTCTCATCAGACTATGACCTTGTTAGAACACTTTGTGTTTCATAAATGACCTTCCTAATGTCATTAGTTCACAATTTGCTATTTTAACATCTTATTTTTTGTTTATATACTCTACCATTTAATTCTTTTTTTATTTTATTTTAGTCTCTACTTATGAGAAGTCTGAAGAAACAAAACCAGTAACGGTAAAACCAAATATTGATTATTCAGCATTTGAAGGAATGAAAACCAAACTCTACCAGACAAAGAGGGAACTTTTTCTTACTTACCAGGATGTTCCCTGGACACTACGTCTGAGAAAAGAGGTAAGATTTAAAAAAACTTTCTAATCAGAGTACCATATATACTTACTATATCTATAAACCAACCCCCCCATTTATGTCTGATTGATTAGCTTTTTACGGTTTATCAACTCCTTGCAGGTTATTTAAAGCCAGAAAATATTTTAGACTGTAATTTGGAGATAATAATGAATTAGGGATAGGTCTTGCTAATTAACCCATAGATGGGGAGAGAAGAGGTGGATTCATATCTAATCAGATAATCAGAATTTGATGAACAAAAAAGAAATTATAATATGAATATTAAGTGAGGGATCAATTCTATATTACAATCAATGTGAACTGGTCCCTCATTTTTTGGTCATGGTAGTTTCTATAGATTTATATTCCAGAGAATGTAAATAAATCCCAAATGCATGCCTGTGTTGCTAATCAGTATTTCATTGATTGATTTTGTTTTTTACAATTTATCAACCCTTTGCAGGTTATTTAAAGCCAGAAAATATTTTTAGATAGAATGTTTTCATGAGATAACTAGCAGTATAGCCCGGCATTGCTCAGGTATAATGAAAGCTTTAAAACTAATCCATGGTCCTGGAGCTCAGACTCTTTGGATGTTGGCACGAAAGACTAAAAAGCAATAGTTATTTCCAGTTAAAGCGAAACCGTAGACTGAAAGAAAAATGAATGGATGTAAGTCAAATTTTGATTTCCTGGTATCGATATCAAATAAGTTTTTTGCGTCGTAAACTGAATTATGAAGGCTAAATAAGTTCTCTGAGTAAATGGTATCATGGCTGAGACTAAGAACTACAATTATACCTACTTAGAGCCAAACCCAAAGCAAAAACTAAAATAAAAGGGCTGAAAAAAATACAGACAGGCAGATAAACAGACACATACACAAACATCTTGCCTTTTATATATATATATTATCGATTTTCTGCACTATTGTAAGAACTGCAACCTTGAAACTTCTGAATATCGTTTCTTATGTCTTTGTCTATGAGTGTATCAAATTTGATTAAAATTGGACCACTCCTTCTATAACCCAATTTTCGATTATCAGTTTTCAATCTTTATCGGAGGTATCTCGACACAAAACCTAGCTAAGAGCACTCACAGATGCTTATAATATAACTGTGTAAATTTTCAATAAAATCGGCTCAGCCATTTCGGAGTCTATAGGTAATGGATACACACACACACACACACACACAGACAAAGTTCCATTTATAAATAAGTTTAGATAAGGATTTGGTGATACAAGTTTTACTAATTAACCCATAGATGGGGAGAAGAGAAAGCTTTTACTTTTCTCAAGGGTACTTGCACATAATCAGATATAACCAGGTAGATCAAGTAATTTGCTAGTATCAGCTGACAAGTCATGCTCTGGGAACAAGTGCCAACAAGGCTGGTAGATTTCTCTCTGACTGGCTTCACTTAAACAGAGATTAAGCCTTTTCTAGTTCTACTAATCTGTTTGACGGTGATTGTCAGTAGTTAAACCCACATTCTTTGGTTGTGTTGTGATGTTACCCCACCACCAGTTGGTCTTCAAATTGCGCATAAATTGATCAATTCGATTTAAGCCTCATCTTATCCCACATTGTGATTTGAATGATCTTAAGATGGGCGAAGCTGAGTGGCCTTCAGAAACTGCTGTAAATGAATTGTTCAGGTTGAGCAACTCTCAAGAAGGGAAAAATATATCTTCAGAAAATTCCAAGTTTTATATCTTAGTTCCTTCGGTACTGTACTTGGTTGTTTCAATAGTCAAATTCTATCAACTTTCATGCAGACAGCTATCATCCCAACCCATGTCTAAAGTTGAAATATAACTGGTTCCATTAAATCTGGTACAGAGTTTGAGTCAGAGTTCTTAGGCAGGTGGTCATGTGATGTCAAGCGGCACGGTCTCTCATCTCAACCACAATACCAACTGTGGCTTTGACCGATTTCTCTTCAGCTCTCTCTGAGTCACTCCATACCCTTGTTTATATGGACTTCCATCCAAAAGTGGCATGGGGAATGATTGGTTTGAGGAAAGCAGTGATTTTCCCTAATCTTAATAGAGTCTCTTTTGTTGTCTCTGTGAGTTGCAGTCACAGGTATCAATCGTCCCAATTAAATTCTTCCTTCCTTCATTTGTATCTCACACCAATACTCTTCAAGGTGCATTAACAGTTTCTTCACCTTCCCTAGTTTTTAACCTCTGCTCACTACCACAGTCCTCCTATGAGTGATTAGGATTGAAAATTCACTTGCGGTCATTAATTAAATTTTATTATTTCATATTTTTCCTACGTAAGGAAAATTCTGTATCCTACTTAAATATTTGCCAGATGACTTCCTTGAATTTTGTTAGGCTCATTAATTTCTTAATGTACAAAGAAATCTTTATACGCTAACCCTGTCTAGAGTGCAGTTCTGTTTGTTTAGCTGGCCATCAAGTAATTTTTTTATCCTTCCCAAATTTGCTTGTCTATTTGGTCCTGTGTTTTGATAACTTGTACTTTTTTTTAATCGTATCACCCCGAGCAAGGCGGTAATGCCACTGATGTGCAGGGGGCTACATAAGAGTAAAAAGATTAAGTAGAAGAGAGTGAAGAGGAAGACGAACCAGTTGGAAAGGAGCAAGAGAAGGATGGGAATACAGGTGTGATGACAGTTGCAAAGGTGGAGAGAAAGGAAAGGATATACAGGGTGGTGAAAGAACTAGAGTCAAGTGGTTAATAGATGAGTATTGACATTGCATTTAAATTCTTGAAGGTTGTAGCCGTCAGGAAAGCAAGAATTAGGAAGCGAGTTCCACAGGCGGGAAGTGCAAGAGAAGAAGCTGCAGGAGTAGAATTGTCGTCTGCATTTGGTTAATCTAACTGTGAATGGGTGAGACCCAGATGCCAGTTTGGTTGCACGAGTAAACACCTGTTGTGAAGGCACCAGTGACTTAAGTATGTTCAAGCAGAAGCCATGACAGTATTTATAGAACAGACAAAAGGAGGCCACATCTCGTCGGTGCGGAAGTGGCTGTAGTCAAGCCGCCAAGTCGGTACCTATCACATTACTGATTCTCCTTTGGAGCCTGTCAAGAACACTGAGATGAACAGCAGGGACGCCTGACCATATATGGCAGCATTATTCCATGCACGGACGAATGATTGATTTGTATAAATGCAGGAAAACCATCCTGGCCCGACACAGTGACCCAACCTTCTTAGCAGTGGATTTAGCTATTGAAGACAGATTCCATTAATCAACTGTCCAAGTTCATCACATGGCCTCTCTCTTTCTCGCACTCTAGACCTTGGTCTGTGGGAAATTTCTTTAGGTTTTAGAAATTTCACTTTTTCTAAAAAAAAAAAATCTTTATTCATTTTATCAGTATGTTTTTCTTTCTATCTAACCCTTCAGTGCCAAATAATGTTACAGCATCCCTGTAGAAAATTAATAAAATCAATCTTCTGCAAAACATTGTTGGTGGTTGGGTCCAGGGGAAGAAAAGTTATTTGATAAACAAACCAAATATGTTCTGCAAACTTAACAGAATTCAACATGAAAAGGCAAATTTACAGAATTTAACTTCCATAAAGTCATAGATATGATGATGAACTACATTTAGCAGCAGGGTGACTGATCTGGAAATTGATCCCCCACTTTATGTCCACATAATTTCTAGTTTGCTTATCAAATTATGATTAGGTGTGATTCTACTTCTTCTCCCCCAGCTATGGGTTAATTACTTGTCTCACTAAACCATTATTGTCTGAAAAAAATATATCTTGTCATGTAAAAAAATATTTTTTCTGGCTTTAAATAACTTGCAAAAGGGTTGAAAAACTGAAGAAAATGAATAAATCAATCAATTTGCCATTGTACATGCCATATGCTTTTAGTTCATAGATTTGTTATAACCAAAGCTAAGCAATCATCAGCTTTGGGTAAGTGCATATCCCACATGGGAAGAATGGCCTTTCTCTTATGGCCTGTAGTATGTTAAAATTTAGATGTTAGTGACTTAGTTGTGGACTTAAAAATCTGGTCAACCAGAAACATAGACAGGATGTCTTCTTTGCTTCCCTCCCGCTCTTTTTTTTTTTTTTTTTTGTGGTTGGTTGGCAGTAATGGTTCTCACTTTGAACAGATCAGTTAGATAAACATTATCCCTATCATGTTTACTGTGTGAGTTGTAAAGCAGTAGTTCTGGACATGACCATAAACTACATCTAGCAACAAGGCTTCTGAAGTTTGGAGGTTTTCAGGAGTGTGGAACCACATCTTAACTGCTGTTGTTCCCAGGTCCACTCTGACTTGGGATGGTAGCACCTGTTAGAGAACCATCTATGGGCAAATAGTTAATATCCCCTTCCAAATAAAACACTGTGAAACTATAAAAATATATTTTTATAGTAAAAATATGCAAATAACTTTGGGAAAGTTATAAATTCTCTACTTCTCCTCCCATCAATTTATGGATTAATTAGTGAAACTTGTATTACTAAACCATTATTTTCTCTAAAAAATAAAATAAAATTGTGTACAAAATATTTAGATTTTGGCATTAAATAACCCCTAGAGGTGTTGATATGCCATTAAACAAAAACAATCTACAGAATCACAATTGTATTTGGTAAATACAAACAATGATAAAGATAGCAATTAAAAAATTGTATTAGGTATGAATCCACTTTTTCTCTCCCAACTATGGGTTAATTAGTAACACTTGTATCACTAAATCATTATCCCCAAAAATATAAAGATTCTTACAATTTAAAAATATTTTCTGGCTTTAAATAACCTGCAATGGGTCAATAAGCCATAAAAAATGAATGAATTAATCAAATACTGATTAGCTCAAAAGGCATGTTTTATTTTAGATTTATTTACATTCTATGGAATATAAATGCATCAAAACTACAGTGTCCATAAAGTGAGAGATCAGTTTATATAGTGATTTTAATACAGAATTGACCCTCCACTTAATACCTACATAATTCAACTGTAAATTTCAAGATTTTAACACCAGTCTATTACTGTGTCTAAGTACTATAGCTCAGTCAAATAGTTACCATGAAAATGTTTATAAAAATGGCACAGAGAGGCAACCTTGCAGCAGTGAGAAAGTGACTGAAGCTGAGCCGTCAGATCAAGTCCAATAATAATACTAAGACACAAGGGATTGGTAGTTGTGGAAGAATTAGGTAAAAAAACATTGCTAAGGGGCGAGAAGAGAAAAAAATAATCAAGAGAACAGTAGATAGCAATTGATGTTGCATTTGAATTTATACAGATTAAAGTTGGCTAGAATGTACGAAGCCTGAAAGGAGTTCCGCAAGCAAGAAATGTGAGAAATGAAACCATTAGCATAGAACTCATGGCTACAACTCGCCATCTTGACTATAAAATGATCAGATCTTGGCAGGGAAACAAGATGCTGGGTGAGAATTTCACTAAGACGCAAGCAAATACAAGGTGTGTAAGAATTGGAGTAGATAGACTAAACTATCGCCTGTTTCACACTCCACCCACATCTATTGAACAGGTGAAGAGGCTCATCCCTTGTTCCCTGTTTAGGATGTGGTTTTCCAGCTTTCTCTTTTCCAATCTTTTCACTCTTACGTAGCCCCCTACACATCAGTGGCATTACCGTGAGGAAATAGTAATCGGAACAGTAGTTAGCAATTGACATTGCGTTTAATTTTTTTGAAGATTAAAGTTGGTTGGAAAGCATAGAGTCAGAAGTGAGTTCCACAAGCAAGAAGTGTGAGAAAAGAAACTGTTAGCATAGAACTTACACTTACACCTAGTTACTATCCTATTTCCAAATTTGTTAAATGAAATAAAAAGTTTACTGTAAAAAAAGTATTCTCATCAAAATATTTATAAAGAAACGTCGCATCATTTACTGATACATTTTTTTTTTTTTTTTCTGACCGAGTTCTTACTAAGCAAAGCAGTAAAACTACTAAGACCAGGTCATGGAAGAGTTAGAAGCAGGAACATTACTAAGGAGCGAAAACAGAGGATGAATAATCAGGAGGACGATAAATAGCAATTTCGCAGATTAAAGTTGGCTGGAAAGTATGGAGTCAGAAGTGAGTTCTGCAAGTGAGATGTGTGAGAAAAACTGTTAGCATAGAACTTATGGTTACATCTCGCCAGCTCACCTGTAAATTGATGAGATCTAAATGCCAGTCTAGTATTGAACTTAAATTCAAGATGTCTTAGGTACTATAGTGAAGAGATCATTCAAACAATTACTATGAAAGTATTTATAGAAAAGGCATAGAGGACATTCTGAATTATTTTTTTAAAACAACATTACAGAGGTAGTTAAAAGTGTATGCAATAATAGTGGTGTCAAGGAAATAACCATCCTTTTGAAACAGCATTATTTTGTGTGTATTAATGTTAAAAAATGGCTTTTTTTTTGTCTCTTGTCAGGTGTTTTCTCCCAAAGAGAAACTGGAATATGCAGCAATTCTTGATTTGGTCTTCTGTCAAGTTATACGAGATGTTTATAATAAGTGTTGCGTTCGAATTACAAAAGAGCAACGTGGAAAAATGCAAGCATTGTTGGGTGAGTAAATATAAGTAGAATTTATCATTTTCCATGTCATAGAGGAACATGGCTCACCACAGTGAATAGCCATAGCTTCTGGGGAAAGATCATGGAGTGGTTTCCCATTGTTTTCTTCACAGTCTTAATATAAATTTTCGCATATAGCTTTTCTTCATTATCTCTGAATTTCCATGACCTCTTGGTAAAAATAGTGGAGTGGTTTCCCATTGCCTTCTTTACTGTCTTAATCCAGAATTGTCATTTTCACAGATTCCTTTTCTTTATTATATCTGTGAATTGCCATGACTCCTTGGGAAAGATAGTAGAGTCACCTAAAGCTGTACAAAGATAGTTAGATATGATGTTTAGCAGCACAAAAATGACAACCTCTGTAAACAAAAGGAGTGGCTGTTGGGTCTGAATATAATTGGTCTGTGATATATGCGGCAGATTTTTTTGATAGTATTTTTTACTCCACTTTTTTAATCTTTCGGCACATTGCTATGTTTTTGTCATCAATTGAGCTCTGAAAATTGAGGAGCAATAACTTTTTTGTTTCTGTTTGAATTTCTAGAATAAGAAGTTACCATTATTTTTTATTTTTTCTCTTCTATATGTCGTGTTCCTTCAAGATGTAGGCAAGCATTGCTTTCTACCTCTCTCTATCTCTACTGGCTCTTAGCACACTTTCTTCTGTTAGCCCACCCAAACCCCACTCTGCCATCAACTTACTCAAGCCTGTCAAGTACGTTACGCATTGCTTCTGTCTCTTTTCCTCTCTATCTGACCTGTGAGTATCAGATTCTCTAAGCCCTCCTTCCTCATTACATATCCCAGGGACATCAGCTGTCTTTTCCTAATGTTAAGTATTCTCTTTTCGTTTCCATCCTTTTCAAAACCTCATCGTTGCCCACATATTGAGTCCATAGTATCCTCAGCATTCTTCTGTAGAACAACATTTCGGTTGCTTCCTTCATCTTTAAGGAGATTATCCAGCATTCACTGCCATATTGAAGAACTGACCTATTGCCTTAATCTTTTTTGGTTTTATATTTGGACTATTCGCAAACCAACAGTTTAATCCACTAGGCCTCCAGGACAATAGCCTAATAGGTAAAAGTGTTGGTTTGTGAATTTGGTGATATGATTATGAGTTCAATCCCTGGGTCAAGTACTGTCTACTTGGACTCTGTGGAAACAGGCAAGCAATAACTGAATAGTACTGAATAAAAATTAAATTAAACTAAATAAAAACTAGATGAAATATCCCTAGACATGAGCACTGGTATGAGATCAGTCTACCCCCATAGTTTAAATAAATTCAGAATTCCCTGTGGGATACCCAGATTGATATACATCTGAAGATGGCTGGAAGGCACAATGGTCAAAATCTTGCGATAAAATGAAAACATTAGTCCATTTTTGTTGTTATATTTTTCAATCTACAAATTCATGGCTAATAATGTTTTTTTCTTCTCCTTACTCTTCCCACTTTATTTTGTATATTTTTGGTATATATTTCCCTCCTGTATTGCATCAGCATGGCTTCATTGAGCCTTCTCAGGCTTACATTCTCAGGAGACATGAAATGGAAAGATTATACTGAATTAATTGCTAGGTCTGCTGTAAAGAAAGATGGAACTCTGTCTAGCGCTAAACAATTTTTCTCCCCTGAATCTATCTTGCATGTTTATAAGTCTACATTCATCCTTGCTTTGAATATTACTGCCACAAAATTTTCTGGTTAGTCAGTCATGTCTCTTTCAAGACCTGATCACCCAAGCATGTATCACATGGCATTTCAGTCAGTTAAGTGCCATACGTGAAACACGCTTGGGCGATCATGTCTTGGAAGAGACATAACTGACTGGGCAGAAGATTATCCCGCAGTAAGTTGCCATTGCTTTCTGCCGTAGACTGGTTGCCAGCCAAGGCTATAGAACCCAATCTGTCCTGTTATTTAACCCATAACTGGAAAGAAGAGACGGATTAATACCTTTCCCAAGGGTATTTGCGCGTAAGTGAATGCAATGAATTCAACTGGAATTCGAACTTGGCTCCCCAATTTCTCATTCTGAGTCGATATCCACTGCACCACAACGCACATCCGCAGCATTTATGGCATTTAACTTACTAATTTTTATACTCAGTAACCCCCTTGAGTCTTAGTGGCTTTATTGCTTTGCAGGGGGTGATATGGATTAAAAGAAACATTTATACATGCTTTTAAAATGTCTGTTTTTAAAGCCCTGAAAAGAAAAAAAAGACAAAAAATTTCAACAACATGAAATGGCCTCGACTGAATCATGTACTTAGAATAACAAAAGAAAACACTTGATATCACTTTTTGTATATCATCCTGATATTTAAGTATGCTGTTATCAAATTATTTAATCATGGTCCAGATCTCAGGGAGAAGCAGATTTGAGACTTCTTCAAATGGATAGTGACTACAAACTATTTAAACTTGATTTGATGATTTTGTCTTTCACACTGATAATGGTAATGAGCCTCGCAGGTCTGACATAATATGGACATCAAAATGAAAATTGTTCTTTGCTTAATTCTGTACAGATCCATACAGAATCTAAATTTATTTATTGAAAAATTTGAGAAGAAATTAATATAACTAATATTAATAAAACTTTAAAAAATGGGACATTTTAAATATATATGTATATGTACATTATAAGACATAATAACTCGAATTGAACACTTTTTAATGTAATTGTGTACTGGTCTAACTTTATTTAGACCAAAAACTAAATATATCATGGCTTCTACTCTGACGAGCTTAGTTCCCTGGTGCCCCCTCTACAAGAATTTATTCAAGCAACCAGACTGGCAAGAAGTTCCCACCCTTTTACAGTCAAAACAACCAAATACAGCTGCCACTTCTAATCTAAGAGCTTCTTTTTTGGAACTTCCACCTGTAGAACCCCCTTCCATTTACTTGCTTCCCAGATAGCTAAAATCTCCAAGAGTTTAAATGAAATGTCAATTACTATCTCTTATCCCCTTGAATTCCATCTTTCTCTTATCCGTTCCCTAACACCTTCGGTATTTTGTTTTTCTTCCTTTTCACTCTACTCTCACAACTCTCGTCACACCAGTATTCCTATCCTTCTCTTGCTCTCTCTCTCTCTTACCCTGTAACCAGTTTGTCTTTCTCTTCACTCTCATCCTATGTAACCTTTCACTCTCCTCTTATGTAGCCCCCTGCACACCAGTGGCAGTACTGCCTTGCTTGGGGTGAAATGATCAAAAAACTTGTCCACAAATCCTTTGTTTTTGAGTTAATTTTAAAGAAAGTTTATGAAAGATAGCGCTATTTTGTCATGTAGACTAGGTTACATTTGTCATGTCATTCTTGTATATTTGTGGTTAGTCTGTCTTCAACATTTAATGCGATTAACTGAGAAGTGTTTTGTTTAATGGTGGTATGATATTTACATTGTGAGCCGGCAGATATGATTTTTACATACAGTCACATGAATGGTAATGGACATGAGGCTGCATGGCTATATCAAACTGCATTTCCAGACCAAAGGCAGCCACGTCATCCAACCTTTGCTGCTTTTTATTGTCTCATTGCTAAGGCAAGAACCATGGCACCACAAACTATGGATCAAGGAAGACTAAGATCCACTCATACACCTGACCACAGAGAACACATTCTACAGACTGTCAGAGACAACTAAGCTATCAGAACAGGTCAAGTGGCTTTAGCATGTCATACATCTCATAGTACTGCATGAAGGGTACTCTAACAGCAGCTCCTGTATCCGTAACATTTGCAATATGTACAAGGTCTTTCACCCTCTGATCACTTATCATGAGAGAACTTTTGTCAAAGGTTTATTACACAAACTGTCAATTCGTCATTTGTTTATTCAGTCATGTTTATGGATGAGGCAACATTTACAAAGAGATGGAATAACAAATTTCTGCACCCAACATTTTTGATCGGATCCAAATTCCCATGGTACAATACACGCTAGACACTAGCATTAGTTTACGATTAATGTGTGGGCTGGAATTGTAGGTGACCCTCTGGTAGGTCCATATATTCTTCTAGCAAGTCTTACAGGAGCTGTTTACAAAGACTTTATTTCAAACACACTTGCAAACCTGCTAGAGGATGTATCCCTACTAATATGGAGATGCATGATGGAGCTCCAGTAAATTTTATTCACATTAGTTTTTGAAGCACTGGCTGACATCCATCATGAAAGATAGACAGATAGGAAAAGGGTCAGTTTCATGGCTTGCACATTCCCCCAACCTTAATCATTTGGATTTTTAACTATGAGGCCACCTAAAACAATTGGTTTATGCAGCAAACATTTATAATACAGAGATGATTCATCAGCATGCCATGGGGGACCTGAGAAACCATTTGACATCATGTGGGAGTATTTGAAAGGGGCCATTAGTCAATGATCTAACAGGTGTATGCGTGTATAGAAGCAAGCTGCAGGACATTTTTAAACATTTGTTATGAGTTTTTGTGTTGAGGTACAACAATGGCTTTTAGACATATGTTTATATAGACATTTTAACTTGTTCTGGTGTCAGGAAACTGCCACCAAAGTTTATAAAAGTATTTTTGATACACCCAATTGGTATTTAATTTCCTTTGAAGTAATCCTCTCTTAAAGCATTCCTGGAACTTCTATTTTGAAAATAGTGAGCAGCTGCCTTGGCACTTTCTCTTGGATTTTCTCAGTGTCTTGAAATCTTGTTTATGAGATTTGATTTTTGGAAAAAGTTGCAATGGCAAAATTTAGTGAATATGGAGGTTTTCAGACCTGGGGAAGGTTTCCTTGGCCTAAAACTACTGCAAATGCCAAGGTCACTCATGGAACATCTGTGGTGTGTTGAGATGACCACTTTTTACACACTTTCTTTCTAAGCACTCCTATAAACAGGGGATGTGAGGGAGTACATTATAATTTGGTGCACATGTGTGACAGAGTTCAAGTACAATCTGTGCCAGGAAGCTTCATTCTATATATTTTAGCTCCTTTTTCTTTTTAGTCATTGTGCACATATTTATATTTTTATCCTCAACTGAGCTCCGAAAAGTGAGGATCAGTATCCAGTTATACTTTTTTTTTGTTCTTACGTTTTGTTTTGTTTTTTGGTACACCACTTTATGGTAAGTAATATGTTATTTTTTTCCTTTTCCTTATTCTGCTTCCCATTTTTGTTTTGTACAGGTATATCTCACCATATGTCAGCAATTCTTTCCAAGAGAGGCGACTTGAGTTGGATTTACTTGTCTTGAGGCTAAACCACAAATAACCATTCCCAGTTCTGTATTTCATTTATAAATGCATTTTTAATAATATATGGTCAATAAGAATCTATTTTTAAGCTTACAAACAAACAAATTTTAGTTTTTAATACAGTACAGACAAAAAATTAATCTAAATTTACAAATACATTTGCAGCAGTTTTGGGCCATACTTGTAAATGTAGATGTTTACAATTTAGCGATCTTTACAATACATTGCAAAGTCTTTCTTTGTGAAATATATATAAAATGATTTTGTATGGTTAAATAACAAATGCAGTTATCAAAATTATTTTGCATTAGTAGAAAATAAACTAATTTACCAATAATTACATTGAATTTGTTTATTTACATTGAGGATCATCAACATCAATAGCTTATTTTGGCTGTTATTATTGTTCAATACACTTTTTTAAAAGAAACTGGTTGAGAGTTCCCTGAACTGTGTTCTTTTCTTCAAGAATTGCAGATGTTTTTTTTATTTCATTATCTAAGATTTATGATGATTATATTAACATTTTCTGTAAATGTACATATTTTAATATGATTTTATATACCTTTATTTTTATTTATTATTCTGTATATAATTTTATGTGCTTTTAATGCTTTTCTAATGATATTATGACTTCAATATTTGTAGCAGACAGATGTGAAGCCAAATAAAATAACTTGATTTTTATTTCTCCATTTATTTTTTTGACAAATGACATATAATTGAGAACGACTTAACCCGAAATGATATAATCTGAGGTACATCTGTATATTTTTGTCCATATAAGATCTTTTAAAAAATGTACCTTTTCAGTCCTCAAATTCAAAGAACATGATTGATTTTAACTGCCTGAAGTGAGATTATCCAGAATGTTGTTGAGATCAACAAACACTATGTCCAAAGATGATGTCATGTCGTGTCAAATATTGATTTTCTTTTGTTTCTTTTTCTTTTACAGAAAGTCATCGCATCAATAAAGATAACTACCTTCAAAAAGATCTGAGTGAACAAGTGAAGAGAATCGTTGTCGATACAGCCAAGGAATGGCCAACATATTTCTGTAGACTTTTTCCCATTGCTGTAAGGGACACTTTTTTCTTTTTTTTTTTAAATATTTTTAACAATTTTTCACTTTGTTTTGAAAACAAGACAATATGTGTTTTAATATTTGTACACACACCAAGATGTGAGCTCTAAATACAATAATGGCATCTCACTGATGACTGCGTAACTCCATGGAAGAGTACTAGTTCAAACAAGCATGACAAAGTTACTCTTCATTGGTTGCAATCAATGGTGTATGTGTGCTTGTGTGCACAATAATGGCAGATACTCATCTCCAAATTTGCCTGTCCGCCAGGGAGGTTAGTTAATCCCTATTGCAGACACCTGTTCAAGCGCATTTTTGTTTTTACAATACTCACTGAGCAGATTATGATCTTCAGATGATTAAGTTCAAAGGAAGACTGTTGAGAAGTGTCTTAAATAAACACAGGAAGAGGCAAAAAATGCAAATAGTCACACATATGGTAATAATAATGTTAACATTAGCCATTTCCCTACACTGAAACATTTTACAGTGTTGTGCAAAAAACCATCTCTTTGACACAGTGTCTTATTGCAACCATGTTTATCTGTATTTGCCAACATCTTACTATTACCCACCCTGCTTCTTTGTTTTTTAACCAGTTTATTTTTGTTATTGTTTATAAAACTTTGTAACCCAAACGTTTTTTTACTTTCAGTGTGGCACCAAATACCGAAATGTATTCTACCTTGGTGTGAATCAGTTCGGTGTGTATCTTGTGACACGAGAGAACAACTCAGTGATCGATCAGCTGAAAGTTGTCGAAGGCTTCTCGTAAGCTGATTTTTTTTATTTTATGGATTTAAAATATTTTCTTTAAAATATTTTTAAAGCTTAAACAAAATGTTTCAGGCAGAAGTAGTGGTGCAAATTGAGAGTAAGATTGCGTTACTGATCATTCAAATAAAAAGGAGACCTGCTAACCCAGGAAAGCAACATTTCAAGTTTTGGCTTTTATCTTGGACTGAACACTGACCTCTGGCCTATCATTCTTTAAACAAGTGTTTCCCTACCATTTTTTTAGTCCAGTTTGCTTACAGTCATATCTCTTTGAAACACCAGTTCCAGTATAATCACCAAAGTTAAGCAACATTGAACCTGGTCAGTCTCTACATGGGTGATCACTTGGGAATACCAGATTCTGTAAGCTTGAATGTGCAAGTGGAGTAATGGGCTTATGGCCACATCACATTTTTAAAACCAGTTTCCATACAATCACTGAAGTTAAGAAATGCTGAGCCTGGTCAGTATCTGGATGGGTGACCACTTGAGAATACCAGGTTCTGTAAGCTTGGCTGTGTGGGTGGAGTAATGGGTTTATGGCCACACCACATTGAAACACCAGTTCTTTTTTTTTTTTTTAAATCGTATCACCCCGAGCAAGGCGGTAACACCACTGAAGCACAGGGGTCTACGTAAGAGTGAAAAGATTGGAAAAGAGAAAGCCGGAAACCATATCCTAAACAGAGAACAAGGGATGAGCCTCTACATCTGTTCAATAGACATGGGTGGAGTGTGAACCGGGCAATAGTTTAGTCTATCTACTCCAATTGGAAAAAGAAAAAGAAAAGTGAAAATATCAGAAAAGAGAAAGCTGTGCAATAACCAAAGTTAAGCAATGTTGAGCCTGGTCAGTATTTGTAAGCTTAGATGTGTGAATGGTACAATGGATAATGGCTTGGAATCTTAAATCATAGAGTTGAGTTCCAATTCCAGTTGGATCTTTTATGTTTACTCAGATGCATATATCCTTGCAAAAAGTATGAAACCACCTCTTTGCTCTCCCAGCTATGGATCAATTAGTAAGTCTTGTAGCACTAAACCATTCAGTCAGTTAAGTGCCATACATGATACACGCTTTGGGTTATTATGTATCTTTCGACACATGACTGACTGGGCAGAAGATTATCCCACAGTAGGTTGCCATTGCTTTCTGTGGTTGCCGACCAAGGCTATAGAACCCAATCTGTCCTGTTATTTAACCCATAACTGGAAGGAATAGATGGATTAATACCTTTCCCAAGGGTATTTGCACATAAGTGAAGGCAATGAATTCAGCTGGAATTTGAACTCGGCTCCCCGATTTCTCGTTCCGAGCCAATATTCAATGCGCCACAATGCACAACCATTATTATCTAAAAAAAAATAATAATTTTTACAATCTAAAAATGTTATCTAGATTTAAATAACCTGTAAAGAGTTGATATGCTGTAGAAAACAATCAATGAAATACTGATTAGCTACACACGCATGTCTTTTAGATTTATTTACTTTCTCTAGAATATCAATGTATAGAAAATACCGTGGCGATAAAGTCAGGGATCAGTTTATATATCGTAATATACAGCTGATCCTCCACTTTATATCCATATTATAATCTCGTTATGTTATCATATTCTGATTAGGTATGATTCCACTTTTTCCCCCACCCCTCAGCTATAGGTTAATTAGTAAGATTTGTATCACTAAATGATTATTATCTCAAAAAAATATTTACAATCTAAAAATATTTTCTGGCTTTAAATAACCTGCAATGGGTTGATAAACCAAAGAAAAGAAATCAATCAACAATCGATGCAGGTGCACTTGTATAATAACTGAAATTCTAGGATGCACTTTAAATTTGAATAAAGAAAAATTTGTCATGAAATTTGAAAATAGGAAAATAATAAAGAAATCTCCTGAAATAAGCATTTATTTTAAAGACATTACTTTGAATATTTACATCTGCTTGCTTAATCCACTTTGACAGTTTTTCAATGTTCGGCCTCATATGTGATTAATTTTCTCTCATTCCTTCATCAATGCATTTAATATTTGATCTATTTTTGCATTTGATGTATAATGTGGAAAATAGCAATTAAATATCCAATGCTTTCCGAGCTGTTAAAGGATATTATTCTTTAATCAGAATCCCAAACTGATCAATGGACACCTCTTTCTGTTGGATTTTATGGATTTAAAATATTTCTTTTTAAATATTTTTAAGGCTTAAACAAAATGTTTCAGGCAGAAGTAGTGGTGCAACTTGAGAGTAAGATCGTGTTCTACTGATCTTTCAAATAAAAAGGAGACCTGCTAATCCAGGAAAGCAACATTTCAAATTTTGGCTATAGAGATGAATTTACAAACCTCACTCCCTTTTTTTTTTTAGAGAGGCTGATAATGACAGATTTAAATTCCATGAAAAAGGGGAAAGGATTATCTATTCCATAAAGATTAAGAATTTAATTTAGAGTTCAAAAAATTGAACGACAAAGACTTGATGTAGACATGGAAGCCATGTGCTTGATGTCTCTAGTGTTTCAAAAAGAAAGATTTTTTTAAAATATATAACTAATTCATAAATGTCTCTTTTTGTTAACTCAGAGTGCACCTGGCTACCATTTAGCAAAACACAACTAAAAAATTCTATAGAAGAATCAGGAACATTACTGGTCCTTCTCTGGCAGCTCGGCTTCAGTCACTTTCTCACTGCTGTAAGGTTGTCTCTTTGTGCCTTAAATGCGTCATACTAATTGTTTGGATGACCTCTTTGCTATGGTACCTTGATAAATTTAAGTGCAGTACTAGCCTAGTACCAAGATCTCATCAATTGATCATGCTAACTGTAACTATAAGCCATTGTTCAATATTCTTCTTCTTATTCATGTGTCCTGTCCTTTCAGGATGTAGGCAATCATGGACTTTCACTTGGCTCTGTCTCTTGTCAGTCTCAATAATTTTTCTCTTGGTATCTCTTCTAAGCCTTGTTCTGTCAACCATTTGCTCAGATCTAACAAGTACATCTGGCACTGCTTTTCCCTGTCTCTCCTTCCATTTATCTAACCTGTGAGTATTAAGTTCTCCAGACCCTCCTTTCTCATTTCATGTCGCATGAACTTCATTTGCCTCTTCCTGATATTTAGTATCAGTTTTTTCTCATTTGCATCTTTTTCAACATCTCATCGTTGCACACGTGCTTCGTCTATGGTATCTTCAGCATCCTTCTATAAAACCACATTTCTGCTGCCTCAAGCCTCTCCTTCATATTTGATGAGATCGTCCAGCATTCACTTCTATACAGAAAGACAGATATCACATAGCAATCCAGCACTCTTTTCTTTGTTTCTAATAAATTTTCCTGTCTTTCAGTACTCTGGTTAGCTTCTTAAATGCGTCATTTGCCATGCCAATGTGTATTTGGATCTCCACATCGCACTTTCCATAGTATGCACAAAATAATGATGTTTCAAAAGGATGGTTATTTCCTTGACATTATTATTGTATAATTTTAACTCCCTCTGCAATGTTAATCGTTTTAAAAAAAAATAACTCAGAATGTTCTCCCTGTGCCTTTTCTATAAAACATGTACATAATCATAGAGGATGTGCGTTGTGGTGCATTGGATATCGGCTCAGAACAAGAAATCGGGGTACTGAGTTTGAATTCCAGCTGAATTCATTGCCTTCACTTACACGCAAATATCCTTGGGAAAGATATTAATCCGTCTATTCCTTCCAGTTATGGATTAAATAACAGGACAGATTGGGTTCTATAGCCTTGGTCGGCAACCAGTCTACCGCAGAAAGCAATGGCAACCTACTGCGGGATAATCATCTGCCCAGTCAGTCATGTCTCTAAAGAGACATGATTGCCCAAGTGTGTATCACGTATGGCACTTAACTGACTGACATAATCACTTTATATATGTCTGCTGCAGGGGTGCGATTGTTTCAACATTGAAACTTCAATGTCTCATCAGAAGTTTCAATGTCGAAACAGTCGTGCCTTTGTGGCGGATATGTATAGAACGATTATGTGCATGTTCTAAAATATAATTTATAATAAATATTCACAGCTCTATATATATTATATATTGAGCACTGTTTTAAATTAATGTTTTGGATGTTGTAAGAATTCTTTCTTCATTCTGTATTCACTCGGATATATATATATATATATATATATATATAACTACACATGTTCCCTGTCTAGGATGTGGTTTCTGGCTTTCTCTTTTCCAATCTTTTCACTCTTCTCTTTTTTATTTTTTCCAATTGGAGTAGATAGAGTAAACTATCGCTCGGTTCATACTCTACCCACGTCTATTGAACAGGTGAAGAGGCTCATCCCTTGTTCCTTGTCTAGGATGTGGTTTCTGGTTTTCTCTTTCCCAATCTTTTCACTCTTACGTAGCCCCCTGCACATCAGTGGCGTTACCGCCTTGCTTGGGGTGATATGATTAAAAAAAAAAAATACTTTCATGGCAATCATTTGACTGATCTCTTCCTTTATGGTACCTAGATGCTTTGAATTTCTCCGCAGAAAGCAATGACAACCTACTGCGGGATAATCTTCTTCCCATTCAGTCATGTCTCGAAAGAGACATGATCACCCAAGCGTGTATCACGTATGGCACTCAACTTACTGACTAGACTGGTGTTTAGATCTCATCAATTTACGATTGAGCTGGTGAGATGTAACTGTAAATTCTATGCTAACAATTTCTTTTCTTGCACTTCTTGCTTGGGGAACTCCCTTCTGGCTCCATGCTTTCCAACCAACTTTAATCTTCAAAAAATTAAACGCAATGTCAATTGCTATCTAGTGTTAACCTGATTATGCTTTCCTCTTATAATTAATGTTTCTATTCCTAATTTTTACACACCTTGTACTGCCTTGCATCTTAGTGGAATTCTCTCCCAGCATCTTGTTTCCCTGGCAATGTCTCATCATTTTATAGTCAAGATGGCAAATTGTAGCCATAAGTTCTATGCTAATGGTTTCTTTTCTCGCATTTCTTGCTTGCAGAACTCCTTTCAGGCTTCGTACATTCTAGCCAACTTTAATCTGTATGAATTTAAATGCAACATCAATTGCTATCTACTGTTCTCTTGATTATTTTTTTCTTTTCTCACCCCTTAGTAATGTTTCTTTACCTAATTCTTCTACAACTAACAACCCCTTGTGTCTTAGCATTATTATTGGACTTGATCTGACGGCTCAGCTTCAGTCATTTTCTCACTGCTTCAAGGTTGCCTCTCTGTGCCATTTTTATAAACATTTTCATGGTAACTATTTGACTGAGCTACGGTACTTAGACACAGTAATAGACTGGCATTGAAATCTTGAAATTTACAGTCGAGATGGCTAGATGTAACTATAAATTCTATGCAAGCAGTTTCTTTTCTCACACTTCTCACTTGGAGAACTCCTTTCTAACTCCATGCATTCCAGCCAACTTTAATCTGCATAAATTTAAATGCAATGCCCATCACTATCTACTGTCCTCTTGATAATTCTTTTCTCTTCCAGCTCATTTTTAATGTTTCTATTCCTAATTCTTCCACACACCCTTGTATCTGAATGTCTTGCTTGGAGTGATACTGATTAAATAAAATATTTATAGTAAAACCCTGAATGTAATACAGGGTTTTCCAAATTAAACTTAATCAGTGAGTCAAAATAAAACGCACTATTTTGGTAAGTGTTAGTAAGACATACATTTGTTCCACAGTGATGTGGCTTTTAGCGAGCTGAAGGTGCATTGGGATGACAAAAGATGCATTCTAAAATCTAAGCAGAAAATTAAGAAACAGAAAAAAAAACTTCATTAGAAACAAAGAAGTACTGAACAGTTACGTGATAACTGTTAAGTCTTTATATATGGCAGTGAATGCTGGACCATCTCCTCAAAGATGCAGAAGAGACTTGAAGCAACAGAAATGTGGTTCTACAGAAGGATGCTGAGGATAACATGAACCAAACATGTGAGCAATGATAAAATTTTAGAGAAAATGAAAATAAAAAGAAAACTTATACTTAACATCAGGAAGAGACAGTCAAAACACATTATAATGAAAGGGGGCTTGGAAAATTTGATACTGGCAGGACAGATTGAAGGCAAAAGGACAGAGGAAAACAGCGCATAACATACTTAGTAACCTTGAGTAAATGGATGGTGGGACAGGATTTAGGAGAGATGACAAAATTTACTAAGAGCCATAAAGGACACAAAATTGTGGATAGCCGTGATTGTCTACATCCATAAAGGACACGGCACGTAGAGAACCTACCTAATTTTTGTAAAATCCTGGAGGATTATTCCTCTCCTCTGATTAATCTAGGAGGACATCTCAACCTCTGGTGTGGTGGGGTGATTGCTCCTGACTGCTATTTGAGTAAAAAATTGTGTGTGGTTTGCATTTTTGGTTTGATCTAGAAGGGAATCTGATCTGGTGTGCAGAATGTTGTTTCCAGACCCTGCTTGATCTTGTAGATGCATGTCATTTTGATCCTTTATTTGATATGAGGGTGTCAGGTGTCAGGTGTCAGGTGTCAGGTGTCAATCCCAGCCTCTGTTAAATCTGAAGGATTCTGTGTGATTGCCAGTCTCTGTTTAATCTGCGAGAATGTGTCATTCCAGGCCTCTGTTTAATCTCTGGAGGAATGTATGTGTCGTTCACAGGCTCTGTTCAATCTCAAGGAATGTATCATTCAATGGGTGTCATTCCCAGCTTCTGAGAACCTTTAATTCTGAAGGAATGTGTGTTATTTCCAGCATCATTTTAATCTAAGGTATGCGTGTTATTCTCAGCCTTGAGAATAACACTGAGTGTGTGAATATGTTTATCATTCTGTTATGACCTTAACACTAAGTTGTTGTGGTTTGTTGGGGCCAGAAATAAAGACACAAAAATGGAATAGTGTCAAACAAATATATTACAAAGGCAGTAGTACCATCATATACCAATGAGCAATTATTAGCATGACTATTAGTCTGGCTGTCAAAGTTATCTGCGGGAATAGGTTCTGCTCTCACTCTCTCTGCTACTGTACTCTACAAAGTAGAACTGTGATATATATATAGTTCGTAAGAGTTCAATGTGTCATATGGGTAAGTCACCCTAATACATTCCCAGGCTCTTTTTACTCTGGTGGGGTATGTGTGTTGTTTCCAGCTTCTGGGAATCTTTAATCTGGGGGAATGTGTGTGTGTCATTCCAAGCCTTCATTTGATCCAAAATAACATTCTTCCTCAACATCACAATGAACTCATTGGCTTGTTTATACACAATTTTTGGCAATTTTTGTCATTTTTACAGAAACAATCTTAAAAATCCTAAACATGCTTCACCCTCATAGATGTTATTGTTTTGGAAATCTTATATCATATGACTTTTGTTAAATTTCAGATTTGAGAATATTGTTGAAGTTGTCCCCCGATCTGTAAACATCTTACAGCTGGCAATGCAGAATAAAGGAATTGTTTTTTACACAAAGTGGGTAAGTGAGTGAAATTATTTTGTTGCAGTTTTCAAAGATTTACAATTTGAGTTGATTTTTCAAAATGAATATATTTAAAAAAGACAAATATTACTACTTCTCAAATTAAATGACAAAAATCTGTGGAAATTTAAAAAAAAAAAAAAGAGCAAAACATTTTAAAGTTTTTGTTGTAGTTGTAGGAATTTGTCTACAAAATCCACTCCGTCAGCTAGCTAACCCCTGTTGCAGACGCTTGCACAGGCATATTTGTGTTTCTTTAGCACCTATATAGCTAACCTGTTCTTTGTACTGCAATTATTTAGGGTTTCTTGGAGGAAGCAAATAATCTTGGATGATCAGTAGTTGGTCAGTATGTGGTGTTAGTTTTTTTCAGATTTTGACTTCATTCTAAGGTTATCTTTTTCTCTTTTTTTTTATTTTTTGTCCAAAACCATGAATGTGCTAAAACTCTAAAAAACCCTATATAAAATTCACTTTTTTTATTCCATAATGTTGAATGTGTTAAAACTCTTCAACTTTTTAACAACAAAAATCTCGAATTGATGTTAAAAATTGCCACAAAACAGTGTTGATTATTTAAGACCTAATGACCTATTATCTGTGTTGTGGTGTAATGGATATTGCCTCAGAATGAGAAATTGAAGAGCAGAGTTCAAATTCAAGTTGAATTTGTTTCATTCACTTATGTACACATACCCTTGAGAAAGGTATTAATCCATCTCCTCTCTCTCCAGCTAGGGGTTTAATAGCAGGACAGATTGGGTCCTATAGCCTTGGTTGGCAACCAGTCTACCACAGAAAGTAATGGAAACCTACTTCAGGAAAATCTTCTGCCTATTCAGTCATGTCTCAAAAGAAATGTGATTACCCAAGTGTGTATCACGTATGGCAATTAACTGACTGACTGATCTATTTATGACATATCTCTAATTTTTATTTAGATACATTGTATTTATTTTCAATTTTTCTAGTTGAATTGTTCACCTATATTGGATATGACTCATTACTGTACATAATTAAGTTAATATAAAATTTATATTATATATCAATGCTACCTTATGAAAATAGAGATGTAATAGAGTGGGGCTCCTCGTAACCTAGCTTCAACAGTGGGGAGCATGAGACCCTTGCAACAATGCTACCAGTATGCAGATACCCTCAGTCACGATGACTTGTCACTTTGTACAAGCACAACCATCAATAGCTTCCAAACAGTTTCATCTATGAAATTTCATGAACCAATCATTGGGATAGTTTTCCTTTCTCAACAGTGATATACTCTGGGGTCATCTTCTCAGAATAATATTATCAAAAAGACCCCATTTTAATAAATCAATCATGATTCAACTGAGACTGGGGATCAAGTGGATGAGGGGGTGGTGTAATGGTTAGTGGCTTGGAAATGAAAACTCACCTGAGTTCAAATTCCAGTCAGGTTTGTTACATTAACTTATGCACAAATACCCTTGGAAAGCTATGAATCCATCTCCTCCCCCAAGCTATGGGTTAAATAGGATTTGTATCTGAAAGACAATCATTATTTTTAAAGAATTATTAATGGAGATATTTACTAACAAAAATAAGATTTATTCTTACAATTTAAAATATGTTTCGATTTTAACTAATTTACAGTAAGTTAAAAACCTATAAAAAAAACAAATCACTCAAAGGGAGTGATATTTTGATTCGAGGCAGAGCAGATACTCTGATCCTTCATAAAATAGCTGATCCCTAGATAACTAACCTGATTGTTTTTTTGTTTTTTTATGAGTACTGTGTTGGCATATTTAATTTTATGGTTACTGTGCCTCCTCGGGTTAACTACACTACAACTCCTTGTGTTAACTCTTGAAAGCAAAACACTGCACTTCCTCAGGTTAACTCTCTCAGCAGACCTCAAGTGGAATGACTATATCAAATCCATAACTAAATCTACTGCTAAGAAGGTCAGTTCACTGTGTAGGGCCAGGATGTTTTTCTAGTCTGAATCCATTTTGCACACATATAAATCTACAATCCGCCAATGTATTGAATACTACTGCTTCATCTGGTCAGGTGCCCCTGCTATTCACTTCAGGGTTCTCGACAAAATTCAATGTAATTTGATCGATCCTGTCTTGGTAGCTCAAGGATGCAGTCACTTTCTCACCAGCGTAATGTGGCTTCCCTGTGTCTTTTCTACAAATACTTTCAAGGCTTCTGCTTCAATGAACTTAGCTCACTGGTGCCCCCTATACATGAATTTACTTGAGCTACTAGACTAGCAAATATGTCCCACCCTTTCACAGTGAAACCAATAAAATGTAACCACAACTTCTACTCTAGTAGTTTCTTTTCTCACACTTCCCGCCTGTGAAATTCCCTTCTGTATACTTGCTTCCCTGACAGCTACAATCTCCAAGAATTTAGATGTAAGGTCAATTGTCATCTCTTATCTCTCTGACTTGCATCCTTTACCTCCTGCTCTTTTCTCTGTTCACTCCACTCTCATCACACCAGTATTCTCATCCTTCTCTTATCCACTTCCTGACACCCCCTATAATCTGTCCCTCTTTCTCATAACTTTCCTCCTATGTAACCTCCTATGTAAAACTGCCTTGCTTGGAAGGAAATTATTAAAAAAAAAAACTATGTTGGCATAATTATTTTTATTGCTGATATTATTTTTTTATGAGTATTTTGTTGATATAATTAAGATTTGATAAATATTAAAATCTAGTTATAGATTGAAATATAAAAATAATTATTTATAGTTTGTGATAAAAATATTCATTTTACTTTTCAGTGGCAACAAATAAAATCAATGATTGATGAATATTGCTATGAACATGAACAGGTAAGTTCAAATTCTCTCCTGAGATGGGTTGTGTCACACCTGGTGCACAAGATAAACATTTGTTATGTCAATCATCACATATAGCAGCAAAGCCTCTGATTGGGAAATTGGAGGTTTTGAGGAGCATGGAACCACCACTTAATTGCTGCTATTCTCTTATTAAGAGCTAGAAGAGACCAGAAAGTGTTGGGGACCATGAAAAACTAACTAGGAAAGGATTGGGCTCCATCAAGTTATCTTGCCCAGGACGCATTACTGCTACTGTGGCTGCTGTACATGTGTTTTCTGTGCAACTCTAATGGGTTATGGGTCTCATAATCATGAAAATGTTTGGTGAAATTTTGGCAATAAGATAAGTAGTTTCTGCAGGCAAGGAATCTACAAATAAAATACCTTCATTTCCTGAAGATTTTTTTTTTTTCCAGGGTAGCAAATTTGCATGTGCTAAAAAGGATTACCAAGGGCATGAACCAACCCTTCTTAACTTCAAACAAGGGGACTTAATCAAACTGATATATGCTGGGGACCGACTGGATGAAGGTAAATTCAATTTTCTTAGTATTTCCATCTTTATTGCCATCATCGTCACAATATTATCTACATAGAGAAACAATGAAAGCATGAATAATTTCATATTTACAACATTCTATAAACTAATACAATTAAAACTAATGCAATGCAATATTTATCATATACAAATTTAAGAAAAATAAAGATGAAAAATATCTTTTTAATTTAAACATTTACTAAATTATTAAAATATGTAAACTATCAGGAAATCCTTATTATTTTCTGTTTTATAAAGTTTGAATCACTATTGACATTATTCAGACTATTGTTCTCATCTTTGTTCCATTTGTATGATGTTTCAGCCATTATACACTCTGGCCTTCTTCAGGTGCTAGGAACTTTGAACGGAACCCTTTATTATGATCACTGGGCTATATCATTCTCATTCCTTAGTTCCAGTGACTTAACCCAAAGAGTTGAGAGTTCAATACCGGGCTACAGCAGTGGTGAACAAGTAACTTAGAGAGTCAACTTAAAGGAAGATAACTCATGACTTCCAAAAGAGGCATCATGCAAGGAATGAGAATGATATATTCCAGTGATCATAATAAAAGGTTTGGTTCAAAGTTCCTAGCACCTGAAGAAGGCTGGAGTGTACAATGGCTGAAACATCAGACAAATGGCAACAAAGATGAGGTCAATAGTCAGAATAATGTAAATAGTGTAAATGCTACCTCATCTTGGAAATATTGACAAATACTAAAATTTGAATCAGTTGGCAATTTGCCAATGTTTAGACAATCATTCCAATAAACAATCTAATAGTATTTGTTATTCATTTAACAAATTCTCAAGAACAACGATAATCTATAAATTCATGTTTATCATATGTTTAGGTTCTATTACAACTCTAATCGTCTCTTTTAAGAACAAAAACATTTGCTCATGAGTAAAGGGAGCTAAAAAAAAATTGTGTCATGGGGAAAATCATCCATTTGACACTACATCCTGTTGCGAGCATGTTTATCCAGAACTGCCCAATGAACATTCCCAAGGGAGTGAAGCAGTGAAACAAGAAATTGGAGAGCCAAGTTTGAATGTGTTGCATTCACTTATGCAGAAATACCTTTAGAAAAGTTATTAATCTTTCTCTTATCCCTCCTGCTATGGGTTAAAAAGCAGGACAGATTGAGCTCTATACCCTTGGTTAGCATGTAAAATGGTGTCAAGGGAAAAAAAAATCTTTTTGACACACTGGATATTTTTGCAGACATAAAGGTGAAAAAACAAACCCCTACACTTTTTTACTCTTTAAAACAACAATCACCCTACACTTTTTTTACTCTTTGAAAAAAAAAAAAAAACCTATACTTTTTTTACTCTTTGAAAAACAATCCTCCTATACTTTTTCACTCTTTGAAAAAACAATCCCCCTATACTTTTTTACTCTTTGAAAAAACAATCCCCCTATACTTTTTTACTCTTTGAAAAAACAATCCCCCTATACTTTTTTACTCTTTGAAAAAACAATCCCCCTATACTTTTTTACTCTTTGAAAAAACAATCCCCCTATACTTTTTTACTCTTTGAAAAAACAATCTCCCACATTTTTCAGTGTGTTATAAATATTTGAGGTTTTTTTCTTTTATTCATTTTACAGGATGGCTGTATGGATCATTAAATGGGAATGTTGGTTTCTTCCCTGAAGAGTATGTCCGTCATATGGAACGTCATGAAGTGGTAACGAACTTGAAGCAACCAGTGAGTATAATCAACTCAGTGCTAGCCTAAAAATGTTTCTGTAGATAAGCTTAGAAAATAAGCGCAATTGTTTCATTTCAACTAATCACTTCATAATGATTATATTAGCCATTTTCCTGTAAGGAAGCATTTGGTATTCATTGACCTAGCAGCCAATACTGTTTTTGTTTGAAATTTATAAAATAATTCCCTTGAAGCAATTTTTAGAAAAACAGTTTTTTCAAGTCCAGTAGTTGTTATTGCTCTTTCCAGTATAGATAGAAGCTACCTTTCTAAGCTTTTCAGAAAAATAAGTTTCTCAACTACAGTAGCTGTTATTGCTCTTTCCAGTATAGATAGAAGCTACCTTCCTAAACTTTTCAGAAAAATAGGATTCTCAAGTCCAGTAGCTATTATTGCTCTTTCCATTATAGATAGAAGCTACCTTCCTAAGATTTTCAGAAAAATAGGTTTCTCAATTCCAGTAGCTATTATTGCTCTTTCCAGTATAGATAGAAGCTACCTTCCTAAGCTTTTCAGAAAAATAAGTTTCTCAACTCCAGTAGCTATTATTGTTCTTTCCATTATAGATAGAAGCTACCTTCCTAAGCTTTTCAGAAAAATAAGTTTCTCAACTCCAGTAGCTATTATTGTTCTTTCCATTATAGATAGAAGCTACCTTCCTAAGCTGATTGGGGTTTTCTTCCTAACTTTTTATTTGAAGTAGTGTGGAATGTTAGCATCTTGATTGTGTCCTTATTTTCTCTTTGAGTTGCATTGTAACACCACCTTTATCAGCCTAAGGTTCACCAAAACCACAGATAGCTTCTTTCTCTCTCTCTCCGATCATTCAAAGTATTCAATACCACAACTGATTGATGAATTAATCTCCTCAACTCTAAGTCTGCTCTGACCCCATGTTGTGATTAGTTTGATTACAGACAGGCCAAGATTTATCATCAGTATTCTGCCTCAGGCTGGTCCAAACAGAGGGAAAATGTACAGTAATAAAAAAAAAATACTCAAAGAAGAATGACAAATAAGAGATGATTTATTGCAAGTTGTTATGAGACTTACCCTTTTTGGACTACAATGAACTCTTCCTGTTATTATGAATACCGAGAGAATATACCTCTCGGGGTTGAGTTGAGTTGGGTTGAGTCACCCCAGTCTAATACTTGGCAGTCAGACTGACGTGTAACACTCTTGTATTTGTTTTCCATTTAATATATATGTTTCACTAATTCCCGAGTTCGAGTTTTCTTTCGGACCTATTCTTGATCCACAACACAAGTATAATATACAATAATTTTGTTAGTGTTTCACTTGCAGAATTGTCAATCTAAATTGTCCCCAAATTGGAAGTGACACTTGGTTAAACTGGTAAGGGTTGTTTAGTATATATATAAAGAAGTTTGTTTAGTTGATTTCGATAATTTTCTTTTTGGTAAGCCTGGGTTGAGACTGCTTTCGAAGTTACACTTAGGCAGTAGTTAGTCACGTGTGGTCAGCCTTCATTCATTCTCTAGGCCTAAATCTTGAATCTCTCTCTGTTTTATTCATTTCATATCTTCACTTTTATTGGTGTCAGCCAAGAACTAGTGTGGAGGTATGAGGTGGTTATGGAATTGGAAAAAGAAATATTATTTTCCAAACCTTTTCCCTTGGGTAATAGTTGCAGACAATGCTCTTCCCACAATCCTTCATCCATTCTCAGTGGGTTGTCTGTGCCCGCAACTCCCTGGTGGCTGCAGGCACGTACTCTCTTCTCCTTTGTATTACTTTCTTAAAAAAATAATCAACTCTCTTTCTTATGCACTTTTTCTTTCTCTTTTCTGGACTGAAATTTTAGTGTGTTAGCCAGAACTCTCAGGGTGATATCATTCAACACTTGTAAATTGTTTTTACCCAAAACAAATTTATCAGCTAAATTCTTTTCACATGACTTCATATTCCAAACACCTGATCTTTTGTTGAGTAACCTTTTTACCTCTTAACTAGCACTTAGGATCTTTACAACTTCTTTCATCAGCCAACCACCAACATCCAAATCAGATATTGTCCTCGGCAGACATCCGAATTGTTTTCATGTGTTTCAATCCCTGGAAGCAGTTTTATATAGTTTAACCCTTTTCATGAGAAGTTTATCAGTATATTTGTTTTTATGTTCAAATTAAAATTTTATTATTAATTACCAGCAGCCAAATAGTATCACAGTATGTGCTGTCCATTTTGGTTCTTGGTACTGTTCTTGGTCTATTTTGGTTCTTGGTACTGTTCTTGGTCCATTTTGGTTCTTGGTACTGTTCTTGGTCCATTTTGGTTCTTGGTACTGCTCTTGGTCCATTTTGGTTCTTGGTACTGTTCTTGGTACAGTTTGGTTCTTGGTACTGTTCTTGGTACTGTTCTTGGTACAGTTTGGTTCTTGGTACTGTTGGTAGTCCTCAAGGTATGTACTTTCTGTTATTTGATAAGGAATTAATAATAATTGGCAATGTTTCAGCCAAGAAATTCAGACAACTTAAGATTTTTGCTATTTGGTCTAAAAGCAAGAGAAATAAAATGAGAGAAATACTAGCAAATCTAGGGCCTCATACCCCCACTCCCCCAAAAAAACTCCTTGTGTCAAAAAGACAATTTTTCACATGCTTTTTTTTAAGAATGTTTACTCTTCAGCAAAGTTTGTTTTAAAAAGCAATAATTATAATTGTAATAAAACGTAAACATCTGAAAGTAAATTTATACATTTTCTTTGTCCTTGAGAATTGACAACAGAAATAATAAGCTGGGATGTGCATCTGAAATAACAGCTTGGAATTGGCCATCAGAGACAAATGTTCTAATTCCATAGTTCATTGCATTCACTTTCATGCAAATACCACTAGGAAAGATATAAATCATCTTTTCTCTCCCCAATGGATTAATTAATTGAACTTGTATCCGTAAATTATTATTACCACCAAAAAATTCTTACACTCTGAAAGTATTTATGGCTTGAAATAAGCTACATAAGGTTGATAAGCCATAAAAAACAAATCAATAAATCAATGACTTGTCCGCATCTTTATTGCCATGTTTACAATGTCTTGGCCATTGTACACTCCGGTCTTCTTCATGTGCTAAGAATTTCAAACCAAACCCTTTATTTTGATCACTGAGGTATATCATTTTCATTCCTGGTAGCCATGTAGTTATCTCCCTTTAACTTTCTAAGTTCACCACTGCTATAGCCTGGTATTGAACTCCCAACACTTTGGATCAAATCACTGAAACTAACCTCATGGACACATGGCCCATCACCTAGCATCTGAACAAGGCCAGAGTATACAACGATCAAAACATTGTAAACATGGCAGTAAAGATGAGGACAATAGTTCAAACAATGTAAATAGTGTAAATACTACCTTATCTCAGAACATAGAAGTATTTTAACAGAAGACAGCTAAAACCCAAAGGATCATAGAGATAGTAAAAGTGTCCTTCCAGAAGCTAAGCAAAGTATCAAGAAACAGGAAAATTTTGTTAGAAACAAGAAAAGAAGAACTGAAATTGCATATAATATCAGTCCTCCATTCCTTGGAAATGAATGTAGGACAATCTCATCAGAGATGAAAAAGTGACTTAAAATAACAGAAATGTGGTTCTACAGAAGGATGATCAGGATACCATGGGCTGAACATATGAGTAACAAAAGAAAATGAAAAATGGCATTTATACTAAGCTTCAAGAAGAGAAAGTTGAAATTTCCTGGATACATAATGAGGAATGAAGGCTTGGAAAATCTGCTACTCACAGGACAGGTTGAAGATGAGAGAGAAAAAATAATAGTGAACTTGAGTGGGTGGAAGGACAGGGCTTAAGAGAGATAAAATTTATTAAGAGCTACAAAGGAAAATTGTAACATTCTTATGAGATTTTCTTTTCTGTTTTTTTTTTAATCGTATCACCCTGAGCAAGGTGGTAATGCCACTGATGAGCAGGGGGCTACATAAGAGTAAAAAAGATTAAGTAGAAGAAAGTTAAGAGAAAGACGAACCAGTTAGAAAGGAGCAAGAGAAGGATGGGAGTACAGGTGTGATGACAGTTGCAAAGGTGGAGAGAAAGGAAAGGATATACAGGGTGGTGAAGAAAGAACTAGAGTCAAGAGGTTAAGAGATGAGTATTGACATTCCACAGATGGGAAGTGCTAGAAAAGAAGCTGCAGGAGTAAAATTGTCGTCTGCATTTGGTTAATCTAACTGTGAATGGGTGGGACCCAGTTGCCAATCTGGTTGCACGAGTAAACCCCTGTTGCAGAGGCACCAGTAACTTAAGTTCGTTGGAGCAGAAGCCATGAAAGTATTTATAAAACAGACAGATACAGCACATTTGGATGTGTGTTGTGGTGCAGTGGATATTGGCTCAGAAAAAAAAAAATCGGGGTGCCGAGTTCGGATTCCAGTTGAATTTTTTGCATTTACTTACACGCAAATACCGTTGGGAAAGGTATTAATCCATCTCTTCCTCCCAGTTATGGGTTAAATAACAGGACAGATTGGGTTCTATAGCCTTAGCTGGCAACCAGTCTACCACAGAAAGCAATGGCAACCTACTGCGGGATAATCTACTGCCCAGTCAGTCATGTCCCTTTCAAGACATGATCACCCAAAGCGTGTATCATGTATAGCACTTAACTGACTGACAGCACATAGTTGTTAAATTGTTAATTTTATTGCGTTCAATAAGCAGTTTCAGATCCAGTCATTTTATCTTTATGTAAAAACCAAACTGAATTTCTCTTTGATAATTTTTCCAGTTGTATGCGGTGATAAAAAAAGACTCCACCAAAACGCAAGAGCTAACAACAAATTATCTGGTATGTAAATTATTTATTTACTATTGTGCCTGTGCCATCAAGAATGATGGAATGATGGAATGTATATTTAGAGTAAATTGCATTCTGTGCAATGAAAAGGAAAATATATAATTTAACAAACTTATAGAAAAAAATTACATTTAATTTAAAAGCACTTTTAGTAGAATATGTTTGGTATATACATAGGGTAGTAATTACATTCCCTGATTTTAATTTAATTAATATCTTAAGAATTTTTAAATGTAGTCAATATGTTAATTAAAGCTGAAAAATATAACTTAAAATTGTATCATAGTTACTTCCCCATATTAAAATTGAAATGTTGCACACAAAAACAGATATATATATATATATATATATATATATATATATATATATATATTATTGTAATAATTGTTAAAATGGTTTATAAATTCATAGTATTACTACACAAAAATTTTCGCCTTTCAAAGCTACCTTTTTTAGGTGCTTCTCATCGAGTGACGAAGTTGGAATGAAAATTATCTGGTGAAAAACGGTTTATTTGTGGTGAATATGCTTTTTAAGTGAAAGTGGGGTTGGGAGCTTATTTTGATTCTGTTGGAATCTATACTATGAATTTATAAACCATAGTAACAACTATTACAATATAACGCTCGACGTCTGTATCGAGCACTCTTTATAAAAGTAAATGCATGAACATCAGGTTAAAAAACCTACAAGTTCCACAACTTTGTTACAATATATATTCATCTTTTTGCCTTGATAAAGTTCATCACAGGACAAAATGCATAGGTGATTTAAAATAGTTTTCCTTTTGTCTTTATTTTATTTAACCATATATATATATATATATATATATATATATATACACTTACACATGATGGCTTTTATGTATAGTGTATGATTTTCTACAATTTATTGTGTTGTTGTTATTTTTAATAATGATAATGGTGGTGGTGTTAATGCTATTGTTGTTGCTATTATTGATAGAGTATCAGATGAAAAAAGAAATTTTGGGATAGAAATATACAAAACCCAATATACCCATCATGGCACTCAATCTGATAAAAGTATACCAGACACATGCAGCACAGCCAAATGTGTGCAATACACTGAAAATATTTGATAAATTCAGTGCATAACCTTACAGATTGGACTCGTTATTTACACTGCTTGGATAGTTGTCCTCATCTTTATTGCCATGTTTATGATATTTTGGCCGTTGTATGCCCTTGCCTTCTTCAGGTGCTAGAAATTTTAAACTGAACCCCTTATTTTGATCACTGGGGTATATCGTTCTCATTCCATGTGTGATTCTACTTCCAAATGCCATGTAGTTATCTCCCTTTTAACGCTGTAAGTTATTTGTTCACCATTGCTGTTGTCATGTATTGAATTCACAATTTTTTATATTATCCTTATGGACATATGACTCACTGGACATTGGTTAGTTCCAGTGACTTGACCCAAAGAGTTGTGAGTTGATCACTGTATGGAGTAACATCATTGAAGCAGCCACCATGTGACCCACGTGACTTATCTCCACCAAAAGGAAATAAGCACCTTCTGATCCCTACAGGTCATTTGCAATCAATGACTTTATGATCCTGACTATGGTCAACTCCTGATTTACAAGAAGAATGCATTGAGGGATGCATGCCTTTTAAATAATGGCACTAATGCATATTTTCAGCTCCAGTTTTGTTCTTTTGTGGCCTCAGCCTATCTGTCATGTGCTCTCTCCATAAATAAATGAAGGTAAAAGAAATTGTTAATCAGCTGTTGTTACCTGCCCATTTAAAATTACTAGACTGGCTACTATATCTATTGTCAATGTTGACTATTTTTAAATTCTTTTCAGCAATTCAGTACAACTAGTTCAGCTGAAAGCCATCATGGTATAAATGGGAAAAGTGAAGAGGTTAAATTTGTGATGCTTGACTACGCACTCCAACATTTCCGAGAGGCAGCAGAATGGTCAGTCTGAATTTTTGTCAGAAATTATCATTTTTTTAACACCTACATTGTTCTTAAGTTGTCTTGTAGCAGTAAATAATATTTAAACTATAACAAAATATAACTTTATTTCTACCATGCTTTCCAGCCAACTTTAATCTTTAAAAATTTAAACGCAATGCCAATCGTTAACTACTGTCCTCCTCCCTCTGTTCTTGCTCCTTAATAATGTTTTTGTTTTCTAATTCTTCCACAACCAGTAACCCCTTAAATTTTAGTAGCTTTACTGCTTTGTTTGGGGTGAACTTGACTAAAAAATAAATAAATACAAAGGAAATCTCAAACTGTCTTAACAGGCAGCATCATAACTACTCTCTGTGATTGTTTCTGTAAACCTGTAAGTGGAACTTTGACTTCTGACCAAGTGGCACTTGTTCTAGAATTTTTTTATTTATCTACTAGCAGTATAGCCCGGCGTTTGCTCGGGTGTAATGAAAGCTTTAAAACTAATCTATGGTCCTGGAGCTCAGACTCTTCGAACATTGGCACGAAAGACTAAAAAGCAATAGTTGTTTCCAGTTAAAGCAAAACCGTAGACTGAAAGAAAAATGAATGGATGTAAATCAAGTTTTGGTTTCCTGGTATCGATATCAAATTTTCTGCACTATTGTAAGAACTGCAACCTTGAAACTTCTGAATATCGTTTCTTATGTCTTTGTCCATGAGTGTATCAAATTTGATTAAAATCGGACCACTCCTTCTATAACAAGATTTTTTCGATTATCGATATTTATCGGGGGTACCTCAACACAAAACCTAGCTAAGAACACTCGCAGACGCTTATAGTACAACTGTGTAAATTTTCAAGAAAATCGGTTCGGCCGTTTTGGAGTCTATAGGTAACGGATACACACACACACACACACACACACACATACAGACAAAGTTCCATTTATAAATAAGTTTAGATTTTATTTCTTTTTAGTAATTGGTTGCCAACTTTGAAAAACTTCCTAGATTTTATTGTCTACATAATTATAAAAACTTTCTCATGATAAAAATCACATGATTTCTGCAGAGTCTTTAAGTGATTTATAAATTCAGTACAGTAGACACATCTTTTTTGTTCACATTTTTTCTTGTGAATGTGCGTTGTAGTGCAGTGGATATCAACTCAGTAACGAGAAGTAGGGGAGCCGAGTTTGAGTTCCAGTTGAATTCATTGCATTCACTTACACACAAATATTCTTGGGAAAGATATTAATCTATCTCTTCCCCCCAGTTATGAGTTAGATAATAGGACAGATTAGATTCTATAGTCTTGGCTGGCAACCAGTCTACCACAGAAAGCAATGGCAACTTTTTGCAGGATAATCTTCTGCCCAGTCAATCATATCATGAAAGAGACATGATCGCCCAAAGCATGTATCACGTATGGAACTTAACTGACTGACTGAGACACATCTCAGTGAAGTAGGTTCATCTCCAGTGTCAATGAAAGTATCATGGATGATATTGCAATGAAGTAAAGAAAGAATTTTAGCTTCAGAGTACCATTTTTTTTTTTTTGTTCATTAAACTGCATTTATTTAATGGAAGATGCAAAATGTTGCTTTTTTAAAAAAATTAATTATTCTCCTTTCAAATTGTGGAAGATTATAAAATAATTCTTTTATTTTTCATTTTAGGAGGTTAAATCCAAAATCAGGTAAGTAAAAATTATTTGAATATTCCTTGTCTTACACTACCATGTGTGTGTGCATATAATGTATGTATATGTGTATGCATATCTATTTGTGTGTGCTATTGGTGTATACACACACACACACACACACACACACACACACACACACACACAGAGGGTGTCCTTAAAGTTTGTGTGCAATTTATAACTTTATTTGTATGTGCGATACACATGGGCTTTATGGACATCCTTTATTTTTATATATATATATATATATATATATATATATATATATATATATATATAGGTATACCTAGTGAGCCAACAAACCTACCAAGGTTTCACCTAAGCGCATTGTCAGGACAATCCACTTAGGTGAAACCTTCTTAGATTTGTTGGCTCATGAGGTATACTTTACTTATTCTGCTTGGCTTTAGTATCAAGCACTTTTTGGTTAGTTGATTACTCATCTCGGGTTTTTTCTTTGGGCTACGTGCTGACTCAGTCTGAATTCCTTTGGCTGATGTTCATCGGCTTAGCTCTTTATTTTTTTACAACCATTTTTTCCTTCCACGTAGGTATGCGGAGGGTTTTTCGAAATGAGTATAGTTATAAGTTTGTGTTATATATATATATATATATATATATATATATATATATTTGTAGTAATATTTTTATTATTGAAATTTATAATAAAAACATTTTTTCACTACGCAAGACCAGTCATGTTTCAGTGCTATTTCTAGCACCTCCTCATACCTGATGAGGTCATAGAAATATCGCCGAAACATGATGGCTCTTGTGTAGTAAAAAAAAATTTATTTTATAGAAAAAAATGAGTATGTATTGAGCACTATTAAAAAGTAAATGCTAAAAATTGTGAGGTGTTATTCCATTAGTTCTTACTCCTACTAAGATATGTGTTGAGTTGTTATAGTTTTTGGTGCCAAGATTGTTGCTTTCTCAGTAGTTTTACTGGTAAAAGGCACTTTAGCAAGCAGGTTTTTCATTGCAAAGTGCTCAATATTGGGGTGGAGATTGAGCATTAATAATTTTAGTGCAAAGAATTTGTCACTTTAACTGAGCCAACTTCAAAGTTTCATAAGGACACTGTTATAATGGCTTCACTCATCAGAGCAGATAAAAAAAAAACCCACCCCCGATGAGTGGAGACATCATAATGGTTTCCTCACAAAACTTCAAAATCGTCATGAATCTGCTCATTTAAAGTGACAAATTCTTAGCATTAAACATATATATATATCAGCATGTGGTGTAGATATAGAAGAATCCAAAGGAGTATCCTGTACATACAGTGGTAGGATAACTCTCTAAGAGAGCTCTAAATATATATGTATATAAATACATATAGAGCAAATATAAGAAACATTAAGACAGACACATTATTTCATGGTAAATCGGAAGTATGGGCCTATTTCAGGCAAACCATCATCAGCTTCTGTCTTTATTGTACAAAAGATTTTACATAAATGAAATTTACAAAGACCTAAAAAAAAAACTAATAAAAATAAAGGTTGCTCACTTAAAGAAGAAAATTTAAGAAAAAATACATCATTACATCAAATCGGCAAATACACGCACATAATCATGCATAAGCATATATATATGCAACATATAATCAAAGAGCGCGCATAAGAGCGGATGTCAACTAAAATCTAAAGATACATTCATATATATAATGGTAGAGAATGGTAGACTTTGAAAAACAGTAGCTACTCTGGCACCTACGCATCATTCATTCAGTAATGAATTAGAACACTCTCAGCTATTGGGCGTGAATAATGATAATATACATGCTAAAAAGTCTGCCACCAACTTCCGAACACCTGTAGCTCAGAGGTAGAATCGCCGACTGATGTAATCCGGGTAAATTCCAAAAGAGATGAACTCGGGAGAACTCAATGTTAAATCCATTTATTTAACAGAGTAATATTTTATAACGGATTTTTGATTATTAGTTTGGATGATACATATTTCACCACTTCGAAATTCGATTGCCTACTGTTGTATCATCCAAACTAATAATCAAAAATCCGTTATAATATAATATATATATATATATATATATCTCCAAATGAATAAGAACAAAGAAAATAATTGCAATGCTCAAAACATTAATTTAAAATAGTGCTCAATATAAAAATACAACAATGAATATTTATTGTTAATTATTACATTAGATTATGTGTAAACTACTACAAAATTGTACATTGAAAGAACAATGTCTTATTAGGTAATTAACAATGATTGTAATAAATGTTATATTAAAAAAAAAAAACTTTTTTATGAACAACAATTCCCTTTATTTTTTAATTTTTTTTTTTTCCTGTTCAAGCTAAAAAGATATTAAGAAAGAGGGAAGAAAATATCAAAAAAATAAGATGAGAAATCAAGAAAAGGAAAAGAAAAGAAAAGGATACAGAAGAAATAAAAAATGAAAAGGAGAATAAGTGAGAAAATATAGAGATGAAAGAGCAAATGGAAATGACTAAGAGAGAGAAATTTTAAATTTTGGCCGGAAGTGCATTGCAGACAGATATAGACATTGGTTATACTGTGTCTGGACTCAAATCTTTTGGCATATTTTTAAAAAAATAATTGTGCTTCTATAAAGAAAATGGAAAGAAAGAGAAAAAGGAAAGATACAGAAAGAGTAGAAAGTGAAGAGGAAAAAAAGTGAGAAAATGAAGAGAGGGAAGAAAGTGAAGAGGAAAAAAAAGTGAGAAAATGAAGAGAGGGAAGAAAGAGAAGAGGCAATGGTAATGGCCAAGAGAGAAATTTTAAATTTTGGCCGGAAGTGAATTGCAGACAGATATAGATATTGGTTACATTGTTTCAAGTTGAATCTTTTGGCATTTAAAAAAAAAAAAAATGACAAAATCACATACACAAACAGAAAAATTTTTCATAAAATGTAAAATAAAAGATTTAAAAAAAAAAGCTCAGTATGAAGATATAAATTCATTAGACCTGATATAATAAACTGGAACGATAAAATAAATTAAAATAAAATAAATATTAAATTAAAGTTAAATAAAAAATATATTATAAAAATAATGATGATGATAAATAAAAAATATATAACAAAATAATAAAAATAATAAATATAAAAGATAAAAAATAATAAATAAAAAATGTAAATATAAGTTAGTATCTGGCTAAAACTACTAACAATAATTATCAAGTGCAATAAAAATATTTAATAGATCACAATTTGTAATAGAAAATAAAGATAAAATAACATAAGAAGAAAGATTATATAGTTAGAGTAAATTATCAAGATAGTAATGTTTATACTATAAAACGTTTGCAATTACTATAGTTTTATATCTTAGATTTATTGTTTTTAGTGGCCATCCACTTTGTACTGCTTGGGTGGAGATACCAACCCCTCCTCTATTTTTTTTTAAATATATATATATATAATATATTGTGTCTGACTAGGTGCCACAAACAAGACTCTGGCAGTGTTGCCTTTTTGATGACGGTGGGGCATCTTTAAGTTATGGCCACTTTCTTTTCCTTCATCTTCTAGTTCATCTTAGATTTAGTAATACTATTAGGATTGTAAGGTTAATTTTTTAATATGTTTACAATTTACTGTAGTTTCATGCCTTTGATTTAGTAATATGTCACTTTTTCATGTACTTTATAATTTCCAATTTCTCTTGCAGACAGAGGAAACATGGTTCATTCACCAATCTAGAGATTCTAGCTTGTTTGAGAATTTTTCATTTAACTTTAGGTGTTTCATTATCCTTTTAACTTCCAAAAATATTTAGAAAATGAGGTCATATTTTGTTTGTTCTTATTAGTAAAAGATGAAAGATGATTGTAAAAACTTTTTTTTAATGGTTGATTGTATTACCAGCATAAACTTTAGTAACCCTTGGATTTTCTACTGATGAGATAGAGCACATATAGACAAGGGATTTAGTTAAACACTTGTTAGATAAAGGGCATTGGTCAGGATTTCTACTATTGCATATGGGGCAAATTAATATGAGTAGAATTACTATTGTTATTCTTATATAATTTCAATATCTTATTATGTAATTTAACTATTTTTTCTAAATTATTAGTGCAACTATTACTAAGTTTTAGAGTGTTTCAATTGAAAATTTTACTTAAAACATTATTTATTAAGAAAATGTTTATCAATTAATTTGAGGAATTTATGTCCCAGTTAACTTATTGATTATTTGGAGGATTATACTATATGATTTTTCTGTTTTTATTTTTCTTTCTAGAACAACTATATTCTTCTATAAAACTAATCTCAGAAGATCTAAACCCACTATCCCTAAGAACTTTATCATAAATAGTTTTATGTTTTTTGAATATTTCTTTACTAGATGAGCATGAGTTTATGCCATGTTCAACCGATGATGGAATATTTGTTTTTCTTTTTTTCAAAAGATTTAACTTAGAACACTGTAAGTGATGTCTATATCTGTCTGCATTCACTTCTGGCCAAAATTTAAAATTTCTCTCTCTTAGCTGTTTCTATTGCCTCTTTCTTCCCTCCCTACACTTTCTCACTTTTCCTCTTTATTTTCTTCTTCACTTTCTACTTCTCTTAGCTTTCCTTTTCCTCTTTCTTTTCCTTTCTTTATAAAAGTACAATTCTTTTTTTTTTTTTAAAGGCCAAAACATTTGAGCTCAAACATTTTAACTGATGTCAGTATCTGTCTGCAATTCATTTCCAGCCAAAATTTAAAATTTCTCTCTTTTAGCCATTTCCATTGGCTCTTCCCTCTCTACATTTTCTCACTTATTTTCCTCTCCACTTTTTATTTCTTCTGTATCTTTCTTTTTCCTCTTTCTTTTTATTTTCTTGATTTCTCATCCTATTTTCTGATCTTTTCTTCCCACTTTCTTTCCCCTTCTTTAATATTTTTTTACCTCATACAGAAAAAAAATCTTACAAAAATATAAGGAAGTGTTGTTTGTGAAATAAATGTTTCATTATTAAAAAAAATTTATTACCATCCTTGTTAACTACCTGATGAGATATTGTTCTTTCGATGTTAAAACAAAATATAGAATTTTGTAGTAGTTTGTAGTTTGCAAATGTTCAGGAAAAATTAGTGTGTGTATATATATATATATATATATATATATATATATAGTTTTGTGAAATAATCAATATACATATGAGGGTACATGCTTATTATTCATTTATTATAATACAGTGCTCAATATAGCATGAACAGAGCTATTTTGTATATGTTAATAAATATACATATTGTCCTACATCAATGTCACATAGGACAATATGTATATACAAGTTTCATTAAAAATTACTAACTTCTGTGATTGATTTTTTATATGATTTTTCATGTGATCTTATAATTTCATAAGAACATATGAAAAATTAGATAAAAAACTTCACCATAGTAACTTTTAATGGAACTTGCATAAAAGCCAAATGCACAATATATATATATATATATATATATATATATATATATATATATACATAACAAGTGATGTCTATCAATTTCTTTTATTAAATTTTTAGAAGATCTCATTTGTCGTCATTCTTTTTCTTCCCCTTTGGAGAGGTTTGGTTCACTCTTTTGATAAGAGAACCTCCAAATTTTGTTGTGTTGGTCTCCTTCTTTGCTGCAGGGTCATATAATTTAAATAAGGTGCATTTCAGAAGCCGTAATTCTCTCAAACATACTTGGATTAAGGACTCTATCATGACAAAATTTCAACATCAAATATTGCACCCCTTTTAAAATATTTATTTGTAAACTTGGTACATTTTAGATTTAATTTAAAGAGTAAATTTTCTTGATAAGGTGCCTCTTTTGGCAGTCATGAGTTATCTCCAACCCTGTAAGTTACTTGTTCACCACTGCTCTAGCCTGGTATTGAACTCACAACACTTTAGGTCAAGTCACAGGAACTAACCAACGTCTATATCCACTGGGCCATGTGTCTTTAAGGACACTACTATGCAAGGAATGGAGTTTATATACCCCAGTGATTGCAATAAAGGGTTTGGTTTGAAATTCCTAGCACCTGAAGAAGGCTGGAGCGTACAATGGCCGAAATGTCGTACAAATGACAACAAAGATGAGGACAATAGTCAGAATAATGTAAATACTGTTCATTGAAGGACATTCAATCAATGACTGGTAATTATGCTCTACTCTCATGATCTGCTAAGTGATATAAACTCAATTCTTCAAAGTTAAAGAAAAACTTTGGAGTCATCTTACCTTACGGATATCATAGATATCCGCTAAGAGTGAGAAATCGGAGAGCCAAGTTTGAATTCCAGTTGATTTGTTACATTCACTTACACACAAATACCCTTGCGAAAGGAATTAATTCATCTCTTCTCCCTCCAGCTATGGGTTAAATGGCAGGACACATTGTGTTCTAAAGCTTTGGTTAGCAATTAGTCTACCACAGAAAATCTTCTGCTCAGTTAGTCATGTCTGTTTCGAGACATGATCACTCAAGCATGTATCACGTATATCACTTAACTGACTGAATATTTTAGTTGGAAATGTAATTAAATCTTCTACTGGACATAAAGTGGAGGATCGGTTTTCTATTGTCATGATGTAGTAAACTGATCACCCTAGAATTAGTACAAATTAATATAATCTGAAACAAATACAATTAAAACTTCTGTTGGACCTAAAGTTGGGGAACAATTTTCTATTGTTATGAAGTAATGAACTGATCCCCTACTAATTACTACTTATTAATATAATAATATAATCTCTCACCAGCTATGGATTGAATAACAGGACAGATTGGTTTCTGTAGCCTTGATTGGCAACCAGTCTGCCACAGAAAGTAATGGTAACCTACTATGGGAAAATCTTCTGCCCAGTCAGTCATGTCTCTTTCGAGACATGATCGACCAAACATATATTACGTATGGCACTTAACTGAATGACTAATGCAGTTGTGATATTGACAAGAAGTGAAATTTCTGATTAACCCATTTTAACCCAAGTTTTTAATTTTTTTTATTTTTGACCTCATTTCAAGTACAGTAGCATAAAATAGGATTACAAACACGCTGAAGCATTCAAGAATCCTTTTATTTCAAGAAAAAAAGCTTGCTTCTCCCAGACAGTGCAGAGCATGTTCAAAACAATGCCTTGACATTACATCATATTAGCAGTATCAAACGCGTTATGTTCGAGGCTTGTTTTTCTCCAAGTGACATAGAGCATGTTTTCAATGTGCATTAACCCAGTGTCCTCATTTGAGGACAGCAAATTTTACACTGCTATATATCCTATATAAATGTAATTTTTTTTTTTAAAGAAATAAGATAAACATTATATAAATAAACTCTTATTCACACAAGTCTTTCAATAGCAGCACACGAAGATCAAAATACAAGAAAATATTGGTAAGCATCTAAGTAGGTTTATGGAAGTGTATTTTTGTTAAATTTGCTGTGAATGTTTCCTGTGTTTTAAATTAAATTTTTGAGCGATTTTTGTCATAAATTGATGAATCAATATGGCCTCACTACCTATATATAATTATGGTTTTATATAATGATATATTATACCCATTATTTCTTTACAGTTTTTTATGCTGTCCTCAAATGAGGACACTGGGTTAAAATGGGTTAAGTAACACCTGCCTTCTTTCTTCCTTATTTCTTAGAATACTCATCACAAAGTGGCAGCATTTATGGTAAACACTTTTAGAATAATACTATTGTATAATATGTTTTTGTTAGGTATTTTTGCTGGGTGGTTTTGCTTGATGGAACAATCATATATGCACATAATGGTGTTAAATGTTGCTGAGCAAATACAGTAACCCACCATCCATTTTTGTGTTTCACCACTGACAATGGCACATCAATATGTGTTTCGAGATCCTCACTATATCTTCTTCCTTCTTTTATGTGTCATGTCCCTTCAGGACGTAAGCGACCATAGCCCTCCACATCTTCCTGTTCTTTGTAGGTTTTAATATATTTTGTCTTGTTATTTCTCCCAAACCCTGCTCTGCCATCAATTTGCTTAAGCCCATCAAGTATGTCACAGTTTTTCCTGTCCTTTTTTCCTTCTAGCCACCCTGTGAGTATCAAATTCTTCAAGCCCTCCTTCCTCATTACTTTTTCCTGGAAATTTAAATTCTCTCTTCCTGATGTTAAATATAAGTTTCCTTTTTGCTTCCATTCTCTTCAAAACTTTGTCGTTGCTCATATGTTTGGTCTGTGGTATTCTCAGTATCCTTCTGTTGAACCACATTTCAGGTGCCTTGAGTCTCTCCTTCATCTTTGAGGAGATTGTGCTATATTATGCATTCAGTGCCATATAGAAGGACAGGTATCACGCAACAGCTCAACATGATAATTATTAAATTTTAAATAGTTTGAAATGATTTGGTGCTTCTTGGTCTGTGATGAATTTATGATGATTCGTCAGGTTTTCATGTTGAACTATCCCCATTTGGGTGTGGATAAAATTTATGAGGGAAAAATTTCACAAAATCCTTCATCAATTTTTTTTTTTTTTGCAAGGGGGCGTCTAATGCATCAGAGCATTTTATAAGCAACAAAACACTTTTTCATTGTTCTTTCTTTTTAACATTTTTCTCCTAGACTAGTGGCCAACCACACCTAGAGATTTGTTTTTCCCTGCCCTATAACCCATAGCTTGAGGAGATTCATAACTTTCTCAAAAGTATTTGTATGAAAGTGAATGTTGATTGGAATTAGTTCTTGTTCCAAGCCACTAAACGTTGCATCACCTGTACATTAAGTTTGTAACTCATTTAAATGAAATTTGAAATCAAGTTGTGATTTCAAATTCTAGTTCTCGTCTTTTTTATATTTCTATTCAATGCACAAAATTCGTACATGTTGTTTTGTATGATACAACATTCTATAACCTGACATTTCTTTGCAGGTCAGCGCCAATGGACTGAAAAAGAACAAATTGAAATGGTGAAGTGGACACAGGTAGGATTTCTGTTCATTTGTTTATAAAAATTTGCTGAGCTATGGATATAGACAACAGTGAACATTTTCTGTGTCAGTGATGCATAGAATAAACTAACTTTCTCCCACTCAAGAGGGTTAAACCTTCCCAAAAAAGACAACTCTCTAGGCAGGCATATATAGGCTTCAGTAAAAACCAAACCAATTTATCAGAAAACTATTCTGGCAGCAAATTGACTGCATAAAAAAATGAAGCTATTTAAAAATAGAAAGGGGTTGTTGGATTATCTCATCATAGGAGATGAGATTCGGGAATTGCTGCCTCCCCTGATGATAGTTGCAAGTGGCGAGACTTGGAAATTGCCGCCCCAGTTCCCATGAGCCAGATGAAGACACCATTGTTATTAATTTTACCATTGTGTGTAGAAGGTATTTCTGCTGCACACTGTATATAACACAATAAATCTACCTAAAATTATTGCAATCACTTTTTAATTCTTTGAAAACTAGAAAGTTCAAATCACTCTCTCTCTCACACGCACACAAACACATATAAACTTTTCAAAATTCTTAACAAATTTACTGCTCCCTACCCCCGAAGCAAATATGGTATTAACTCCACAAATGAATTTATACAAATTACTAGCAGTATAGCCCAGCATTGCTCAGGTGTAATGAAAGCTTTAAAACTAATCCATGGCCCTGGAACTCAGACTCTTTGGACGTTGACACGAAAGACTAAAAAGCAATAGTTATTTCCAGTTAAAGCGAAACTGTAGATTGAAAGAAAAATGAATGGATGTAAGTCAAATTTTGATTTCCTGGTATTGATATCGAATAAGTTTTTTTTCGTCGTAAACTGAATTTTGAAGGCTAAATAAGTTCTCTGAGTAAATGGTACCATGGCTGAGACTAAGAACTACAACTATACCTACTTAGAGCCAAACCCGAAGCAAAAACTAAAATAAAAGGGCTGAAAAAATACAGACATACAGGCAGATAAACAGACACACACACAAACATCTTGCCTTATATATATATATATATATATATATTATTGATTTTCTGCAGTATTGTAAGAACTGCAACCTTGAAACTTCTGAATATCATTTCTTATGTTTTTGTCTATGAGTGTATCAAATTTGATTAAAATCGGACCACTCCTTCTATAACCCGATTTTTTCGATTATCGATTTTCAATATTTATCAGGGGTACCTCGAAACAAAACCTAGCTAAGAACACTCGCAGACACTTATAGTACAACTGTGTAAATTTTCAAGAAAATTGGTTCAGCCATTTCCAAGTCTATAGGTAATGGACACACACACACACACACACACACACACACACACAGACAAAGTTCCATTTATAAATAAGTTTAGATTAGATTTAGATTAGATTAGATCCATTCTGTAAAATCAAACAACCAAATAATCTCATCTTTGGATGCACAATATTTATTCACTGATGTTCCGATTCATGAAATGATTGAGATTATTATCCATGATGTACACTCCTGATCAAAATTTTAAGACCACTTAAAAATCTTTAAAAAGAAATATTTTTTTTATGGATAGATTTTAAACTCCTCCCATTTAAGGTTACCAATACTACAATCTAAAAGGTTATGGAAATAAAAAGCTATATTCCAAACATTTTATTTAGAAATTTACATTTTTATAAAATGAGGTGATTTACACATGATCAAAATTATAAGACCAGAGACAAAAATTCTACGAAATTGGACAAAAAGTGTATGAAAACATTCAACAACTAAATTTAATAATGAGTTCTACTTCCACTGCTTTTGATGACTTCAAAAATTCTGCCGGGCATGCTAGAAATAAGCATTTCCATTAAGGTGCGGGGGATGTTGCTCCAGCTTCTGAAGATGGCTTCACAAAGTTCATTTTTTGTTGAATATTGTTTGTCATTTCGATAAACATCTCTTGTCATCCATCCTCAAACATTTTCAATTGAGTTTAAGTCTGGTGAGCATGCAGGATGTCCCAAGAGATGGACCCCATTTTCTTGTAGAAAGGTCAAGGTCCGTCTTGCAGCGTGGATTGCAGCATTATTCTGCTGGAATAACCATCCATCCACACACAAACGATGGCCCTCCATCATCAATGATGCATTTTGTAGCATGCTAACATAACCAGTCACTGTTTGACAACCCTGCACCACCTGGAGCTCCATCGTCCCTCTGTAAGAAAAGGCACCCAATACCATTAGGGACTCTCTACCACTATGATGTGTGGAGAAAATTTCAGGAGGCATGTTTTTGTTATGCCAATATCGTTGGAAGCCATCAGGACCATCTAGATTGAATTTTTTCTCATCAAAAAACAGGACTTTCTTCCACTTCTCAACGTCCCATGTTTGGTATTCACAACCAAACTTTAAGTAGTCCACCTTGGGACGTGAAAGCAGCTGAGGAATTTGTTTATGTTTTTTATTTACCATGCCTTTTTGTCGTAAGTGTCATCTGATGGTTACGGGACTGCAATCAGCATCTGTGACTGCCTGAATTTGACTAGAAGAAAGTACTGCCTCTTTCATAACAACCCGTCTTATTCTCTTACTCAATGCAGGAGAAATTTTTGGGGGCCTACCAGAGGATTTTGCTTTTCCATAATTCTCACTGTTCTTTAGAAAGTTGCAAATCACAGTTTTACTGCGATTTACCTTGGATGCGATCGCCCGCTGTGACAAACCTTGCTTATGGAATTTTAGAATTCGAGAATGCTCAACTTTGGTAATTTTGCTTGCTTTAGGCATAGTAACACCTTTACACAGTGATTGCTAATCTCTAACTGAACTAAAAACATTGGAATTACCATAGATCTAACAATTTATACCCCTGGTCTTATAATTTTGATCATGTGTAAATTGCCTCATTTTATAAAAAATGTAAATTTCTAAGTAAAATGTTTGGAATGTAGCTTTTTGTTTCCATAACCTTTTAGATTGTAGTATAGGTAACCTTAAGTGGTAGGAGTTTAAAATCTATCTGTAAAAAACAAATTTCTTTTTAAAGATTTTTAAGTGGTCTTAAATTTTTGATCAGGAGTGTATACAATCATACTACTCTCCCACCAATCAATATTAAACCCATTATTTTAAAAAAATGATTATCATGCACCACTTTTCATGACCCCCTAGGTAATATTTAAATTCAAATAGATGGTATTGTGATGGGATAGCCTTTAGGTTCCCTCTTTTCTAATTATTATATGGCACATTTAGAAAATAAAATATTTAATGACACTAATAAACCCCCTATATGTGTAAGATACATAGATGACATTTTCATTTTAGCTAAAAATATTGATCAAATTACACAACTTAAAAACAAATTTGAAAATCACTCACCTCAAATTTACATTAGAACTCAAACTTAAAAATACCTCTAACAAAATTGATAATATTAATAATAGTGTTATTTTTATTTTGATGTACACTATTAACTTATGCTTTTGCAACCAAATGCATAATAATTGCAAACATGATGAAACAACGCTGAAAAACATATGTAAAAATGTTAAACCAATTGATAATAATAAACAAATTAAGCTCACCATATATTACAAAAAAATTAAATTTGACCTTATAGTCTCTAATAACCCTGCAACCACACACCTAAATCCTTTACAGAAAACTAATATAGTCTATCAGTTTACATGCCCATTCAGAGATTGTATCTCTGATACTAATAATAAACCCACTACATATATTGGTTTTACTACAACCACACTCTTCCATAGACTTACCTGTTACCTGACAGATCATAGTTCTATTAAACAACATTTCTTAGAAAATCTTAGCTATGTATATAATATTAGACAGATTTTAGTTGATAACACAATAATACTTAGACATATACACAAAAAAAAAACCTTCAGATATTAGAGACCATCTACATTAAATCAAAGCAACCCACACTCAGTAAAATCACATTTCAATTTAATCACAATTCATTACATTACCTTTAGACATATGATTCTATTGTCAACATTTTGGTCTCTCACATGGTGTCACGTCATAGAACTGCATTACAAATTTACGACCTGCGTCTGCTATTCAGTAACTGTTATTGTCACATAGCAATGTTTTATGTCAACACAAGAGACTATCATCTTTGATGGTGGATATCTTTGTTAATGTTTCAACAACCACTCTGAAGATGGCTCATGTGAGCTGAAAGCTTAGAACCAGTGTAATAAAAAATACCCAAATATTGGGCAATTTTTGTCTTTATTTTCACCAGAAATTAAAGTCAAAATACAATGTTTAGAAGGCTTACAGCTTATCACGTTGAATACACCGGTTCTCGCTCAATCACCGAAGTTAACAAATGTTGAGCCTGGTCAGTACTTAGATGGGTGACTGCTTGGGAATACCAGGTATTGTAAGCGTTTAGTGACAGATGTGCGTTGTGGTGCAGTGGATATCGGCTTGGAAAGAGAAATCGATGAGCTGAGTTCGAATTCCAGTTGAATACCCTGCATTCACTTAAGCACTGGTACCCTTGGGAAAGGTATTAATCCATGTCTTCCCTCCAGTTATGGGTCAAACAACAAGGGTAGGACTTGGGGACCCTGCCCTTAAAAAATCAAATCCCAATGAATCTTGATACACGAAAAGAAAAAATATTACTAGACACAAAACTTATATAAAAACAACAATAAATTGTTGAAAGAAAATGGTATTACCAGCAATAAATAAATAAAAATTTAGTTGGCAATAAATGACCCACCGAAGTTGATTTGCCTTAAAAACAAAACAACCAACCAACCAAGAATGTTTAGAACAGCTCATTATTAAACATAATTGACATTAATTTTGTGTTATATTTAAAAATATGTTTTGATAATTATCTGCTGCCTCAATACTATATATATATATATATATATATATATATATATATATATTAATCACACATTTTCTCACACTTCCCACCTTTTGAACTCTCTTCCATTTACTTGCTTTCTTGTTAACTACAATCTTCAAAAATGTAAATGCAACTTCAATCGCCATCTTCTGTCTACTTAAACCCTGTTCCTTTTTTTCTCCTTTCCTCAATTTTCCTCTTTCATTCCTTGTGACCCGCTGTATCCTAGTGATATTTACACCTCACTTCAGGATGAAATGATCAGAAAAATAAATAAATATAACTAGTTAACTCTCCTTGAAATTTATTCACAATCTACAAAGACATCAATCACTCTTTAATTCTGTGGGAGATAAAAAGTTCCAAATTTTTCATTAGTTTCTAATACTAAACAATTCTTCTGAAATGTTTAATTATTTTTCTCTTCTAGTCTCCCATTCAAAGGTCACTGCTTTTTTTTGAAACACCTGAATTTAACACTTTGGCAATTGAAAGCTTCTCAGGTAATTTTTTTCACTTTTTTTGTTTGACAAATATCTTCATCATTCTGAAGATGTGTGGTATAAAAAATAAATAAAAAAATAAAAACTAGCTTGGTAAACATTTTGCTTCTCCTAACAGAAAATATTAATTATTCTGATGAATAAACAACACTTCAAATGAAAGGCTGATGACCATTATTAAAACACAAATTCTTGCATGACCACTGAAGTTAAGCAATATTGATCCGGGTCACCATCTAGATTGATGTTTGTCAACCTTTTTAACTTTGTATAACCCTTAAAATAAATTACATGTCTCAAGGAACCCCTGTGCAAAAAGAAAAATTATATACCATATTTTTCTCATCTTTATTTTCGTCATAGTCCACGTGGTTGATACCAAAGTATATATTTTTGAATAACTGGTTTCAGGAAAAATTAATATTTTTTGTCAAATTTTTCGATAATGCTAAATAAAATTCATACTGTTCATTTATAATACTTCATCAGGGAGTTTTCATTCACTGAAAAAAAAATCTAAACTCAAATGTAAAATAAAAAGATAAATCAATATCATATACCTTTAGTATAAATATAAAATTTCTAACATGTTAGAAAGCATAAAAAACTTTTTTAAAAATAATGTTAAAATATTTTAATTTTTCCTCTTAATAAAACTTTGTTTTTATTAAATTTGGAGACTTTTAACATCAAGCTATGCTGTTTTTTAGCAAAAAAGTGAAGGTACCTAAGTAAAGTGTTCACACTGGTGCCATATAAACATCACTAAATATATTCCCAATGATTTTTATATTCTTTCATAACAAAATAGGTTAGATCGGATGATGTATAACAAATATTACGATAATCAAGAATATATTGCACATGTTAAGTTATATTACATATATGAAATTAAATAAAAATCAAAAGTGTATTAGCTTATCTCACTTGTTCTTGCAAAACCCTTAGGGACCTTTTGCAGAATCTTAGGGTTCTGGAGAACCCCAGTTGAGAAACACTGATCTAGATGCATGACCACTTCAGAATCGACTGCTAGAAAAGTTGGGTCACTGTGTTGGACCAGGAAGTTTTTCCCACCTGTGTCCATCTTGCACATATACAAATCAACCATCCAACTATGCATTGAATACTATTGTCATATCTCATTGGGTGCCCCTACCATTCATCTGAGGGTTCTCAACAGGTTCCAAAGGAGGATCTGTAACATGATTGGTCCCAACCTGGCAGCTCAACCCCAGCCACTTTCTCACTGGTGGGATGTGGCTTCCCTTTTCTATTCTACAAATATTTTCATGGCTTTTGCATGGCTCCAACAAGCTTAGCTCACAGATACCTCCTTCACAAGAATTTACTCAAGCAACCAGGCTGGCAACAAGGTCCCACCCTTTTAGAGTTAAATTAACTAAATGCAGCTGCCACTCCTACTCCAGTAGCTTTTTTTCTCATACTTCCCTCCTGTAGAACTCCCTTCTGTATACTTGCTTCCTTGATGGCTACAATCTCCCAGAATTTAAATGCAACGTCAATTCCCTTCTCTTGTCTACTTGACTCCGGTCCTTCTCTCATCCTTTTCCCATCACCTCGTGTATCTTGTTCTTTTCCTTTCCCACTTTACTCTCGCAACTGTCTTCACACTGGTTTTTCCATCCTTCTCTTGCCCTTTCTCCGACACCCCCTGTAACAGGTTCGTCTTTCCCTTTGCTCTTTTCCTGCTTAAACTTTCACTCTTCTCTTATGTAACCCCCTGTGTACCAGTGATAGTACCATCTTGCTTGGGATGAAATGATTAAAAAAAAACAAAAAACAGAAGAATACTAGGTGCTGCTCGCATAATGGATAAGAGCTCAGAATAGAAAATTGGAGAGCTGCGTTCCAATTACCGCTGGGTTTGTTATATTTGTTTATGTGCAAATACCATTGAGATATTGTTAGGGCGCCGCTCCTATTTGACTACAAATGGACTGTTCCCATTGCTATATATAGCAATGGTGGATTCTCTACAAGAGAGTCGTAGAGAGTCACTTGAGAGTCTCTAATGAGTTACTGAAGAGTCAGTGTGAGTCAGTGAAGAGTTAGTCACACTTCTGGTGGCATACCGGAAGTAATCACATATACACACGTCTTACGACAGATTGGACTCTTGTATCTTTCTATTGTAAATATTACTAATCACTTCTGTACATACTAACCGTCTTTCTGCAGAATACAACTTATATTCTGATTCTGTTGTTGAGTTATTCATTTATACTTGGCGACATAACAGTGACGACGAAGATGTTGGAAGGAAAAATCGTCCCACGACATTAACAGTGGTGACAAAGATACTTTAAATTACTTCGAATTTACACGGAGGTGAAAACCAAAATTCGTCACACAACATAATAGTGGCAACAAAGTTACTTCGAATTGCTTCGAATTTATGCAGAAGTGGAAACAAAATTCGTCCCAAACATAATGGTGATGACGAAGAGATCTCAAAGAAGAAGAAACCAAAACACGTCCCACAATACAATAGCGGACGAAGAATTTCAAATTTACACAAAGTTTTCAATTGGACGTAGAAAAAAGTTTCGCAGGTCATACGCGAAAGTACTTCTGAAAAATATACGTACTACACCATTAACTGTGTTGACGAGAATTATTACACGGCAAAGAAAGCGTAAGTTATATCTTTCTATTTTTGTCTGTGGTGAAATTTTTTCTGTTGAGGAGGTTGAATTTTTGGTTTTTTCCCCTTGGTATAAAGAAATTGTAATAATGGAACAATTTCAAGCATCCATGTTAGAACTGTTGAAATGTCAAATGCAACAGCAATTACAGATACAAGAAAGAATGGAGGAAAAATTCCAAAAACAGCAATTGGAACTACAGGAGAAGATGATGCAGTTACGTCTAGAAAGTGACAAAAAACAACAAAAATGGCAAGAAGAACTCGTAGGGTTAATTCTAGAGAAGAATAAAAACTCAGATGAGAGTACGTTCTCCCAGAACACCATCTGCTCAGCTATTGAAACTTTCAATTATAATCCAGACGAAGACAAAACTTTTGAAAGGTATTACCATAGATACCAGGACTTTTTTGAAATCGACTGTAAGTCATGGTCTTCGGAGAAAAAAATCAGGTTACTCCTCAGGAAATTAGGCACGCATGAACATAACAAATTCACGGACTTCATCCTTCCGAAAAAAAACAAGGGATCTAGAATTCAATGAGGCTGTAAAACTATTAAATGAATTATTTAGCCCTAGGTTATCCCTGTTCCACAAAAGGTGGAGATGCCTAAATCTGCAGAAGAACGAGGCTGAAGATTACTCCATGTTCGCCTCGGTAGTTAACAAAAACTGCGACGATTTCAGACTTGCAGAACTAACTGCAAACAATTTTAAATGTTTAATTTTCATGCAGGGTCTGGTGTCAGGGAAAGACAGCGAGATGAGGAGAAAAATTTTGACAAAGTTGTAGAACGAACAAAACATATCTCTGCAAAATCTGGCAGATTATTGCCAGAAATGTATAAGTATTAAAGAAGACACAAAAAAAATGCAGGAATCCGCTGTAGCCAATGCAAAAAAGATAAATCGCAAGTCACACTTTTGGTCTCCGTCTCCAAGACGAAGAAATCATTTGCCCTTGGTGGGGAAAAAAAATTTTTTGGAAAAAGACCCCCCCAAAAGCTTTCTACACTTGTGGAGAATGGCACTGGCGCAGTGACTGTCCGTTCAAATTTAAAAAATGCAGACACTGTAATAAGCTAGATCACAAAATGTCTAAGTGTAGATTTAGACGTAAATTGCAGGTAAAATTAACCAGATCATATGAGCAAAACCACGGCGTTAGAAAATACTTAGAAGTGAAAATATTTAAAAAACCGGTGAGAATGCAACTCGATAGTGGATCGGATATAAGTATCATAAATAGGAAAACCTGGTACAAGTTAAATAAACCAAGGTTGATGAAGACTAGTAAAGTAGCTAAAACGGTGACTGGAAAGAGGATCAAATTTGAAGGTGAGCTAATTCTCAACGTAAATTTTCACAACCAAACAAAAAGACTGAAAACGTTCGTTATGAAAGGAACGAATAATCTGTTTGGCACTGACTGGATGAGTGAATTTAATTTGTGGGATCTTCCCATAAATTCTTATTGTAAAAATGTAAGAGAAGACTCATCTGACGTGACAACAATACTAAAGGAGGAGATAAAAAAGATTTCCCGGAAATATTCTCTGAAGGTTTGGGCAGATGTACCAAAACGTTGGCGATAATCAAATTAAAAGAAAACGTGACTCCGGTGTTCAAAAAGAAGAGAAACGCGCCTTATGCGGCTATTGATAAAATTGACGCTGAGCTTGAAAGACTAGAAAAAATAGGCGTACTAACAAAAGTCGACTATAGCGATTGGGCCGCACCTGCTGTTTACATAAAAAAGAAGACAGGAGAGATTAGAATATGCGCTGATTTTTCGACCGGACTAAACAACGCCATTGAGGATTATCACTACCCTCTACCAAACCCGGAGGAGGTATTTTCTAAGCTGAATGGCGGGAAGGTTTTTTCAAAAATAGACCTTAGCGACACATATCTCCAAATTCCAGTGGAGAATGAAAGTTCAAAGCTATTGTGTATAAATACTCACAAGGGGCTTTACAAATACGAACGGTTGGCGTTCGGAATAAAAACAGCACCGGCGGTGTTCCAGCAGACAATGGACACTATGCTGGCTGGATTAGATTTCACAATCGCATATCTTGATGACATCCTAATAAAAAGCGAAACTGTCGAAGAACATAAGAGTCACCTACGGGAAGTTTTCAAAAGAATACGGAACTATGGCTTAAAGATAAAGGAAAGTAAATGTGATTTGTTGCTGGAAGAAATTAAATATCTGGGTCATATTATCAATAAAGATAGGAAAAAGCCAGACCCAAATCGCTCCCATGCGATTCGAAATATGCCAGATCCAAAAAACGTAAAGACATTGCAAAGTTTTCTAGGTTTGGTGAGTTACTATCAGGAGTTCATTCCAAATCTGCACAAGTTGCGTGCGCCTTTAAATGAGCTACTAAAAAAAGATAAAGTATGGTGCTGGTCTGAGGATTGCAAGAAAGCATTTAAGGAGATAAAAGATAGACTTACATCAGATTTATTTTTAGCTCACTACGATCCCAAATTAGACATCGTAATAGCTTGCAATGCTAGCACATATGGGATTGGTGCATGTATATTACACAAGTGGAAGGATGGACAAATAAAGCCGATTGCACATGCAAGCAGAACACTGCTCCCGGCTGAACAAAACTACTCACAAATCAAAAAGGAGGCACTGGCAATAGTGTTTGCAGTAACAAAGTTTCACAGATATATTCATGGAAGGAAATTCACATTGCAGACGGATCATAAACCGTTGTTGACCATTTACGGATCCAAAAAGGGACTCCCCACATATACTGCAAATAGACTACTGAGATGGGGTACTTTGCTTCTAAATTACAATTTTGACTTACAACACTTAGCATCAACAAAAATTGGACACGCGGATGGGTTGTCGAGACTCATTCCAAAGTCAAACGAACCTTTAAAGGACACTGTTATAGCAGCATTAAAATCTGAAGTGGAAGTGAAGAATACTCTCACTGGAACTGTCAGAGATTTACCAGTGTCATTAGCAGATATAAAAAAGGAAGCATCAAAAGACGATTACATCAAAGATGTAAAAAATAAATTACTGGAAAAAGACCAACGAATGGCAGAAACTTTTTCTACGTGCGACAACGTATTACTCTACAGCAAAAGAGTTGTAATTCCTAAAGTGTTACAGAGGAAAATACTGAAAAATTTTCATACGGGTCATCCCGGTGTGAATCGAATGAAGAGTCTAATGCGGTCGTACGTGTTCTGGCCAGGCATGGACGCAGACATTGCGGCCATAGTTGGAAAATGTGAGGGTTGTGCGCTGGCGGCAAAATCGCCACAAGTACTACAAAAGCCTTGGCCGAAAATGGATAGACCGTGGTCAAGACTGCACATAGACTTTGCCGGTCCAATGGGTAAAACGTATTACTTAATTGTCATAGATAGCTACAGCAAGTGGCCGGAAGTTTTTCAGTTGAAACAACCCACAGCAAAAAATACTATAAACAGACTCCATGAGCTTTTCGCAAGATTTGGAGTAGTATACACAATTGTCAGTGACAACGGGTCACAATTTGCATCAAAAGAGTTTAAGGAATTCTGCGATACATTTAAAGTGGAACATGTAACCACTCCACCCTATCACCCACGTAGCAATGGTCTCGCTGAAAGATTCATGGATACCCTTAAGAGAGCCTTAAGGAAGGTTACGGGGATGCCCACGAAAACGGCTTTACAGTTATTCCTACAGGTATACAGAATTACACCGAACAAAGCAGCACCATCAGCGCTGTCGCCAGCTGAATTAATGTTCGCAAGAAAAGTACATTCGGTTTTTGATAAGCTAATTCCATCAAAGAAAGCTGATACACCTAATGTAAGCACACCCAAAAGAAAATTTGTGGTGAATGAAAAAGTGTTTTTCAAGAACTATAAAGACAACACTACGTCCTGGATGAAAGGCAAAATTAAAGGACGTATAGGGAACATGCTCTATGTGGTGCAAGGACCGAAATTTGAACATAGAAGGCATGTTAATCAATTAAGAAAAAGATTTTCGGAAGAGACAACTGTTGCGCCTGAAGAGATGGATGAAAATGTGGAGGATCTTTTTGATACTTTCGAGTTACAAATGCCTCAGGTACAAGAAGGTAGTACCAGGAAATCCACCCGCAAAAGGAAATTAACACACCAGTTGTCGGTAAACCCGAAAAAGAAAAAATACAATTGAAGCAAAAGTCTTAGGAGGGGGGTGTTAGGGCGCCGCTCCTATTTGACTACAAATGGACTGTTCCCATTGCTATATATAGCAATGGTGGATTCTCTACAAGAGAGTCGTAGAGAGTCACTTGAGAGTCTCTAATGAGTTACTGAAGAGTCAGTGCGAGTCAGTGAAGAGTTAGTCACACTTCCGGTGGCATACCAGAAGTAATCATATATACACACGTCTTACGACGGATTGGACTCTTGTATCTTTCTATTGTAAATATTACTAATCACTTCTGTACATACTAACCGTCTTTCCGCGGAATACAACTTATATTCTGATTCTGTTGTTGAGTTATTCATTTATACTTGGCGACATAACAGATATGCATGAAATCCCCTCTTCGTCTCTCCAGTTATGGGTTAATTAGTAAAGCTTGTATCAGTGAATCATTATCTCCAAAAATATTTACAATCTAAAAATATTTTTTAGCTTTAAATAACTTACAAAAGGTTATTTACATCCTCTAGAACCTAAATATATATAAAATACCATGGCCATAAAGTTAGGGATCAACTTATATATTCACTGAAATATAAAATTAATCCCCCACTTTATACCCACATAATTTCTTGTTCATTAAATTCTGATTTGGTATGTGTCCACCACTTCTCTCCCAATTATGGGTTGATTTGTATCACTAAATCATTATTATCTAAAAAAAAATTTCTTACAATTCAAAAATATTTTCAACTTTAATCTGCAAAAGGTTGATAATCCATAAAAAACAAATCAGTCAATTAACCTTGGTCTTTCTTATTTCAGCTTTGATGATGTACATGTCAGACTTGCCATTTGTTCAAAGGTATAATGCTACTGACTGTGCAATGAGAATATTGAAGGTAAGTTATTTCTGCTTCCTTCAAGCAAGACTCAATCTTACAATTAATAAGTAAGTTGTTGACTTTCCACACTACCTTAAACAAAAGGCCTTGAAAGAAACTTGTATTGGTATTTGAAAGAGCTATAACTCTTAGTGGATTTCGATAATCTCGTTTCCTATAAAAACTGTTTTAAGTAAAAAAACTTTAGAAATTTCAACCCACAGTAATGCAAACTTCTTGGTCAATGAATGTCAAATATTTCCTGTATTGAAAAAGGTAATTTCACTACTTTCATTTCCACACCTTTCAAGCAAATGTCTCCCTTGGGCCCCTTAGGACATCAAACAATTCTTCCTGTCTAAAGAGAGATAATTGCCTTCTACATGCTTATAAAATGTTTTAATGTGCTTACTTTAATTTGTGAGTATGTAATTTTTATTTTTAAAATGTTAATTCATATAGATATTCATAATTATTCATGATGTCCTTCTAATAATTAGTAAATTAGTATGTTTTAAAAAAGTGAACTCCAGGTATTTCCCAGTTATTAACATCAGCTGTCCTAAGGTGCAGTTGATAGTCACATCATGCTTTGTTGGTAAAGACAGTCATTTGCTGCTTTGACCCTAACAGAAACAGATGTAGTAGCCAAATATAGTTCAACTGACCATGATAATGACACAATTTGTACAAATTTTAAATAGGAACCTAAGACATCATGTCACCAAGGCTGTACTATGCCAGGGCCTCCTCTATATTAACCAAGGCCTGAGCGATGAAATGTGACATCACAGGAGTAGAGCCATGAATCAGCGTAGCAGCCGTCTTTCACTTCATGACAACATTGATAATCACAAAGTCATTTTTTTTAATAAAGATTTTAAAACTTTTTAAAATGTAGCAAGAAAAAAAAAGAAAGACACATGTTTTGATTTATACTGGTTTTAATTTTAATTAAAATTAAGAAAAACAATAATTAATAAGAAAATATAAACATCATTGTTGACTACTGACTGTCGGTCGTGTTTGTAAATAAACACAGTTTTAAAGACAAAATTTTTCATTTATTCGTCTAAATTCTAAAAACAATTTAACAAACACTGCTTAAATTTTCATTTTTTAATTATGAAAAATCACAATCACTTTTGTTTTAATTGCAAGAATTTTTAAATCAGAATCACTCAAATATTGCAATCAAGCAACCATTAGAATTTAGGAACAAACAAGAAGCAACAATAAATAAGCAAAAATTATTAATTAAAAATATTAAAAAATGCGACAATTTAAATTCAAGCAAATTAATTCAAACTAAATAAGTTTAAATTACTGTTTTTTAAAAATCAAACTTATAAAAGTCTTTTTATGTCTCAAAATTCAGTTGAATGTTTGAAGTTTTCTTTTTTTACTTAACTTCTTACAAGTAATATTATCATTTTCCTTGCTACAAAAATTATTTAATAATGCATTAGAAGAGCTCCAGATAATCATTTTTTCTATTTTTTCAATGCTGTGACCTTCACCACATGAGTCAACATGAAAAAGAAGTTCATCATTAGCCAAAACATTCAATGTTATGTACATAGACAATTTTCTTTGATTCATTGAATGAAGAAAATAAGGATTCTTTACAAGTTTATTAATAACAATATAATTGTATAGTACTAAATTTGTTGTTACATCATTGGGATATAACAGAGAACTTCTATTAATTCCTTGAAAATAACTGTTTATATCAGGTAGCATATCATCTCTTCCTAATACTAAACTTTTACAACTATAACATTTCATTTTTTTTAAAAACGGCATAACAGCAATAACCTGCTAAATATATTATAATAGGCAGGACTTCTTTGCACTGATGAACATTATTATCAGTTACATCTATGTTAAATTTATAAACATCTAAATTTTTTTCCTCTGTTATTTCCTTCCAATTCACCTCTTGTAAATTCTTCAAATTAATACTTTGATTATTAAAAGGCAGGCTAAGTTTTAAAACAGACAACATTCTTAGTTTTTTTTCACATTCAAATAATTGATGGATAGAGATATTATTGATCACCAATTTATGAAATAAAAAGATATTTTTATCTTTCAAAAAAGATACACATAAAAAATTCTAGGATATTTGGTAATTCAATTACATTTTTAAAATATTCTAATAGTAAAAAATGAAAAAAAAAAGTAAAAATTAATGTTTCTTTTCATTTATGATGTTAAACTGTTTGTAAAAAAATCATTTTTTTGCAAAACTCTTTTTTGGATAATGTTTACTTACTAATTAATTTTTTTAAGGATTAAAAAACCCTAAACCAACCATAAAAGAATTATTAAGTTAAAATTCTAATTTTTTATTTCCAATTTTTTTCTATGGATTATCGATAATTAACTTTCAAATTATCAAAAATAGAAAGAAATATTTGGAAAATATTTTTTAAGGCTGTTCATTTTGTGCTAAATATTTTAAAAATTAAGTTTTAAAATTCAAGTGTGGTGTGATTTAGGCCTTTATGTTTCAAATAAATTCAAAACTTATTCAGAAATAATAGGTTTAAACAAAGTTTAAATCATCATTTTCAAGTTTAAATTTTTGGTAATAATAGTGACTTGACTTTTGTAACAAATAATTTCACAGAGTTTTCAAATAAAAAACCTTAAAAATAAAACAAATTCTTTTAAAATTGACTAAAAAATAAATTTTGTAGTTTTTGTTAATACAAGAAAACGAATAAAAAATATTTAATTCAGGAATATTTTTTCATGTTTAAAAATGATTCATAAAGTTGCAAGTATAGAAAAGTTAAGTAAGTTTTTACTTTCATTTTCTAAGAATTTTTTAAACATTTCATTGAAAAGAAAACACTATTTTCTTAAATAAAATATCAATAAAATATTAATTCAAATATTTTTAGAAAGTATAATGTTTAACAACTTTTTTCGGCTTCAGTTTAAGTTTTAAAACATTTAAAAAAAACTTACAAACAAATAGCCATATTTAAATTTTATTTTTTTAATTCAGATATTTTTTAAGATAATTTTTATTTCAATTTTATTCAAAGAAATAAAAATAATATCTTATTTTATTGTATTAATTTAAAAGATATAAACAAAGTACTTTCTTTCTTGTGTTATGGCAAAACAAATTTTTAGCAAATTTTGATTTTAGTGCCTGTTGAAATAAATGGTGATAAAATTTTAACTACTCACTTTGCTAAATGGACTTGGGGTAAAATTTTCCCTTTTAATGGCATGTTTCCATTTATCAAATAAATGTTTATTTTTTGGAAACGAAAAACAATGAACTTTCGATCCATTTTTATAATTCCCTTTGCAATTTGGTACCACACAAGGGGAAGGCATGTTTGGTTCTGAAAATAAGTCAACGCTAACGGACGCCGTGTAGTAAATAAAACAGAGCTCTACTAAGTGTGACGTCAGCAAGTCAACTTTAATCATAAAAAAAGGCCTTCGTTAATATAGAGGAGGCCCTGACTATGCTCCTCCTGAGCCCCTTAGGACATCAAACAATTCTTCCTGTCTAAAGGGAGATAATTACCTTCTATATCCCGATATGTCCAATCTTTTGATTGGTCATTATAAATAATAATTTTAAAAAAAGGTCGTGCTCTTTTCAACTTATATGAAGCCAATTATTTTTTGATAAAATATGTTTTCTTTCAGATCTGTCACAAACATCCAGAATTAAGAGAAGAAGTTTATTGCCAGCTCTGCAAACAGACGACTTGCAATAGAAGTGAAAATCAGTAAGCAACACCCCAAAGATTTTTATTCTTTAGAATTTCACAATTCTTTTTACAATGTTAGAATCCTTTTTACTAAAAGTCATAATAAAAATTATATATATATGCAGGGTGTGTAAGGTATTTAAAGACAGATTTGTACTTAGAAAAAAATGGCTCTTAAAAACAGAAAATATCATTTTACTGAAAAAAGTTTTAAGAATAAAAATATTGTTTGGTAATTTTATTCGATAAAGACTCCTTCAGCTTCAAAAACATATTCTATGGGAGGTCGGATTCGTTTACATGTTAGGCTCAAGTGGTCCTTGTTCATATTGGACTTGACTCTGACTATGAAGGCTTTTAGGGATTCTTTAGTGTTATGAGGGTGCTCATTAAACTCTTTCTCAACTACGCTCCATACATAGTAGTTCAATGGGGAGCTAAGAGGCCAAATTTTAGGGGTTATGTGACCTGAGAAGAACCAAACGACATCTTTCTCTGGTAGATTTTTAAGTTTGTTTAGGATCATCTTAGATCTGATTAAGCGATTTTCTTTCACCTTTTCTGACATAAAATGTCCTTTTCTCACTACATGTGAGCTTTCATGGACATTTCAGATTGTTCCTTCTAACACATAATGTTCTTTTGCAATCAACTTTGTGGATCTTCTGGGGTTGCCATCAATGGTCTGCTGTTCTTGCCAAATAAATTCAGGTGTTCTAATGGTATCAGTGCATTTGGAATGTTTCTTTCATTTTGATACTGGTAATACATTTCTATCTTTCCGGTCTAGTGACTTTTAAAAATTGTGCTATTTCCAAATTGGTATGTTCAGCCTTTATATTTACAATAACTGCATACCTGTTCATTTCGTGTGTCAGCAGAACTACAGGCCATCAAAATGGCGCTTGAACTAATTAAAAACAACAATGGGAAAAAGTTTATTATATATACTGACAAGCAGTATAGCCCGGCGTTGCTTGGGTGTAATGAAAGCTTTAAAACTAATCCATGGTCCTGGAGCTCAGACTCTTTGGACGTTGGCATGAAAGATTAAAAATCAATAGTTGTTTCCAGTTAAAGGGAAACCGTAGACTGAATGAAAAATGAATGGCTGTAAGTCAAATTTTGATTTCCTGGTATCGATATCAAATAAGTTTTTTTCATCGTAAACTGAATTATGAAGGCTAAATAAGTTCTCTGAGTAAATGGTATCATGGCTGAGACTAAGAACTACAATTATACCTACTTAGAGCCAAACCCGAAGCAAAAACTAAAATAAAAGGTCTGAAAAAATACAGACATACAGGCAGATAGATAAACAGACACATACACAAACATCTTGCATTTTACATATATATATATATATATATATATCGATTTTCTGCACTATTGTAAGAACTGCAACCTTGAAACTTCTGAATATCGTTTCTTACGTCTTTGTCTATAAGTGTATCAAATTTGATTAAAATCGGACCACTCTTTCTATAATCCGATTTTTTCGATTATCGATTTTTGATATTTATCGGGGGTACCTCAACAGAAAACCTAGCTAAGAACACTTGCAGATGCTTATAGTACAACTGTGTAAATTTTCAAGAAAATCGGTTCAGCTGTTTCGAGGTCTATATGTAACAGATACACACACACACACACAGAGACAAAGTTCCATTTATAAATAAGTTTAGATTCTCTATCATGTATCTTGGCCCTGAGAGGAGAAGAACTCCAACACCCCTGCATAATAGACATAATGAATGAATACAATAAAATGAATGAAAAAGGGAAAGAGAAAAATAAAGGAGCACAACAGAAATAAGTGGCAAGCAGAATTGGATACATGCACCCAAAATAAACTACATGAACATCAACCTAAAAGAGAAAACAAAAAGTAATAAAAGAACAAAGAGAAAACATTGTTTTGAACAGAATTAGAATTGGACACACTAAACTAACGCACTCACACATTCTGCAACCAGCAGATGACGATAAACACATATATTAACGGAATGAGGGAAATACAGAGATATCCATAATGAATACTACAAAGTAAATGGAATCAAGGCATTATTTCATAAAGTGATGCCACTCCAGATTATTGAGTACTTAAAAAAAAACTCAACTCTTTAAATTACTTTAAACATTACTGATAAAAACCTTGAAAGCAACCAAAAACCTAGAGACACATAACTTTGAAAGTAATTAAAAATTTGTGTAGCCCAAAAATTTGAAAAGCAAAAAAAAGTTCCCGGCCTTAAATGACCCTGTAGCAGTTGATAGGCCATTAAGCAAACAATCAATCAATCATTTCTTGTGTAAGCATCAGGTCTGCCACTGATAATTCTGAAATATAGAAAATATTAAGACAAATAATGAGCTTCTATAGTAAAAAATAACGTCCTCAAATTCATACAAATATGTGTTCGATTTCATCCATGGAGAATCCCAAAGATGAAAAAATGTATATTGAAAACACCATGAACGTATTTAAAAGGCACTTTTACAATCACCTCTCATCCTTCAATAACAAAGAAAAAGGAAACATGACGTCTCTTTCCAAACACTTTTGGAAGTTAATAAACGAAAATAAAACACCTAAAGTTAAATGGAAAATTCTCAAACAAGCAAGAACCGCTAAATCAATAAAGGAACCATGTTTCCTTTGTCTTCAAGAAAAAATTGAAATCATTAAATACATAAATAGTGACAAACTTTTAAACTAGAGGCATGAAACCACAGTAAACTGCAAACACATTAAAGAACTAACCTTGCAATCATGCTGAAAAATACTGCAGAAGCCAAAACTAGTACCCCCCCCCAGAGATGATAAACCTTTATAGTACTAAAAACCCTCTTATATCGAATTTTACCTATTACACACCACAAACTATAATCAAATCTAATTTAAAGTTTTATAAAAAAAAATCAATTTCCTAGATTCTAAATCAAGGTTAAATATACAAAATTAGATTAATTATAAAACTGTGCTTAAATACAAAAATATTCTATAGTTGTACAAATAAACATTAAAGATAGGTACGATCCCATCCTTTCCCACTCTTTATACCTCCTTATTCTACCCCTCTAATAAAACCAAAGAATAAAGGCTAGCCAGGCAGTCATAAAACACACTTTCATGAATCAACTATATCCCCTACCCACCCCACTTTCTTCAAAATTCTGGACAATTTACAAGACTTATTCCCTTATCACTAACCCCCGCCAACATCCCCCACACACAACTCCCAAATATAAGAAAAGAAATCTTCCATTCCTTTCCACACCGTCTGATGAGACATTGGAAGTCCAATGTCGAAACAAAATGTACAATTTATAGTGGATATATATAAAAAAATTTGTACATGTTCTAAAATATAATTTATTGTGTATATATATATATATATATATATATATATATATATATATATATATGTCAATGGTATGACTCGGGGTTTCATGCCTTATGCAATCATCAGGTGCATTTTTCAAACTAACAGTTTAATAGACTTTAATTTAAGTTCACTTGATATTCATGGGAGTTGAATCTTACAAAATTAGTTTACTGGGTTTTTTAATAACAAGAGTAAAAACTTAAATATTCCAAGATTACTTGTAGATCAAAAATTAAAATTAAAAAATATTATTTGTCTATACTTCTGAGATTAGGTAGTATTTACACTATTTACATTGTTCAGACTATTGTCCTCATCTTTATTGCCATATTTACGTTTTGGCCGTTGTCCGCTTCAGCTTTCATCAGGTCCTAGGAATTTCAAGCTGAACCCTCTATTATGATCACTGGAATATCTACACCGCATGCTGATATATATATATATATATATAGCGAGAGAGAGAGAAGGAGCACACATTGGTGTTGATTATAATGGAGAGGATTATTCGGATTAGCATTCTCAACATTCAGAATCTGCAGTCGAAGCCAAACTGTGGAATAATTTAAATTTACTGTCGAAGTAGTGTATGAATACGAGGAACAGTTTGGGGAGATAAG